>JACEVL010000170.1:1055000-1162968 GCA_020284085.1 Aporrectodea caliginosa | reverse complement strand
CCTTAATTAGGTCTGGCTCCGCTAAAGTGCCGCGGAAAGCCACCGAGTTGAACCGCTGGACAGTTATAGAGAGACGCTGCAGCAAGCAGGTTTCTCTGGTGTCTCCTGTGGACAGCGTCAGACTACGACCTAGATCTGATATAAAGTTTTGGCCAGTGGTGTTAATTGGACCTAAGGTCTCGAGAGCAAGAGGCACGAAAAAGTGCGTGTTCAAAAGTGCATTGTACTTGGTCATTTTCCTGTCCGTGGCGATCTCGGCTGCCGCGCCCGCCGTCGCTGCCGTGGCCTGGATGTATGATGGTGCAAGGGTATCTACAACCGTCGCGTCCCACACCAGATGGCGACCCGCGCGCCATGGGATCATTGTTAGGCCGTCTGGTCTTCTGCCGTCCGTGCGAAGTAGACCTGGTGGTTCCTTTATTGATGGAATTCCAGCCTTCGAAAGGGAGCGATGTATAATGTCATTGATAGTGTTATGATGATATTCTCAAACGAATGAATAAAGTATCGAACTTCACGCATCCATTAAAACTGAACTCGATGAAGCTGACAGAACTGCCACAACTGCAGTTTGGCATTATGTTCAATCTGTCAAAGGTCTTTTCATAATCATTATTAAAATAATCGAAGGTAACATAACCTATACAATTATGTTATAATGTCATTGATAGTGTTATTATTATTATTATTATTATTATTATTATTATTATTATTATTATTATTATTATTATTATTATTATTATTACAAACGGATGTATCGTTAATAGAACAAGCAATTGCAGTTTCAACTAGTGGGCTAAAAGAAAACTGATAATTATGAGTTTACATTTTCTAGCCTTAGAAGGCTTAGAGCAATGCTTAGCATAGGCTAATTATTTATCAACGTTTTCTTTTTTTAGCTCATTTTCCTAATTCGTTACCTAATCGGTCACGTTTTAAAGCACCAGTTCGTATACAGGAAAGTTGCGTGGAGTAAACTGCAGTTGTGGCAGTTCTGTCAGCTTCATCGAGTTCAGTTTTAATGGATGCGTGAAGTTCGATACTTTATTCATTCGTTTGAGAATATCTTAAGGCAAGTGGTGTCTTAGTCTAGCCAATCATTTTGTTTATAGAATTTACGCTTTCTATTTATTCTAGTTGTATAGTTGTGCACTTGTGCATGTGGAAGATTTGTATAGGCCTACGGATAGAGATGCGAATTGGGTGAAAAAATTGATATTTATTAGCTGAAAACATGCGTCATCAATGCTATAAATTTCAATCCACAAGCACAAGAAAGTAGGATTTGGTGGGTTTCTCGTGCGCGATCGCCGAAGCGAAGGTACACAGATGTATTAGGGAGTAACTACTGTATGGTCGTCCTAAATAGATCAAAACATGTACACCTGCTGGTAATTACATTTGAGATTATGAAAAGACCTTTGACAGATTGAACTGGTGCAAACGCAGGACAATGCTCAAAAGGTAAGATGGACTATTGGAAAGACAGAAATGGAGAACCTAGAGGCATTTGAAATGTGGCTATGGCGAAGATTGACCAAGATTAGCTGGAGGGATTATACAACAAATGACGTTGCAACTGGTGCAAGAGGATAGGTCAATGGTCATGGTCAGCACAATAAAAAAGGAAGCATATTAAAAATGGATTGGCCACACACTGCATGGAAATTCACTCCTGGGGAAGGTGCTCGATGGAAGAATTCGAGAGAAGAAACCACCAGGAAGACCAAGAAATATAATAGTGGACGGGATGATGGATGAATGACACAGACGAGGATATAAAGAAATAAAGAAATAGGTACAAAATAGAAAAGAATGGCGTCGTTGGATTCTTGGACCAGCCTAAGGGCAGAACACCGGAGAAAAAGAAGAATGTAAATTTGAGCGGATCGTTCACAAACTATGAAACTGTATTATTCAATAAATATGGAAGGAAAATATTTAGTTGAATTGAGATTTTATAATTTCTCCTTGCTAGTCGACTGGATACAGAGTTAACTCATTATGTTTGCTTTTTTGTGGAAGTTAATTCGTATTCTTTTAAGCAAAAGTGCTGAACATACAGAGAGTAGCATACTTTGATTAGGGCAGAGGTGGCGAACCCGTGGCGCGTCTAAAGTGGCACGTGTACACACTTTTTTGGTACACGGATTTCGCATACCTCGAAATACACAATCACTCTAGGATTCTACGTTTCTAATACGAATGCATTCATCTAAAAAATGTTCTACAAGCATCTTTTAAATAATTTCCTTATTTCATATTTTTTATGCATTCTCACTTCACGCCTAGGCTATAGGCCTATATCAGAAATGATTATGTAGGCTAGTGTGCAAACATCCGAGGGACAAGCGAGGGTATTATTTATTGGCATTTTGGCACGCACCCATAAAAATTATCGCCACCTCTGGACTAGGGTACCGGGTATTGCAGTCCAGACATAATTTCACAAGTTCACAAAGTTTTGTCTTGAGCATCACCGATGCCGTTCATGTCGGCCCCAACTGTTCGTTCGTGCAAAAATTATAACTTAAAATTTGGAATAGAGGGATGTGTGCAAACTTAAGTGCATAATTTTCTCGAATAGAATTCATTAATGATCAGAAAACATGGCTTATTGAGTGCCAAATTGTAATTTCAATGATAACTATTTTCAATGATAACTATTTTCAATGTCGTGAAAAATCAAGAGAAACCAATGTTAAAGTTCAGAAGTGGAGACGTCCATCAATAAGCAACAGCACTCAGATAAAATGTAAGAGTCCTCAGCAGTGGGCTACCGCACGTATACAACATAAAGACCATCCGACGGATTCTTCCCTAGAATTGATGGTTGACAAGATAATTAATCAGACTTTTTGGATCATGTAAAAATTTATTTAACGAATACAACGTCATTTACAATGTTGGTGATGATGATGAAGATGATGATGATGATGATGATGATGATGATGATGATGATGATGATGATGATGATGATGATGATGATGATGATAATGATGATGATGATGACGATAATGATGATGATATTAATGGTGATGAAGATGACTACGACGATGACAATGATGATGATATTTTGGTAATGGTAATGAAGTTGACAACGAGGATGATGTGATTGAAGAACTATTTTGATTTCTATATACATGTAGGATGGAGGGATTGGAGGCTGCAGATAAATGGAACGAGGATACTATATCTGAATTCATTGTTAGTGCATGCCAGATGCTTCCAAAGTCTTGTGATGTTGTTTCTGGTCTCAAACGTTATGCAATCTCAGCATTTGGCCGTGTGTCAAAGGCTAGAATCATGGCCTGTGGTAGCAGTGAGGAGTTCTATATTCGACCGCTGAATACATGCATCGACGACCATGATTTATTGATGACCTTCGCCTATGTGCTAGCTTTCGTTGAGGAATTTCCTGCGTTGCCAAATGATGTTCGTTGGTTAGATGAGACGATTCAGTGCTGCAAGATAGAGCCAATCCCAGGATATCCAAGTTTTGTTCGACTTCGAGTTTTTGGAATAATGAATTATAATTGGAAATACAAAAAATATGAATTTAGCGATGCAACTCCCCCAAACTGGTACATTAAGTCGCCTTATACAGGCGTATGTGAAACAAAACTAGACTCGTCTAAAAAACATCCTTTTGTGAGAGGTCCAGCAATTATGTGGACGACGTATGATCATGTTGGAAGCATATGGTGCAATCAGTGGCCTAGAGAAGCCCAAGATTGGCCAAAACGACAGAGAGAATACGGATGGCCGACGATTGGTAAAATCTCCGAAGTTGTACAAAATGGTTGTCATGTTGTATACGCTCAGCATCGCGCTTTTAGGAACGATATACGACAGTGGAGATTGTCATTTTCAGTTGCGGAAGTAATTTTACTCCAGAGTTGGACTCAAGTTCAGCAGATTGTCTATCATTTGCTCAGATTCTTCTCTAAGAGAGAACTAATACAAAAGGATTGTCCAAAGGAAGATGAAGTTTTGTGTACGTATCATTTAAAGACGTTGATGTTGTGGACTTGTGAAACGATGTCATCTGAATGGTGGAATTCCGCCTCTGTTATTGAGCTCTCCTGTGAGTTGTTAAAAAGGCTTTCAGAATGGCTAAGGAGGAGATACATTCCGAACTATTTTATTCCTGAAGCAAATTTATTTCATGAGCCCTCAAATTCCGCAATGTTTGGTAAGACGGAAAGACGACTGAATGAGTTTGGCAATTCTGGCATTCTTTGTCATTGGTTCGTAAAATATTACATACAACCATTCATTCGGACGCATATTAAAGTCGTAAAAACTATAAAAGACAGGAAAGTAACGCCACATCTGAAGGATTACAAGCAGGCTGTCCTTGAACTTCGGAAAGCATTGAAGTTCAAATCGTTTGATATATTGTTTTCCTCTGGATTTCAAGTTTGCCATGTGTTTACTCTTAGCATTATTACATCCGAAGGCTTACAACCTATAGTCTGTTCATATTTTCTGTGCACGTGTATAATAAGGAAGTTTAATTTGTTAATACACAGTACACTGCCAGTACTACCAATACCTGAGAGCATTTGGAGTTTCGCATACTTTGATTCAACACTGTATAGTTTGAGTGCTGCACATGGTTTGGAGTATGAAAAGATTTCATGGGATAGCGTTGCATTTGATGAATACATCAAAGCAATTTTCTTTAAACCCAAAATCGTCAGATGTCAGTATCATATATTTCCTACAACCTCCACAACAGAAATAAGTCGGTTTCTGTATTCACGAGCACAGGAGTATATGGAAAACTTAACTGGGTCCAATAGCCGTTCAGAATTTCAACTAATGTCTCTCTTAGCAAAACAGTTGCTAAGAAAGTCTCTAGAAAAGGACGATTCTCAAAGTAACATCGTTGCTCCTGCAGCTTTGGTCTACCTTGCTGCTCTTCATTTTGCAACATCAGAAAACCAAATTGCAATGGACCTCTGCTCACCATTTTTGATGTGGGAAACGACCTTCGTGGAAAATGAAACATTGAATGCAGGTTGCTTGTTTTTCATTGACGATGTTGTAAGAATCGTTGGATTTTGTCTGCTTTGCAAGAAGTTTGGTGAAACAATGAATTATTTGAGAAAGAGACAGATTTATCTCGATCTACGTCTTACACCAAAGGTGTTTGTTTATTATTTAACAGCAATATCCGCTGAAAGATTTTCAAAACAATTAGGCCTACAATTGAATCCTGATTTGTCAACTTCGGCATATACGTTAGACCAATTACTCTTGGCTTTAACTAAGCGAAAGCTCTGCACTTCGATGAATTCAGTCATTTGTTTCAAGCGTATCAGAGAGTGCGTTTATCGGAGAACACAACCATTGACAAGAAGTGCAACTTTTAGTGTGAATCCCTTGATTGTTAAAGAAAAACTAATTGATTATTTAACAGAATGTGCCTTAGAAAATATGATATTATTCTACAGCGTGATTCGCAAACAGTTTGGCATCCAGTGCAACACTGCTGACTGCTATCGTGCATTGTACCTTTACAAGTGTCGTCGATACGATGAAGTGTTGCACTTATGTGAACTCATTCTCGAGGAACCTGATCTGCAGAGCGATTTCAATGAGTTTGCATTTGCGAATGTTTTGTTATTGCCACCGCTCTACTCATTTTTCGACAGAGATGTACAGTCCTTGCTTGGATTGCACACAGTCTTGTTTTATTTATCGCCTCTGAATGACGATATGTGTAAATTTGAGTGTACTACGGAGTCAACGTTTGCCCACTTTTTCGCCCGTCACATTTACTATTATAATGAACCGCTTTCAGAGTCTCTTTACAGTTCTGACTCCATTAAATGTCATTATTTTCTTGATAGACATTTTGTTGCAAGGTATTTGAAACTCAGATGTTGCATCGACTGTAATCATTCTCGTAGAAAAGCATTGTCTGAATTTGCTGCCGTGAAGTGTAAACTTCCGTTTGAAAACATTATTCGCCGGTTTCTTCTACAAACTTTCGGAAAATTGAGAAATAATCCCAAAGTGTTATCATATCAATGACCAGATACCGTTTTTAATTAAATCTGCTTTTGGAACATGTCAAGCTGAAGACTCTAATTTACTTTTAATGTATCTACAAGCGATTTGATTCGTTTTGTGGCTGCTCAACTTGATCGATACTAACGAATATATATACACACACACACAACACCTATTTTTAACTCTTTATGTATTGCTTTTTGTTACTATAATATGCATTAGAAGCGGCTTGTGTTGTTTAAAACCCTTCCACTGGCATGATTATTAGGCGACCGTATTTGCGGAAAGGTTCGTTCCTTTGGGTTTCCATTTGTCCGCGTTTGTAAGGCCTACGGGTATATAATATGTAGGCTAAAATTTCAATTGTGTTAACGGTTGGTGAACAATAAACTATTTCTTATTTAAAATAATAACATGAATGCAATGAATAATGATAATGATAATGATAATAATAATAATAATAATAATAATAATAATAATAATAATAATAATAATAATAATAATAATAATAATAATAATAATAATAATAATTTTGGAACAGACACTCAAGACACTGTTTCATGACACAATAGACCCATACAACACCGCGCGATTGAAAGCTGTCTCATCACCACACGCCAGCGACTGGCTACATGCCTTACCAATAACAGCATGTGGGCTGCGACTGGACAACGAGGACGTTCGGGTGGCGGTCGGCTTGCGCCTTGGGGCCACAATATGCGAACCACACACATGCGCTTGTGGAGCCCGAATCGAACGCCAGAGGTAGCCACGGCCTTTCATGTTCTCTAGGCTTCGGCCGAATAGCCAGACATAGTCTAACACTATCAATGACATTATACATCGCTCCCTTTCGAAGGCTGGAATTCCATCAATAAAGGAACCACCAGGTCTACTTCGCACGGACGGCAGAAGACCAGACGGCCTAACAATGATCCCATGGCGCGCGGGTCGCCATCTGGTGTGGGACGCGACGGTTGTAGATACCCTTGCACCATCATACATCCAGGCCACGGCAGCGACGGCGGGCGCGGCAGCCGAGATCGCCACGGACAGGAAAATGACCAAGTACAATGCACTTTTGAACACGCACTTTTTCGTGCCTCTTGCTCTCGAGACCTTAGGTCCAATTAACACCACTGGCCAAAACTTTATATCAGATCTAGGTCGTAGTCTGACGCTGTCCACAGGAGACACCAGAGAAACCTGCTTCTTGCTGCAGCGTCTCTCTATAACTGTCCAGCGGTTCAACTCGGTGGCTTTCCGCGGCACTTTAGCGGAGCCAGACCTAAGGGAGATGTGACACAAACGGCATTTATGACGTTAATTTCGAACGACAGCTTGTCTATTGATGTATTGATGTTGATTGATTGAGAGAATAAATATTGTTGAATAATAATAATAATAATAATAATAATAATAATAATTATTATTATTATTATTAATATTAATAATAATAATAATATTATTATTATTATTATTATTATTATTATTATTATTATTATTATTATTATTATTATTATTATTATTATAGTATTATTATTATTATATTATTATTATTATTATTATTATTATTATTATTATGTATTATTATTATTATTATTATTATTATTATTATAAAACAGTTATTGTTCCTCTAAGATCAGAGTTCTAGGGCCCCATTGTACCAAGGCATGCGACAATTATTATTATTATTATTATTATTATTATTATTATTATTATTATTATTATTATTATTATTATTATTATTATTATTATTATTATTATTATTATTATTATTATTATTATTATTATTATTATTATTATTATTATTATTATTATTGTTATAATTATAATTATTATAAGAGGAGGAGGAGGAGGTAGAAGAGGAACAACAAGAACTAGAAGAACAAGAAGATGAACAAGAACAAGAACAAGAGCAAGAAGAAGATGAAGAGGAACAGCAACAAGGAGACCAAGAACAAGAATTAGCAGAAAATTAATGCAAACACACCAGCATCACAACGTATTCTGCCTAAGAGATTGGCTGCGTCTGTGATTTACTGACTGCCTTGAGTGACTGACTTGTCTCATTCTGCTCAACCATCTAGTCATCTAGATGTAGAAAATAATGTCGCTGGCATTCATTCAATTACTCGCATGGTCATTGAGCCAATCATTTTAATCATTCAACCAATCAGTGCTCCAATCCTTCAGGCAATCATTCACCAGTCAGTCAGAAGAACTGAGTCGATGAAAATGTCGTAAAAATCTGTCCGTCTGTCTGTCCTTTCAGTTCCCTCTCTTCCTGGATGTCAGCCTCTCTCTCATTGCCACCGACAAAGTCCAATTCTCCAGTTCAGCTCCACCAACCACGGCCTCTGATCGCCTGACACCGATCCATACAAAACCCGATCAGCTGACGACGGGTAATCCCCTGGTATTCGCTCAGGCCATTCTTTATGGATTATCGGACCACGGCCAGAACTGACCATTTATTTAGCGCGATGAATTTTATTTCCTGGAGAAAAGCGATCTGCTTAAAACAGAGCTTAGCACGTGATAAATTAATTAGTCGGACTGCGAAGCAAATTGGCGCAGTCACGAATCGCGGAAGTTAAGTGTGCCATTAGTTAGATGCCTTCAGTTATCATTCAAAGTCATCAGGAGATTTCTGATGAGTTTGGAAGCGGAAGTGGAAGGGTGTTTGGTTGGTATGCGGTCTGGCTAGATTGCTCCTCTTTGGCTAGAGATAGAGCTAGTAAGTGAATGAATCAATGAGAATCTATTATTATATTACTCTTCTATGTGTCTGGCTGACTGGCTGAACAAGTAACTGACTGACTAAAAGCCTGACTGATTAACTGAACTACTGACTGACTGACTTTAAGACGACTGACTGACTAAAAGACTGACTGACTGACTGAACGAATGGCTGAAAGAATTGATTGACTGACTCAAATACTGACTGACTGGAAGCCTGACTAACTGACTGACTGACTGAGCGACTGAACGACTGACTGAATGACTGAAAGACACACCTATCAACATGTATCTTGGCTCTTAATTTTATCTCCTTCTAAGTAGATGTGAATCTCATAAGCGCTTTGTTGTTTGTCTCATACCATCTTTCTTGATTTGCATCATGGGCTGTTTCACAAAGGCACATTTCGACGAGTTTGCTTGTAAGAAACGCCTCGTCACACCTGAATCTTTCTTGAAATCAACAACATCGGGTGTTGACGCTATTCATCACTGTCTCAAGTCGCCTCAGTTGATCGTCCACTGTTATACAATCAACGTTAAACCAATTGGATCCAACATGAAGTCTTTTGTCCGCAAGTCGTCAGTAATTTCTCGAGAAGCTGTCGCTTATGTTTAGTCGATAAAGCCATTCACATGCCTACTAGACCGAGAACAACGCCTATCGTTTGGATCTCTCTCTCTCTCTCTCTCTCTCTCTCTCTCTCTCTCTCTCTCTCTCTCTCTCTCTCTCTCTGTCTCTTTCTGCATGTCAATCTCTGTACAGTATGTCTTTGTCTGTCTGTCTGTCTGTCTCTGTATGTCTGTCTGTCTTTCTCCTCTCTGGCTGTATCTTCTCTCTGACTCTCTCTGTCTGTCTCTATATCTGTGTCTCCTTATCTCTCTTTCTCTGTCGCTCTGTCTCTCCGTTCTGTTGAGTAGATGTTGTTAGTTGCAGTCACAATTTAAAAGCAAGTGATTACTACTGATTACTCTACACAAGCTATCAAATGTATTTAACTGTTCCTTTCGTAATCGTAATTGTAATCTCCAAACTTCTAAAGCGCCACTCGAAAGCCAAAGCGCAGGGCACCAGCTTATTAACGAGCGCTGCGTCTAGTCAGAGGGGTTGTCTAAAAGAGTAGTCCGAGGGAGGTCCGAGTCCGGTTTCCAGAGGATCAGAGAGGGGACAGCGGATGTTAAGGCGGGTGTCTTTTAGGTCGAGGATTGGAAGGTACAGGATCAGATGAGTCAGGATAAGAGTTCTTGAAAAGGAGAGACTTTAGTTTCGAGTGGAAAGCCTTGGGGTGATGGATAGAGGAGCTTGAGGCAGATGATGGTGGATGATTGGCGATGATGGTGGAGGAACCGAAAAAGTGCGGAATTCAGGAGGTAGATCGTTCCAGAGACGCGGCGCAGTGTTGGATATTGCTCGGTTGGAGAACTTGAGATGAGAAGTGACCGGGGGTCTAGAAAGAGTGAGAACGGAGGATGATCGGGTAGAGCGGATTGGCTGGATGGTGAAGAGTCCGCGAAGATATCTGGGCTGGGAGTGTCGTAGGGAGTTGTAGGTTAGCGAGAGGAGTTTGAAGTGAATTCGCTCTGGGATTTTTAACCAATGTAGTGATTTGAGGATGGGAGTGATGTGATGATGCTTGGGCGTTCTGGTGACGGCTCTGGCTAGTGAGTTTTGGATGAGCTGCAGACGCTTTAGTTGGGTGGTTGAGAAAAGAGGAATTGCAATAGTCGAGCTTTGAGTGGATAATGGAGGTAGCAATGGTGGAGGCAGTTTTGAAGTCGAGCATGGGTCGGATGCGGCGGAGGTCACGAATGAAGCAGGAGCGCGAGAGGTTGGAGATGTAATTAGAGAAGGAGAGATGTGGATCAAAAGTAACACCAAGATTGCAGACAGGGGCATCAGAGGTGAAGGTAAGAGATGAAGAGTTAGTGGATAGGTGTATTGAAAGGTCAGGTATTTTCTTGATTTGGTCAGGAAGGCCGAGGATGATGAATTCTGTTTTGGAGGGGTTGAGGCAGAGAAGGTTGGAAGACATCCATTGAGAGACTTTACCTATGGCCTCGACCGACGCACTGTTGCGTATGACTCTCCAGTGAATTATCCAGTGATTCTTCAGCATGTATTTTCAAACTGTCTAAAAATGTCCCTGTCTGGATGTGTTGCATGGCCTGTGTGGCAGTGTTTTTGTTAGGTACATACATGTAGGAGGCGCTGTTTTAAACTTGTAATTTTAATTGCAATCGAGCATTTATAAAAGCGCCACTCAACGATTCATATGGACATGGTTGCATAGATTGGCCTACATGCATGCATAAATAAGAAGTGGAAAATGTGACTTAATCATAGGCGTAACTTGGTACTGTGACGGTTGTGTTCGGTCACCACCACTTTGAACGTGATGGTGACAGTCACCACCACTTTTTTTGGCCCTGTGCTGTTTAAAAAATTCTGAGATTGAGAACTGCGTATTATAAGAATTGGACTAGATTAGAATACTTACTTACTTGCCTGCTTACCTACTTACTTATTTAAATAATTCCTTGCTTCCTTCCTTGCTATCTTTCTGTCACAATGCAATTCATAGGACTACACAAGGATAGAACGGCTTTAATTGATAACAATAATAACAAATAAGTCAAAGTAAGAACCAAACAGAAGTAAAAGATTTCGATAAACTGATAGTAAGGTGGCCCTTGCAATTGCTATAGGATATTTTAAGTTGTCGGCAATATTTGAGAATTGCGGCAGTCGATGCCATACAGAACAACTGTTTGTCCTATTAGACCTACTACTATTTGCCCATTTGTTAGAAGGAGAAGGAGAATGACAATCGCAGGAAACAGGGTCAGGACGAATCGTAAGGTCATTTCCGGTTCACGGCCAGGAAACCCTAGCAATGTTGAGTAGAATCGTTGTGGGTACTCCAAGGCGGCTGCTCTAGCAGAACAAGACGAGTTTAAGCCATTCCAGACATTCATTTTGTTGCCTCCGAACATTGTTTGAGGATAATGAGGGGTCATAGCAACATCGGGGCCAAAAAACAGCAACAACAGCGATACTGATGATGATAGTGATGATGACGATGATGAAATCTTGAAGAAGAAGAAGAAGAAGAAGAAGAAGAAGAAGAAGAAGAAGAAGAAGAAGAAGAAGAAGAAGAAAGAAGAAGAAGAAGAAGAAGAAGAAGAAAAGAAGAAGAAGAAGAAGAAGAAGAAGAAGAAGAAGAAGAAGAAGAAGAAGAAGAAGAAGAAGAAGAAGGAAGAAGAAGAAGAAGAAGAAGAAGAAAGAAGAAGAAGAAGAAGAAGAAGAAGAAGAAGAAGAAGAATGAAGAAGAGGAAGAAGAAGAAGAAGAAGAAGAAGAAAGAAGAAGAAGAAGAAGAAGAAGAAGAAGAAGAAAGAAGAAGAAAGAAGAAGAAGAAGAAGTTGTAGCAAGCTGAGAAGATAGAAGGAGAAGAAGAAGAAGCAGACGAAGAAGAAGAAGAAGAAATAAATAAGTAAATACAGTTAGGAAGAAGAAGAAGAATTGAAGAAGAAGTTAAAGAAGAAGTTAAATAAAGAAGAAGAAGAAGAATAAGAATAAGAAAAAGAAAATAGACAGTTAAATAAGAAGAAATAAATAAGTAGAATTTGAAATAGGAAAGAAGAAGAAGAGTTATAAGAGAAGAATAAGATTAAATAGTTAAGGTTGTGTTTTCAGAAGGGGAAGGAGAAGAAGGAGAAGAAGAAGAAGAAGAAGTTGAAGAAGAAGCCGAATTGAGTTGTAGAAAATAGCTGTCCCAAGCTAGTAAATAAATAAAGAAGAAGAATATTAGAAGAAGCAAAGAGGAAGAAGAAGAAGAAGAAGATGAAGCAAGAAGAAGAGAAGGAGGAGGAGGAGAAGAAGAAGAAGAAGAAGAAGATGAAAGAAGAAGAAGAAGAAGAAGAAGAAGAAGAAGAGGAGGAGGAGGAGAAGAAGAAGAAGAAGAAGAAGAAGAAGAGAAGGAGGAGGAGGAGAAGAAGAAGAAGAAGAAGAAGAGAAGGAGGAGGAGGAGAAGAAGAAGAAGAAGAGAAGGAGGAGGAGGAGGAGAAGAAGAAGAAGAAGAAGAAGAAGAGGGAGGAGGAGGAGGAGGAGGAAAAAGAAGAAGAAGCCTATTCTTTATTGAAACCAATTGCATACCACATTTTGGTGTGCAAAAACTTAAGCATGAAAATAGCATCAAGTCTGCCATATAGGTCCAACATAGATTATGTTACCAATTTCCCATCACACTATAGGTTGATTCATATAGCATCCTTATGATGAACTTGTTTCTAAGCAAAATATAGGCGGTCGGTTTCTTGAGTAATGGGTATAGAAAATGGCCGCTGCGCCTGATAGACGCATACAAGCGGGAACATCGAAAGGACAGTTGCGGTTGGAAATATTAGGCTAAAAGAAAACTGACATGCAGTCTACATTTTCTAACCTTAGAGCAATGTTTAGTTTAATAATTATTAACGCTTTTCTTTTAGCTCACTTTCTTAATAGGCTACGTGACCGAATCGGACATGTTTAAAGCACCTGTTCGTATACAGGAAGGCTGCATTGAGGAAAAGTTTTAGAGAAAACTGCAGTTGTGACAGCTTCGTTGAGTTAAGTTTTAATGGATGCGCGAAGTTCAGCTGCTTTATTCATTCACTGACATTTGAGCATTGCTTCAGGCAAGTGTTGTCTTAGCCAAACCAATCATTTTGTCTATAGAATTGACGCATTGTGTCTACGTTACACTTGTACTATACAGGATTATTGACGCATTGTACATGTATCTACATTATACTTTTTGCAGTTCGTGCATGTAGAAGATTTGCATAGGCCTACTGATAGATATGCGAATTCTCTGAAAAATTGATTTGTTTTATTATCTTAAAATATTCAGTCGACAAGCCAAAGAAAGTAGGATTTGGTGGGGCTATGGGGCCGTCGTGCGAGATCGCAGGAGCGAAGGAACCCAGATGTTTTAGGAAGTAGGCCTAACCATGGTCGCCCAAAATAGATCAACGCATTTACATCTGCTGGTAATTACATTTGAGATTACAAAAAGACCGCTATTAGATTGAACTGGTGCAAACGCTGACGCTGGAGAATTATACTCAAAGTGTTGGACGATCCTGCAGTGGTTCCTACCTGGGAACAGCACAACCTTTAACCAACTTTGCCTCCGGGCAGATATTTTAACTCCTGTTTCAAAACCTGTACCTGGTTGCGGTTTGACGACCTCTTTTCTTATTAAATGAATATAATTATATAGATACTAGTAATTTCACAGCTTCCTTAAAAACCTGGGTCATGTTTTGCATAAGCTGTTCCCATCAAAGAAATCATCTACCCTTTGCTCACGGTTCCATGACAGGCTCCTGACTGTTATAGACAATAATTATGAGGAAACCATTTATAGGCAGAATGCGGTGGTGTACTCGTACTGATTTTGTATTTGCCACATTGATGTTTGTACACGGGAGTGCTGTTCTTCTACAACCGGTTTGATAAAAAATATACCTATTTACTCAAGATGGGAGTAGACTGGAGGGATAGACGATTAATAAGAAACTTGTACATCGACAAGTCAATAAGATTATCGGGAGCCAGTGGTTAAATTGCTCATCCAGAGGTGCCGGGTCTCCAAGTCTTTACAAATGTAAAACTTAAGCCTAATGCTAACTGGCCAATCTGTAACCGATATATTTATGTGTGTATGTTTGTTAGTAGCCTGGTTATCAATGCCTATATATGCCTATATATATATATATATATATATATATATATATATATATATATATATATATATATATATATATATATATATATATATATATATATATATATATATATATATGGCCTTTTTTTCGAGTGTAGAAAGACTCGGATAAAATACAAAATGCGTGAAGCACGCGCATCATTGATTATTGCAACCACAACATTAATTTCAAAGAAATATACATTATTTAACATAACATTATTACAGAGGACTAGGCTTTGATCAGCATGTCAATGCAATAACATGCAAAACACTTGGCAACAAATACCAAAAATTAATACGCAGAATACTTTCACATTGAAGAGCTCAGTAAATAAAACTTGACCAAAGCAGTCTGACTATATACACTTAGATCATAGATGTTTTGTACATCAATCCATTTACAATTACAAATATAAACCCAGTGAAAAGCTGAAAATTAAGCAAGAGTTTGAATACTGTCTTTTTGTCAATGGCGTGCACAACATGCGAACTTAGAAACATTTCCTTACTGCCCTGCCTGCTTCTGTGGCTTTGCATGTTTTCGGTGCTTTGCACTTGCCTAAATCTGTTGCATCATGACGACCCTTAGGCTCTTAGCAATCCATGACTGCACGCACGAAAGCGGATTCCAGTCATGCAAAGGCGGCCCAACAATGGAAATGAAAAGAAGAGAGGATATAAAGTTCTACACTTATACATGACCTTAGAGGTGTGCAAATTAAGTTCATTTTGCTAAATCCACGTTCACATTCAGCAGTGCTAACAGGCAGTGTGTGAATTGCACTAATACGTCTTTTAAATTTATTCCCTGAAGCCTCGGCTCCCTTCACATCTTTGAAATCTTTGTATTCCTGCTATTTTCGAAGTGAAGACAAAATTATTTGCGCATGCAGATATAACTTTCCGGGATATTTTCAGAATATAGGCTTAATATTCAGGAAATGTTACGACTAGTCCATGCTATAGTTTTCTGGATTTAGACCGCTTGGTTGCAACTGTTTTTCAGGGACTGGGAAGAACATTTTGTGTTGCATCAGCAGTTCACCTCGGTGGCCCGGGAAGTGTTTGAAAGTTCTGTGAGCCACCTCTGCTGTACAGGCCTAAAGTGGATTAAATTATACTTTATATTATATCCAGAGGCGTAGCTAGACAGAGAGGGAGGGGAGAGAGGAGGGAGGGAGGGAGGGAGACAGACAGACAGAGACTGACATAGAGACAGAGATAGAGAGAGACAGAGAGAGACAGAGAGAGGTAGAGAGAGACAGAGAGGCTGAGAGAGAGCGACGGAGACGGAGATAGAGATCGACTCCGCAACGGTTCAACTGATTTGAACAAAGATAGGCCAGTAACATTATTATACACAAAGTCAGTGCATCGTTTCTGTGGCTCTGATTCTCAAAGGCAATACTATATTATTCATGCTAATCACTATGTGCCTGTAATCACTTAATATAAACACGATTTAGAATAGGTCTTACACAAAGACATCTTACACATGTACAAACAAATTAAATTCCAGGGATTTCCAGCTGTCTGAAGACACTTTTGTTATAATGAGTGTCCACACATGTAGATGATGTCCTGGTGTCCTTATCCATGTATTGCTGCTTGTATACGAATTGCTAATGCCCTAATAGTAGAACACAAAACTCACCTCATGCAGGACCTTTTGTGTGAAAAGAAATCATTCATCTTTCGTTGTTCCACTTCTGATGGCTGATGCAAACGTTCTTTTCGACATTTTGCTACATGCGCTATAACTATTACTAATAAAAAGACTTGCTAGCCTAGTTCAGATTTCCACACCCATTCCAGCTAAGTCTTCAACAAACGAGTCGTTACAAACTACTGTGGCATCCTTGTATGCCTACACAGAGCGGGAAACACGCTAACCGCGGGAAGGGAATATAAAACATTAATTTGAACTCGAGAGCCAGACAGACAGACAGACAGACTTTTTTTGTTTTTGACAGAGACAGTGAGAGAGAGAGAGTAAGAGACTGTCTGTCACTTACTCTGTCTCTGTCTCTTACTCTCTCGCGCAAATGATACTTTTTAATGTTAATATTAATGTTCCATAGATGATAGACATAGTCTCTCTGTCTCTCTCCTCTAGAGAGGAGAGCAGAGCAGAGCAGAGCAGAGCAGAGCAGAGCAGAGCAGAGCAGAGCAGAGCAGAGCAGAGCAGAGCAGAGCAGAGCAGAGCAGAGAGAGAGAGAGCGGGTGGGCGGCTAAAGTAAACACGTAGGCCAAGTAGTTTTCTATGATGCTAGTGAATATTTATTGAATCGCACTGTGAGGTTGACGAATAGGTTAATCTCAAATCAGAGGTGCCGGTTCTCACAATGCAGGTGGCGGATCTCAAATCAGAGGTGCCGGTTCTCACAATGCAGGTGGCGGATCTCAAACCAGAGGTGCCGGTTCTGAAATCCGAGGTGCCGGATCTCAGACCCGGCAAGACCCGGCTGAATTTAACCACTGTCGGGAGCAAATTCAAGACTTGAAAGAATAGGAAGAGGGGTTAGACAAGGCTGTCCAGTGTCTACTACCACCCTTGCTACTCAACTTCCATACAGATATTAGTCACGGAAACGCTTGAAAATGTGGATTATCCCTAGGGCTACCAAGCTTTTTTTGTAACACGGACTACCAAGGGGGGGTGGTTACCACCCCCCCTGGATTTCGTGTTTGGTTTTACATATCATAACTTGTAATAGAGCAGTGGATTCAGCATTCATTTCTGCACAGAATGGTATATTTAGTTGTATATATATGTGAATTACATCACTTTTAACAACGGAACCCATTAATTAGCAATATTGTATATTATTGCGTACATTTTGTACTTTTTGGATAAACAAATATAAGATTATGTGTGTTTTGAAACTAATCTATGTATAAAAGATACACAAAATCATCCCTACACATGTTTATATAGTATAAATGTACATCCATACATATATATCCATACATATATATCGGTTTACGTTGTAATGCTGTATTCAGCCATTTTCAAACAGATTACGCGTATTATTATTTATTTTGATCACTTCCGGTATTCAAAAGACAAAGATGTAGGTATGCAAATGAAGCCCTTCATTCCTCTAAAGAATGGTATCTTTGTTTCTCTTCCAGGAAGACAAATGAATACGCTACAGACAAAAACTAAGGGGGAGTGCTTCCATTCAGCCATTTTTCGCGCATGTTACGCGTATTATTATTTATTTTGAGCACTTCCGGTTGTCTCAGGTCAACTCAGTGACCATAGAAATGTAGCCCCACATTCCCTCTATAGAATGGTATAATTTGTGTCTCTTAATATTAAATGACGGATAAGATATAGTCGAAAATCTAGGGGGTGGTATCCACCCCCTGGTACCTCGGGTATATTGGGTATAACTTTTGAACGGTGTGAGATATCATCTCACATTTTACCTCAAAACGTGTGTAAATGAACCCCTACAGCTACCTAAAAGGTCAAATTTTTATTCCATACGGAAAAAGTTTGAAATGAAAAACCTAGGGGTGGCAACCACCCCCCTTGGTAGCCCAGAGGGTTATAGAGCAAAGGTTGGGAAAGTGTGGCTAAGATTAACAGACGATCGGAGAATCATGGTAGTGTTGCGTCGGGCTAATGTAGGATCTACAGTCTACTGAAAGTAGCCTAGTCGTTAAAAATTACAGTCAAATAATCAAAAGAACAACATTTGGTGAAGTGGTTATTAACCAGGCCTGTATTAACCACGGCTCCATGCAGTGGGTCCATGCAGTGGGTCCACGGCCCCGGGCTTACTGAAAATGTCATAAATGAGGGCCTACCATTAGAACGCTACATTTAAAATTGTACGCATTCTAATACTGTCCGTAACTATTGTTTTATATTTCAAATGTTACATCATTGACATGTAGTAACTGAAATATGTTTAAACACGCAGGGCCGATGAGAGGGGGCCAAGGGGTTGCTGGTTCTATGACAGGGCCCCTAGCAGGGGCCCGGAAATTCTAAAACTTTGTTCAAACTGAACAAACCTGTAGGTCTTGGCCTAATGCAGTCTGTAGGCCCTACATCTATATGATGGATGCTTCATGATACCATGATACACAGGGCGAGAGACTTATGCATGTGTTGTGTCTATCTAGATCACCTAGCTGATGGGTCGGAGGATTTGACCCACAGTAGAAACGAACACAGTTGTACACGTACGTATACGGATGAACGCCAATACACGGCCATTGCGGATTCTTCCTTTCTAGTGTAGGGCCTACTACCACTGCATGCCATTTACCTTGCCTTTACCCATCACTGGGCTCAAGGGCTAATTAGGAATGCTTGAAATAATATCTGCATTGTCTCTCTCGCGCGTGTTTTTCTCTTTCAGTCTCTCCCTCTCTCAGTGTTTCTCTGCAGCCTCCAGTGTGCATATAGGCCTACTCGGCCTATTGCGAAAGTAGTTCTTCATGTTCAGAATACAGTCTCTAATCCATTCGCTTACTTTTAAACAAAAACCGATGTCGATTAAATGTTCGAGTTTAATTGCTTCAATTTAATAACTAGGTAATGAAGCGTTATAGAGGAACCCATTTGTTGAATTTCTTTACCAAAAAGCAAGCCAGTAACAAATGTGACCGTATAAATGGGACTGAAGCGTTTAGAATTGCGTATAATTCTATTAGCAAATGTAAATGTTCGCGTTTTTCTATAGCGACCGAATAATTTATGGCCTCGACCCTGCTCATTTTTCAGTGAATTGATCGGGTGAGATCTTTCACCACCGCTCGCCCCTTTGAATGGACGCCACGCCATTTAAGGTCCCCGTGCAAGGACCGTGCTAACCCGAGGTTTAAATCTCTGAAAACAAGCCAGCATCGGGAAGAGAGCCGCGAACCTCATGCTCTCTTTCACAGAGGCGCGTGAGACGCGCAGCCAATGCTCTTACCAATGTAGCTAACTGGGCCAATGTTGTTAACGAAAACGATTTAATAGCTTTGAGACTTAACTTACACAGTTTCAGTCAGAGCATTTAGGAGTGAGCACAGTAGCAGACCACGCATACGATTCAGGAGCAGTATACAGAATTAAGTCAGAAATCGAAATTTGTCTGCATCAGTTAACTTTGCACCAACAGCTAGTCCAAAATCATTCTGACGAGTGATGACCAATGTCTGTTACTGTGCTCACTCCTAAAATCATTTATCACATTCACATAGGTTCATATTTCTGTAAATTTCTGTGCGCTACAAAATGCACCACTTAAGATTTAGTTTTACACAAAATTTCCTGGGTATCCAAGACTCCTAGGGCCTACCACATTTTGCTCAGGCGACTTCGGCATCCTAGCCCGCCACTTGCTGGAAAAATTGCCAATGGCTCACCATTAAAAGAGGTCTAAGTCTGACACCCCTGTTTTCAATGCATAAATTCTATAACTTAAACTTTGTCAACACTTTTGGTTGAACATATATTTGAGGCCTACAATACAATTTTGGCACCAGGCCTTCAAAATGTTAATCCGATTCTGTTATTAACACCAGGTTCCGACACAATATGGGATCACAAGAACAATTCCGTGACAGTCCAGACGAATCCGGCACGGTTGGCAGCACTATTCACAACCTATGACAGTTTTTAACCTTCGGAGGCCGAAGCTCCGTTTCGAGACACGGAGGCCGAAGTGGGGTAGTTTTCTACCCCAAAGAAATATGTAATATCTCAGCTCACAGGTAAGCTACAATGACAAATGAGGTGTCGATTCTGATATTTCCAAGGTCAAGGAATCGAACTATCGCATTGGGAATAGTGTGGGAATAGTACTTTCCAAGATGGCGGCCAATATGGCCGCCGAAACACAAAAATGTGTATATCTAAGCTCATACATAAGCTACAATGACAAATAAAGTGTCCATTGTAATACTTTGCAGGTGAAGGAATCGAACTATCGCAATGGCAATAGTGTGGAAAAAGTACTATCCAAGATGGCGGCCAATATGGCGGCCGAAACACAAATATAACATAACATAACATAACATATTTTATTCAGCAACCAACTAAAATATATGTATATCTAAGCTCATAGATAAGATACAATGACAAATAAAGTGTCCATTGTAATACTTTGAAGGTCAAGAAATCGAATTATCGCACTGGCAATAGTGTGGGAATAGTACTATTCAAGATGGCGGCCAATATGACCGCTAAAAGAGAAATATGTATATCTGAGCTCATTGGAAGGCTACAATGACAGATGAAGTACCGAATTTTATATTTTCAGGGTCAAGGAATCGAACTATCGCAGTGGCAATAGTGTGAAAATGTTACTTTTCAAGATGGCGGCCAATATGGCCGCCAAAACAAAAATATGTATAACTCAGCTCATAGATAAGGTGCAATGACAAATGAAGTGTCGAATTTCATATTTTCAGTGTCAAAAAATCGATTTCTCGTAGTTATAATAGTGCGGGAATGTTACTATGCAAGATGGCGGCCAATATGGCCGCCAAAACACAGAAATATGTATATCTCACATTAATGGCAGGCTACAATAAAACAATTAAGCGTCGAAATTAATATTTTCGGGTTCAAGGAATCGTTTTCTCGTAGCAGCAATAGTGTGAAAATTTAAATTTTCAAGATGGCGGCCAATATGGCCGTCAAAACAGAAATATGTATATCTCAGCTCATAGATAAGATACAATGACAAATGAAGCGTCGAATTTAATATTTTCAGGGTCAAGGAATCGAACTATCGCAGTCACAATAGCGTGGGAATATTGCTTTCCAAGATGGCGGCCAATATGGCCACCAAAACACAAAAATGGCTATATCTGAGCCCATAGGTTAGGGTTGACGGCCATATTGGCCACCATCTTGGAAAGTAACATTTCCACACTATTATCACTGCGATCGTTCGATTCCTTGACCCCGAATATATTACATTCGACACTTTATCTGTTATTTTAGCCTAAAAATAAGCTTAGATATACACATTTTATGTTTCGTCGGCCATATTGGCCGCCATCTTGGATTGTACTATTCCACACTATTGCCAATGCGATATTTCGATTCCTTGATCTTGGATCTAAGACAACGGATACTTCATTTGTCATTGTAGCTTATCTATGTGCGTAGATATACACATTTTGAGTTTCAACGGCCATATTGGCCGCCATCTTGGATAGTACTATTCCCACACTATTGCCAATGCGATAGTTCGATTCCTTGACCTTGAAACTATTACAATGGACACTTTATTTGTCATTGTAGCTTATGTATGAGCTTAGATATACACATTTTTTGTGTTTCGGCGGCCATATTGGCCCGCCATCTTGGAAAGTACTATTCCCACACTATTGCCAATGCGATAGTTCGATTCCTTGACCTTGATAGTATTACAATGGACATTTCATTTGTCATTGTAGCTTCTTATCTATGAGCTCAAATATACACAATGTATTGTTTTGGCGGCCATATTGGCCGCCATCTTGGAAACTGACCTTTCCACAATTAGGCAAATATCAAACCTCAATTCCGTGGTAGAATCAACACTTCATTTCTAATTGGAGCATAATAATGAGATAATATCTTCTATAAATACATCTTCATTATGAACGAAAAAGTAGTAACGTCGAGGCCGAAGTGGGGTAGATTTCTACCCCATGACACTTTGAACTGAAATAACTTTCTCAGACAACATGACATGATGATCGTTTTGGTGTGGGAATATGTCGGGGGTGTTAACTTGTAAACATGTGGGACGTCAAGTTATGACTAGCCTACCTACAGTTACTCCGCAATCAACATCCAAACACCGCTGGGGTAGAAATCTACCCCACTTCGGCCTCCGAAAACTTCGAAATACACAGTCACTCCAGGATTCCACTTCTCAACTAGAAATAAATTCACGTAGGCCTGAAAATCTTCATAGAAGCATCTTTGAAATAATGTCTTTTATTTCATATTTTGTTATGCATTCTCGCTTGAAGCCAATAGGCTTACGAGAAAATAAGTATGTATCGTGCAAACTTTCGAGGAACACGCGTGGGTATTTCTTTAAATGAGTTAATGGCACTTTTGGCACGCACTCGTAAAAAGGGTCGAAAAGGGTATTGCAGTCCAGGCATAATTTCACAAGTTAACAAATATTTGCCTTGAGTATCTCCGTTGTGGTTCATGTAGGTCCGAGCCGTTTGGAAGTGCAAAAACTATTACTTAAAATTTGACATAGAGGGATATGACACATGTGATCAGACTTAGCTGCATAATTTGGTCGAATAGAATTGATTAATTATCGGAAAACATCGTTTATTGGGTGCCAAATTGTAATTTCAATCATAGTTATTTTCAGAGTCGTAAAAATTCGAGAGAAACTAATCTGGGACGCTTGATGTGTTAGCCTGAATGATGTTAAGTTCGTAAGTGCAGAAGTCCATCAATAAGCAACAACATTCCGATAAAATGCGAGTCCCCAGCGGTGGGCTACCGCACGTCTACTACCGGTACGCAGAGTCCATCCAACGGATTCCCCGCCAGAGTTGAGAGCTGACATGATAATATATAATAAGACTTTCTGGATAAGGTAAAAATTGATATAACGAATACAACTTCAGTTACTATGTGATGATGACGACGACGACGATGATGATGATATTTTGGTGATGGCGATAAAGTTCACGACGAGGAAGATGTGACTCAAGAAATATTTTGATTTCTATATAGAATGGAGGCTGGAGATAAATGGAACGAGGAAAATATATCCGAATTCATTGTTAGTACATGCCAGTTGCTTCCAAGGACTTGTGATGTTGTTCCTGATCTCAAACATGATCCAATCTCATCAGAGTCCTGCATCATGGCTTGTGGTAGCTGTGAGGAGTTCTATATTCGACCGCTGAATACATGCATTGACGACCTTGATGTAATGGTCACCTTCACTGTTTCGCTAGCTTTCGGTGAAGAATTTCGCGCGTTGCCAAATGATGTGCGTTGGTTAACTGAGACGATTAGATGCTGCAAGATGGAGTCAATCCCAAGTTATCCAGGTTTTGTTCGACTTCAATTTTTCGGAATAATGAATTATAATTGGAAATACAAAAAGTATGAATTTGGCGATACACCTCCCCCAAACTTGTACATTAAGGCTAGTACATACGTATGTGAAACTAATCTAGACTCGTCCAATAAACATCATACCTTTTCAAATACTATGAAAGGTCCCGCAATAATGTGGCAAAATTACCAATGTTCTATGACGCAAGATAACGTTAGAAGCATATGGTGTCCTCAGTGGCCTAGAGAAGCCCAAGATTGGCCAAAACGACAGAGAGATTACGGATGGCCGACGATTGCTAACATCTACGAAGTTGTACAGAAGGGTTGTCATGTTGTATACGCTCAGCATCGTTCTTGTAGGAACGATGTAGCACAGTGGAGATTGTCATTTTCAGTTGCGGAAGTAATTTTACTCCAGAGTTGGACTCAAGTTCAGCAGATTGTCTATCATTTGCTGAGATTCTTCGCCAAGAGAGAAATAATACAAAAGGATTGTCCAAAGGAAGATGAGGTTCTGTGTACGTATCATTTAAAGACGCTGATGTTGTGGACTTGTGAAACGATGTCATCTGAATGGTGGAATTCCGCTTCTGTTATTGAGGTCTCATGTGAGTTGTTTAAAAATCTTTCAGAATGGCTAAGGGGAAGGTACATTCCGAACTACTTTATTCCTGAAGCAAATTTATTTCACGAACCCTCGAGCTCCGCAATGCTTGGCAAGACGGAGAGACGACTGAATGAGTTCCGCAATTCTGGCATTCTTTGTCATTGGTTCGTGGAAAATTACATACAACCATTCATTCGGACGCATGTTAAAGTCAGGAAAGTAACGTCACATTTGAAGGATTATAAACAAGCCCTCTTTGAACTTTGGAAAGCATTGAAGTTCAAATCTTTCGATATTTTGTTTTCAGCTGGATTTCAAGTTTGCAAGGCCTTTTCCCCTAGCAAAATAACATTCGAAGGTTCGCAACCGACAGCCAGTTCATATTTTCTGAGCGTAGTTAAAAAGTTTAATTTTTTAATACACAGTAAACTGTCAACGCAACCAATGCCGGAGAGCATTTGGTGTTTCGCATACTTTGATTCCACACTGTTTAGTTTGAATGCTGCATATTGTTTGGAGTATGAAAAGATCTCATGGAATAGCGTTGCATTTGATGAATACATCAAAGCAATTTTCTTTAAACCCAAAATCGTCAGGTGTCAATATCATTTATTTCCAAGAACCTCCACGACAGAAACTAGTCGGTTTCAGTATTTACGAGCACAGGAGTATATGGAAACCTTAACTGGGTCCAATAGCCGTTCAGAATTTCAACTTATCTCTCTCCTCGCAAAAGAGTTTCTTAGAAAGGCTCTAGAAAAGGACGATTCTCAAAACAACATAATTTCTTCTGCAGCTTTGATCTACCTTGCTGCTCTTCATTTTGCAACATCAGAAAACGAAATAGTAATAGACCTCTGTTCAGCATTTTTTATGTGTGAAACGACCCAAGTGGATAATGAAACATTGAATGCAGGTTGTTTGTTCTTCATTGACGATGTTGTCAGAATCGTTGGATTTTGTCTGCTTTGCAAGAAGTTTGGTGAGAAAATCAATTTTAGAAAGAAACAGATTTATCTCGATCTACGTCTTACACCAATGGCGTTCGTTTATTATTTAACAGCAATAACCACCGAAAAATTACAATTGAATCCTGACTTGGCAACTTCAGCATATACGCTAGACCAATTACTGTTGTGTTTAACTAAGCGAAAGCTCTGTACTTCGATGAAGTCAAACATTTGTTTCAAGCACATCAGAGAGTGCGTTTATCGGAGAACGCAACCAATGACAAGAAATGCAACTTTTTGTGTGAATCCTTTGATTGTTAAAGAAAAACTAATTGATTATTTAACAGAATATGCTTTGGAAAATATGACATCATTCTACAGTGTAATTCGCAAAGAGTTTGGCATCCAGTGCAACACTGCTGACTGCTATCGTGCATTGTACCTTTACAAGTGTCGTCAATACGATGAAGTGTTGCATTTTTGTGAACGAATTCTCAAGGAACCTGATATACAGAGCGATTTCAATGATTTTGCATTCGCGAATGTTTTGTTATTACCACCGCTTGACACGTTTTTCGATAAAAATGTACAGTCTTCGCTTGGGTTGCACACTCTCTTTTTCTATTTATCGCCACTGAATGAGGATATTTGTAAATTTGAGTGTACTACCGAGTCAATGTTTGCTCACTTTTTCGCCCGATACATTTACTATTATGATCAACCGCTTTCAGAGTCTTTTAACAGTTCTCACTCCATTCAATGTCATTATTTTCTCGGGAGACATTTTGTTGCAAGGTAATTGAAACTCAGATGTTGTATCGACTGTAATCATCCTCGTAGAAAAGCATTGTCTGAATTTGCTGCCATGAAGTGTAAACTTCCGTTTGAAAACATTATTCGCCGGTTTCTTCTACAAAAACTTCGGAAAATTAAGGAATAATCCCAGAGTTTTATCATGTCAATGATCAGATAATAATAATAATAATAATAATAATAATAATAATAATAATACATAATAATAATAATAATAATATCTTTTCTTTGGTAAGCGCCTAACAAACGCACTGCACTGTACATTTACATGTTATCCAGTGTCAATGACTGTTTTTAATTAAATCTGCTTTTGACATATATGGAAAGCTGAAGGCTCTAATTTACTTTTAAAGTATCTATTGACTATTTTAACGATTGTATTCGTTTTGTGGCTGCTCAACTCGATCGATATTAACAAATATATGTATATAAGCCTGTATACACACAGAAACCTATTTTTAACTCTTTATATCTTGCCTTTTGAAAGTATTAACAAACTTCAAGTGAGGATGTTAATGTACAAGTCCCATATGCAATTATTACCGGGAAGCCTTGCAGCTGGTTTTGTAACAATCATGAGGTCCATGTCATCAACAAGTACCTTAACAAGTACATTCAAAATAGTATGCACACTAAAATTAGACAATTCAGCCTCAGTGTTTTGGAACTCCTTGCCTCTGGAGCTCACAAGTCTTCCAAATTGCATCAGTTTAGAAGCAGATTAGAAGGTCATCTTACGAAAATACTTAACACTTAAACTCATAACAGTGACTTTCTGATCTTCTGGTTCTCCTCCATAATGGAGCTTTAGAAAAAGTTTCGGGATGAGATTCATCAAGTGATATGTGTGTATTTATATATTAAACCCAATCAAACTCTCTAGCGTACTATGCAAAGTGTGTTATTCATGAGCGCCAGCAGATATTTTCGTAGTAGTTAAAAAATGAGTCAATTTTCAGGGGGGCAAGTGCCCCTCTTGCCCCTACGTGCGGGCGCCCATGGTGTTATTATGTACTATTAAAAGCGGCTTGTGTTTTTAAATACCATTCTACTGGTCTGATACTGCATGGTTGTATAATTCGGAGACCCTATACTCGCGGAACGGTTAGTTCCTTTGGGTTTCCCCTTTGTCACCGTTTGCACATGCATATAATATGTAAATTGCATGTATGTAATATGCAAATTGTGTTCTTGTTTAACGATTGGTGAACAATAAACTATTACTTATTTAAAAATTATAAAAATATAGAAAATAATAATAAGAGCGATAACAATTATAATGATAACAATAGTAAGCCTAATAATAATAATAATAATAATAACCAGAAGAAGAGAAGGAGGAGGGGTTGAGGGGAGGAGGAGAAAGAGGAAAAATAAGAAGAAAGAAGAGGAGCAACAACAAGAAACAAGAACACGAACAAGAACAAGAGGAAAATCAATGCAAATACACCAGCATTATAACGTATTCTGCCTAACAGATTGGTTGGGTGTATGATTGACTGGCTGATTATGCGACTGACTGGCTGTCTTTGAGTGAATGCATTCATTCGTTCGTTCGCTTGATCTTTCGATCCTTCTTGCATTCATTCATTCGATCACTTAATACTCATTGCTGCATACGTTCATTCATACATTTTTAACATTCTCCTCAACCATCTAGTCATTTAGCCAAAGAATTTTCGCTAACATTCATTGAATTAATAATGATAAAGATAATAATAATAATAACAATAATAATAATAATAATAATAATAATAATAATAATAATAATAATAATAATAATAATAATAATAATAATAATAATAATAATAATAATAATAATAATAATGTCTGAGGCAACTTCATCTCAAGGATGGCAGAGTCCACTTACACGGATCAAGGGCGGATCCCTGTCCGGGCTCCAATAAGCCGCCACTGGCCGAAAGCCAACCGGACCTGGTCACGAGCAAGTCGCCTCAACCCATCACAACAAGGAACACAAACCCAAACATGAGTCAAACAGATGGAATGGCTAATGTCCTTTCGCAAGTAATTCATGAACCAAACGTGTGTCAAACAGATGGAACGGCCAATGTCAAATGCAAAGCAGCGCCTACCATTGACTATTCAAAACACCCTTCTTTACAGTTCAAACTCATGCGTCACATTCCTAAAGGTGCCAGAAACTGTACAGGTCTACTCTTAACAAGCATTATCAACCAGCTCACATCAGATCCAACGCAACTGGACAACTGGAGATGCCTGCTGATCTTCGGCGCAGTAATACTGGAACAGCCAAGACATGGAGGCAAGCGTCATAACCTGACCTCCATCATTAAGAAAAGGACCACAGAGTTTTTCGACACTTGGCGCACCAAGGCGGAAGCAATATTCGGAGATGAAGAACAGCTTCACCAGGCGGGTAACAACAAGAACTACGGCAGCGATCAGTCTATTGCGGCAGCAGTCTCGGCCAAGCTCGAAGATGGCAATATCAAGGCGGCTGCAAGGATACTCTGCTCGGGTGAAACTCCGGCCATGATCTGCGATCAAACATTCACCGAACTGCAATCTAAGCATCCGGTCCCTCCACTGGACCGCCCGACTGCTCCGCCTCCACCTCTTACTCAGCCAATCCAACTGGCGGAGTCAGAGCTGCGTGACCTCATCCGTACATTTCCAGCTGGTTCATCGGGGGGCCCGGACGGACTGCGGCCACAGCACCTTCTGGAAATGATCAAATCCGCCGATGCCGGCCAAACTCTCGTCTCTGCAGTCACAGCATTAATCAACTTACTGCTGAAAGGCATCTGCCCGCAAGAAATCAGATCGATCTTGTTCGGTGGCACGCTGTTCGCTCTCAGGAAGAAAACAGGTGGCCTGCGTCCCATTGTAATAGGATACCTATGGCGCAGACTGGCCTCCAAGGGTGCCAACTCTTACTCAGTACCCAAAATATTATCCTACCTGTCACCAAGACAACTAGGTGTGGGCATTTCAGGAGGAGCAGAGGCTGCAGTTCATGCTTCACGTCGATTTTTGGCAGATCTGGACTCGAACGCCGTCTTTGTAAAGCTCGACATATCAAACGCTTTCAACAGTCTTTATCGAGATCGCATGCTATCATCTGTCAACACTCTTCTGCCAGAGATTGCGCCTTACTGCCATCTGGCTTACGCAGAAACATCTCAGCTCAAGTTTGGCAAATACACAATACTATCGATGGTTGGCCCACAGCAGGGCGATCCGCTGGGCCCTCTATTGTTCTGTCTACCTCTTCAACCTGCCCTCCTCAAGTTGACTTCTCCTCTAGCCTTCGGATATTTAGACGACATATCCTTGGGTGGACCATCATCCACGGTTGAGACAGACATAGATTCTTTGGAGGCAGAATGTGCAGACCTGGGCCTCGTCTTTAACAGAGCGAAATGTGAAGTGACAGCCACAGATCTGCAACAAGTCACTCACAAATCATTCAGACAATTCACAAGGTTGAACCTAGACCTGATCTGCCTCTTAGGAGCACCGCTCTCCACTGGGTCAGCTCTTCAAATAGCACTGGACACCAGAGTGGAGGAGCTGAGCAAAGCTCTTAACAGACTAAGCCTAATAGCGCGCCAAGATGCACTGCTTATACTCAGAAGCTCTCTGGGCGCCCCAAAGATGCTCTACAGTCTACGTTGTGCGCCATGTGTGTGTCACCCCGCTTTGGCTGAGTACGACCAGCGTCTCCGAAAGGGCCTGGAGAACATCTTAAACATCAACCTGTCTGAGTCTCAATGGCTTCAGTCCACTCTTCCAATTGGCATGGGAGGACTGGGAGTACGTAGGGTGTCGTCGCTGGCACTTCCCGCCTTTCTGGCATCGGCCGCGGGCACCCTCGTTCTCCAGTCAGACATCCTCAGAGAGCTAGGCAACCAGCCAGACCCACAAGTTGAGAAGCTAATGGCATTGTGGCAGGCGGATCTGGGAACCAACATCACAGAAGACTTCCCAACTCATATACAATCCAAATGGGACAAACCACTACTACAAAAGACGTTCTCAGAGCTATTCAACCCGCTAATAGAGAAACATGACCAGGCCCGATGGAGGGCCATCACAGCTCAGCATGCCGGAGACTGGCTTTACTCCTTGCCGATCACTTCCTGTGGCTTGAGACTGAGTGACGAGGCCATGAGAGTGGCGGTTGGATTGCGCTTGGGAGCCAGCATATGCGAACCACACACTTGTGCTTGTGGCGCACTTGTCACCGCGAGGGGCGAGCACGGCTTGTCTTGTTCATTGGGCTTTGGCCGTGTGGCTCGCCATGGTGTCCTCAACGACCTGTTCTACCGGGCTCTAGTTAAAGCAGGGTTCCCGGCGACCAAGGAACCTCAAGGCCTGCTTCGTTCGGACGGCAAAAGACCGGATGGCATCACTCTCATTCCATGGAGAGCTGGCAGAGGCCTGGTGTGGGATGCCACGGTGGTGGACACGCTGGCACCATCCTACCTTGCCGCATCAGCCACCCGAGCCGGAGCAGCAGCTGGCTTGGCAGAGGACAGAAAGAACCAGAAATACTCCGCCCTCCTCGACACTCACGTTTTCATTCCGATTGCTATGGAAACGCTAGGTCCAATCAACAGCAAAGGCCTTGATTTTATCTCAGACCTGGGACGCCATCTGACACAAGCAACCGGCGAACCCAGAGAGTCCAGCTTCTTATTCCAGCGTATCTCCATTACAATACAACGCTTCAACGCTGTTGCTTTCAGTGGCTCCTTCATTAAACCCTTAATTGACATGGATGAGGAGTAGCCGTTCCAGAATACAACGCTTTTATAATTTCTAAGACCCTGGGGAATGAAGTACCTCAGGGCAAAAAAAAAAAAAAATAATAATAATAATAATAATAATAATGTAATATTCTTTATTGAAACAATCCGGTTGACAAACGCAACCGGTTACAGTGTACGAGTTATGCAATTGAAACAATTCACAAGAACACAAATGCCAGAAGACATAAATCATAAATCTTAGCCTGCAATACACGGCGCTAATAGCAGCCTACAAAGCATGTCCGCCTACGATGCTCGATCTCGGTACCTCTCGCTCTCTATGTCAGTATGTTATCCAATGCGCTATCGGGCCCCATCATGTGATCATTGAGCCAATCATTTCAATCATTCGACCAATCACTGCTCCAATCCTTCCGTCAATCACCAGTTAGTCAAGAGAACTGAATGGGTGTACTGTCGTGAAAATCTGTCCGTCTGTCTGTCCTTTCAGTTCCCTCTCTTCCTGGATGTCTGCCTCTCTCTCAATGCCACCGACAAAGTCCAATAGTCCAGTTCAGCTCCACCAACCACCGTCTCTGATCGCCTGACACCGATCCATACAAAACCCGATCAGCTGACCACGGGTAATCCCCTGGTATTCGCTCAGGCCATTCGTTACGGATTATCGGACCACGGCCAGAACTGACCATTTATTTAGCGCGATGCTTCTTTTTCCAGGAGAAAAGAGATATGCCTAGAATAGAGCTTAGCACGTAATAAGTTAATTAATCGGACTGTGAGGCACATTGGCGCCGTCACGATTAGCGGAAGTTAAGTATGCCATTAGTTATACGCCCTCGGTTATCATCCAAAGTCATCACGAGATTTCTGATGAGTTTATAAATGGAAGTGGTAGGGTGATTGGTTGGTATGCGGTCTGGCTAGATTGCTCCTGTTAGGCTAGCAGACTGAGTTAGTGAATGAATGAATGAATGAATGAATGAATGAATGAATGAATGAATGAATGAATGAATGAATGAATGAATGAATGAATGAATCAATGACAGTCTATAAGTATATCTTAATTTTCTCAGTCTGACTGACTGAACGACTGAGCGACAGACTGACTAACTGACTTCCTGATTGACTGACTGAAAGACCGACTGAACGACTGACTGAACGACTGAACTATTCATTGAAAGAATGACTGACTAATTGACTGACTGACTGAATGACTGAATGATCCATCTATGCATGTATTTATCTTGACTGTTTTTATAGCGCCTTCTGTGTCCACTTCCATGTGCATCTCAAAGCGTCTTGTCGTACGTCTCATGCTATATTTTCTATCTTTTGTGACTTGCATCATCCGCTGTTTAACGATAGCACAATTCGACGAGTTTCCTTGTAAGAAACACTTCCGCACATCCGAATCCTTCTAGAAATCAACCACATCGGATGTTGACTCTATATATTCATTTCTCCGTCTTCTCTCTGCCACGTCAAAGCGTCCTCTCAGATCCTCTGACCGGCTTGACCTTTTTGTTCCCCGTGTTAGGATCACAATGGCTCAATATAGATCCTTTGTGTCCATCTGTCCCTCTCCGTGGTATGGACTTCCTCCTTCTCTATGCTCTACAATCCTCTCTTGTAGCATTTCTATATATACCTCTTTTTTTTCTCATGACACCTTATAACCTTCATTTTTTCTCGGAGTACTTCGCACTGGGAGCGCTTCTGAAAGGCTTGTGCTATGAAAAGCGCTTTATAAATGGTCAAATACAATACAATACAATACAATACAAAAAGTCGACTCAATCGATCGTCCACTGTATTGTCAACGCAAAGACGATTGTATTCCACATAAAATCTTTCGTCCGCAAGTCGTCAGTAATTCCCCGAGAAGTCGTCGCTCATGTTCTGTCGATATTTCATCCGCATAACCTACAAGACCGAGAACAACACCTACAGTTTGGAAATATATATATATATATATATATATATATATATATATATACATATATATATATAGATATATATCTGTCTCTGTCTCTTTCTGCATGTCAATCTCGGTATGTCTCTGTCTGTCTCTGTATGTCTCTATGTCTGTCTGTCTTTCTCCTCACTGGCTCTATCTTCTCTCTGACTCTCTCAGTCTGTCTCTATGTCTGTGTCTCCCTATCTCTCTTTCTCTGTCTCTCCGTTCGTTGAGTAAATGTCACTATAGTTGCAGTCGTAATTAAAAGGCAAGTGATTACTACCGATTTTTCTAACAAAGCTATCCAATGTATTTAGCTGTTCCTTTACCTATGGCCTGCGACCTACGCTCTGTTGCGCATAACTCTTCAGTGAATTATCCAGTGATTTTTCAGCATGTATTTTCAAACTGTCTTAAAATGTCCCTGTCTGAATGTGTTGCATGGCCTGTGTGGCTGTGTTTTTGTGAGGTACATAGGAGGCGATGTTTGAAAATTGTTATTGTAATTGCAATCGAGAATTTACATAAGCGCCACTCAACGATTCATATGGACATGGTTGCATAGATTGGCCTACATGCATGCATAAATAAGAAGTGGGAAATGTGACTTAATGATAGGCGTTACTTTGTACTGTGACAGTTGTGTTCGGTCATCACCACTTTGAAACGTGAAGGTGACAGTCACCACTACTTTTTTGTTAAGTGCTGTTTGGGAAATTCTGACACTGAGAACTGCGCTATATAAACATTGGACTAGATTAGAATACTCACTTACTAACTTGCCTGCTTACCTACTTTCTTATTTACTTAATTCCTTGCTTCCTTCCGTGTTATCTGTCTGCTACAATGCAATACATAAGACATCACAAGGATAGAACGGCTTTAATTGATAACAATAATAACAAATAAGTTTACAATTTGCAAATACACATGGAGCCAAATTAAGAACCAAAGAGAAGTAAAAAGTCTTGATAAACTGAAAGTTAGGTGGCCCTTGCAATTGCTATACGATATTTTAAGTTGGCGGCAATTTGTGAGAATTGCGGCAGTCGATGCTATACAGAACAACACTTTGTCCTGGCCTACTACTATTTGCCCATTTGTTAGAAGAAGAAGGAGAACAAGAATCGCAGGAAACAGGGTCAGGACGAATCGTAAGGTCATTTCCGGTTCACGGTCTGGAAACCCAACCAGCACTGTTGAGTAGAATCGTTTTGGGTTCTCCAACGCGGCTGCTCTAGCAGAACAATACGAGTTTAAACCATTCCAGACATTCATTCTATTGCCGCCGAGCATTGTTTTAGGATAATGAAGGGTCATAGCAACATCGACGCCTAAAATAGCAACAACAGCGATAATGATTGTGATGATGATGATGATGATGATGATGATGATGATGACGATGATGATGATGATGATGATGATGATGATGATGATGATGATGATGGCAACGATGATGATGATGATGATGATGATCAGCAGAAGAAGAAGAGGAGGAGGAGGAGGAGAAGGAAGAAGAAGAAGAGGAGGAGGAAGAAGAAGAAGAAGTCTATTCTTTATTTAAACCAATTGCATACCGCATTTTGGTGTACAAAAACTTAAGCATGCAAATAGCATTAAGCCGCACAGTCTGCCATTGTGTCCCATATAGGTTCAACATAGATTATGTTACCAATTACCCATTACACTAGGTCGATTCATGTAACATCCTTATGATGAACTTTTTCTAACCAAAATATCGGCGGTTGGGATTTCTCGGTCGTGTGCTCTTGGGTGTGCGCTTGGTAGGTGGAAGCAGGTCATGCAAGACATGCCCCGATTAAATGCACAATCTTCGCATACATGTACAAGCGGAAACTCCGATAACAGGAAAACAGTTGCAGTTGCAACTAGTGGGCTAAAAGAAAACTGATAATTTTATGTGGTTTACATTTTCTAATCTTAGAGCAATGTTTAGCTTAGTATTTAGTAACGCTTTTCTTTTGGCTCACTTTCCTAATGGGTCATGTTTAAAGCACCAGTTCGTATGCAGGAAAGTTGCATAGAGAAATCGGCAGTCGTATAAGCTTCATCGAGCTCAGTTTTAATGGATGCGTGGTGTTCAGCTGCTTGATTCATTCACCATTAACGGTTGAGCATATCTTAAGGCAAGTGGTGTCTTAGCCAAGCCAATCATTTTGTTTATAGAATTAACGCTTGTATCTACGTAATACTATACAGTTTGGGTATGTAGAAGATTTGCATAGGCCTACTGACAGAGATGGGAATTGAGTGAAAAATTGATTTTGTATTAGCTGAAACTATGCGCCATCAATGGTATAAATTTCAATCCACAGTAGGCTACAAGAAAGAGACTGAACCACACTCAAATGTACGATTATCCGGCTATACTTTGACCAACTCTGTTAGCGGGCAAATACTGGTCACTTCACAGCTTACCTAAGAAAACCGAGACATGTTTGACTGAAGCTGCTCCACCACGGAAATCTGCTATCCTTCGCCCACGGATTCATGTCGGGGTACTGAATTTTATAGACAATAATATGCAACCGACTTAATAAAGAATAACTTACTTAAGATGGGAGTAAACTGGAGGGATTTACGGTTAATAAGAAACCTGAACATAGACCAGACACTCAGTGGCAATGAGAATATAAAGAGTAAATCCTGAAAGAATAGGCAGTGGCGCTAGGCCGTACAGTCTGCCATTATGTCCCATTTATAACTAGGCCCCACGCAGATTATCTTACCCATTGCCCATTAAACTTCATTGCTTTATATAACATCACAAATCGTAGTATAAGTAAAACTGGAAATATTGCATTAGACCTTAGTGGATATATTCAGGATATCAAATTATCAGCATTACAAATAGTAAATTGAGATTTAAAATCAAAACTGGGTGTGTTCGTGAATCATGATTAGCTAAACATGACTTCAGTAAACAATGTGAATGCGTAATGATTAATAACTGGACGTTTAGCTTTAATGTAAAGCTGGCGACTACGGCCTACGAATGCAAGAGTGCCAAGGGCCAGCGACGACCTTAAAACGGCCCTGATTTAAAGTAGTATTTTAAGTACTAGTATTTAAAATACTCCCCATCACTGTTGACATCGATGATGAAGTGATTCAAGTTAAAAAATATGCACAGTTTCCACTTGTTTAAAACTGAATTGCGCAGAAATCAAACCAAGAAGACGGTTGAATGAGAAATACGTTGTGACCGATGGTGTAAAAAGCGGTAGAGATGTCGAGGGCATAGACACAGGAGACCTTTTGACCACTCACAGCAGAGACCGGTTTATTATACAGAGACAAGCAGAGTTTCTATGTAGTGTTGTTTAGTTAAACAGAGTGGTTGGTGTTGATAAGTGAGTTATAAGAAAGGCATTCGCTCAGCCGGGCAAGAACAATGCGTTCGATTAGATAAAAAGGACAGATTGGAGATGGGTCAGTAGTCACAGAGGTTTCAATTGTCGATATTAGCTTTTTCAACGAAGGGAGTGACAACAGAGTATTCACAGGTGGTGGGGAAAAGAGAGGTTGATTATTTTGGTGCTAACAGGAGCAAGGACAGAGGCACAATCTATGAGAAGAGAGTTAGGAATAGGACCTAGTTCACATTGCTTGTTGAGGAGAGAATTTCGGAGATGTGAAACTCCTGATTCGGAGGTTAGAAAAAGAATCAAGGTCGTGGACTGAGAGGCCGAGGGTGGGATTGATATGAGGCGCTGGTTCAGTGCTAGAGGAAGCCGCAGATGGGGAGTGAGAATCGAGTAGGGATTGCAAGGAGAAGAGAAGGGATGATATTTAATCAAAAACAGACGAGCAAAAGGTATCGGCAATAAAAGGAGAGGATAGGAGCTTTGTAGTGGTGAGGGAAACTTACGATGCATGGAGAAGAGAGCCAACGACTTTCCAGAAGCGTTTTGAATTGGAAGAGCTGCAGAGGATAAGTGACGAGTAGGCTAATAAAAAGCCGTCAAAGGTTGTCGATGACAACTTAGCTGACAATTGACAACATTACAATGTCGTTAAGTCGTGCCGAAGGTGGCTGATTACTAAGAAGCTGACGGTATTACAAAATCTTTAAAGGTGGTCGATTACTAAGAACCTTGCGACGTTTCATGGTCGTTAAAGGTGGTTGGTGACTAGAATGGTCAGAAAACTATTTGAATACTTCAAGCATATACCTTGATAAGTTGCAACCCACTCTTGTATCCCCTCGATAGAGAAGGCTAACGAGACACACCTAAACTGATACTCTGAGGTCATCATTCTTGACATTTAACACTCAAAATGATATTTAAAGGTCAATTAACATTCTTGACATTTCGATTTTCCGAAAATCGAAAACGATTTTCACCACCGACAAAGGAAGGCCTCTTAACTAATCAGAACGCAATTAAGTCTACACGTTCTGACTCAGACTTAATTCCCAAAGATCCACTCCTTGAAGTTACTATATACAAGAACATAGGTCAGCAATTAGAGTTGCTCCTCAACCTCTTCTTCTTCCACCTCCACTTCCTCCGCCTCCTCCACTACCACCACCACTTCCTCCTTCTCCTCCTATCCTCTCCTCCTCGTTCTCCTCCTCGTAGTTATCGCAGAAGTAAATTTCACTTTTCGTCAGCGTTCAGAAATGCTCCGCACGTCGTGGGAGCCAGCTTGTTCACAGGCGCTCATAGTTACCATGAAATCTCTCCGGTAGCCTATGCACTGAGCCATCTAAAATCGATTAAACTGCAAAGGTCATGGAAATACAGAGAAGTTCCTACTTCTCGACTTCCTAATGCTCGTGTAGTTGCAACGTTAATAATTATAGGACTGACAGAATGTACGCTTCACCTACAGGCAGCTCTTATCGAAGCGATAACATTGCCGCCTACTTGAGAAAATCACATCCTGGTCTGATTGGACCATTAATTACAACTGTTAAAAAAATCAGATAAAAACTGATACAACCTACGACTCGATTGCCTTGCAGACTATGTATCTAAATATAGTGAATACATATAAATAAGTAGCATGCCTACGCCCTATAAGGCTTAAATGTATAAGCATATAGCATAAATAAGTCTTATCATTAATCATAGCAACTAACGTACTCCTAATCTACTTAATACTTATAAATATATAACATAGGTCTATATATATTATAATATATTTATATATATCATAGGCCCGACGGTTTGAAATGGGCTCCCTGTGGAGCTACGCCTACTTCCTAGAACTCTCTTTGACACGTTCTATATAATTATATTGATCTTAAAAGCCGTTCTTTTTGACCGTGCTGGCGTCGGGAGCACCTCTGAGTAGTCCCCTTGAAGAGGTGCTATATAAATCCTTCAATGAAGGAACGAATATATATATATGCATTTATGAATATGACATTAAAATCGTAAATATGTCATAATTTTATATCTATAATGGCTAGACACTTCACATACTGGACGCAGACTGCATAATAGCTTATCTATCATTGGGCCGTCAAATCCTTATCTGTGAGTGCAGTGCGCAGCCCAAGAGCCAAAAGTTGAGACCAGTTAATTTTCGTCGACTACTTAGGCTTCATGGCGTACGTGTCCTTAGTTGCCGAGGTGTTTCTCGCGAACACACAGCGTCAGCGTGTCGCTCGAGACTTGTTGGAGTTTGCCGCATAAAAGTCTATGTTACTTAATAAGCAAGCTATGTCGTCTTGGTGAAGTCAGACCATCAGTTCGATACTTTGATCCTGACATAAAGAAGCTATCGTTTTGACGCAATTATAGTAAGTATAATAGTCTCTAAGCGATCAAGAAAAGTTCTCGGTTTAGGTATGACCACAGAAAGACAATTAGCTGATCTGGTTGAAATTTTTTTCCTTTAATGATCATAAATCTGCATGTGGATTAAGGACTGATTTTTTAGTATTAGGCCAAAGGCTAATTGGCCAGAGTTCAGCTTTTTATGAACTATTAGTCCAATTTGAAACAAAGGCTTTGCTGAACAGGAAGCCAATACAAAGATTCAAGCACATAGGTTATACGGTCTTATTTTGTTATGGCTCTAGTGAAAAAAATAATATTAGATGTCGAATTCATACAGATTTTTACTTCTTTCGTGGTTCAAAATCTGCTATTTATCCCTGCAGTTGAATAATTATCAACCATGCATGTACTGGTTGATAATTACGTAACGCCCAACATGACCGTTTTTGACCCACCCACCCACCATATAGTAGTAGTAGTAGTAGCAGTAGCAGCAGCAGCAGCAGCAGCAGCAGCAGCAGTAGTAGCAGTAGCAATAGCAGTAGCAGTAGTAGTATGGTTATTATTTTAGCGTATTTTATTATTTCAATTAATTATTGTAGGGCCTATTACACATATTAGCCTACGAGGTGGTTGCTTTCAAAGGGGATAAAGTGTCCACGATAGCTGTCATCAATCCAACTTCTATTTACGCAAAGAATTATTTTCATCAATCCAACGCAGCCAGATAAGAGAAATAATTAAATACGCTAAAATACAGGCTATATCAATGAAATAATTAAATACGCTAAAAATACAGTTTTACCAAATACAAAACTTAACAAGCTCGCCAAGTTTTGCCCACCCAGAAAATCCGCGCCCCCCTGAAAAAGCTGAAATGACGTCCCTGTCTAGTTAAGCCTAAATTTAGGACCAATCATAAGAGTTGTTACGCAACAATGCTCTGTGGGCCTAATCTGGAACAAAACTTCACTCAGAAGTATTGCAGTGTGTCTGCAGGCCTATGCAAATTGTGATTTATAGTCTACATGGCAATAAATTGTTGTCTTGACAGTCCATTAATTTATCTAACAGTGATAAATTTCACCGACTTCATCAACACTTAGGCCAACGTGGACCGATCCTCGCCAAGACGTCAGATAACTACTGTCTGGCTGTATAAAAAATGCGAATCAAAGTAGAGAAGAAAAAATTGCAACATAACGTCGGCATTGTACATGTAGTTCTTCGTCCTGCAACCAGGCCTATGTCAAATTTACAGGGCATATAGGCCTACCAGGTAAGATCGCAGACGATAGGGCCTAAAAAGCTGTGACCGGATGTTACCTTCGCGTTTTTCATGTAGGCCTACAAGATGGAAAATCCAGTCTTACTTCGGTTTGACCAGAAATGCACACCGGTCTAGTAGGCCTACCCTTAACCTGGTCATTGATTATTGTAACTGGCTTCATACCACTGACTATTAGGAATGAGGTCTTTGGTATCCGCCATGTGTTCTTGCTGGTACTGTCCGCCTTTCCGTCTTCCGCAGCAGGCACCGCATCTTTGAAGGTCTCCATCCAGTCCAACTTTGATGCGCTCAAAGACTGTTGTTGTCTTGTACATGTACCGACCCGAGGACAATGGTTAACGGAATCGGGTGTTCCGTTTCCGGAGGAACCCTCTACCATAAGCACAGTGCCTTTAACTAGTCTTAACCATTCCTGGAAGAACCATGCCGCGCCAGACCAGCCGAGATCGCAGCTCGTGCTGCTGCCGATAGAAAAACGTCAAAATACGCTGTCATTTTATCAGTCACTGATATTCAGTGTACTATTTTGTTCCAGTTTCCTTTTGAAATTATAAGCACAATAAGTCAATAATTATGGCTTTGTTCTGCATGATCAACCTCAACGGCTACCGAATTGCTCAAATACTGGGATATAATAGGGAGGCAAGGGTCGACTTTCCTCTATCAGCGCTTATCTATGTCCATCCAAATTAATTCAGTCGCTTTTTGCAGCACATTTCCCATCGATGAAAGCGATCGAAGACTATAGCCACTCCAGAAAAATGCCCCAAACTTTTGTAATCCAGATAATTATGTGCACCTCGGGTGGCTAACAACAATAATAATAACAATAGTATAGTAGTAGTAGTAGTAGTAGTAGTAGTAGTAGTAGTAGTAGTAGTAGTAGTAGTAGTAGTAGTAGTAGTAGTAGTAGTAGTAGTAGTAGTAGTAGTAGTAGTAGTAGTAGTAGTAGTAGTAGTAGTAGTAGTAGTAGTAGTAGTAGTAGTAGTAGTAGTAGTAGTAGTAGTAGTAGTAGTAGTAGTAGTAGTAGTAGTAGTAGTAGTAGTAGTAGTAGTAGTAGCAGCAGCAGCAGCAGCTGTAGTAGTGATATGCATAATTATGTAACCCGTGATCCACTGGAGACAAGCTGCCTGTTCCAAAGACTCGGTTTCTGTCCAACGCGGAAACGCCACCTCATTTTCCTGGAATTTGCCATTATAAATTTTTTGCTGGATAATAAAATTAGGCCTAGTAATGAAGATTATGATGATGATGATGATGATGATGATGATGATGATGATGATGATGATGATGATGATGATGATGACAACAAGAATAATAAAATTGCCAGACGTGTGAATCTTTCGCAAAATCGTTTACAGATAAAAGAGCAGCGGAAATGAGTCGACGTCCATCTGTAACTGCCATTTTCCCCATCGACGTTCCACCAGTCCCCCGACCAGAAGAGCCAAAAAACCGCAGACCATCGGTTGCAGCCAAAGCCAACGATGACAACAAACCGAATGACAAGAGACGAACCTCCGAGGACCTAAAACCAACGATCATCGAACCCCCGATACGTCGCGTTTCAACCGCCGTAACTCCTCTGGCACAACTCGATGATGCTGCCAAGAGACGTCGCTCCTCTCAGCAACAGGCGCCGAACTTGGCAAATTTCGGACGACTTCCAGATAGATATAGACAGATGTCGAGTGTGACGGCTCCGAATATAGGCCTACTCGAGGTGCAAATACACGAAAAACAAAGAGCCATATCAAAAAGCAGGAGCCCAAGTAAGATCGAAATGGATTCCATTATGTCGGAGCTCGAACGCCTCGAGTCCACTCAAAGCATCCGGAAACCTTCGGCAAGCACAGAAGACGTAAAGAAACTGCATTCGATCCTGAAAGAGTCGTTGAACGGCAAGAAATCTTTCGAGATGGCGTTTCTGCCTAGAAACAGAGGTGATTCGATCAAGTCTCGCGATTCCGGAATGTCTTCGTCGTCGTCAGAATCCCACGAAAACGTCGTGGAGGAGTGGAGACCGAAGTGGAACATAAGCCAAACCGGGTCAGGTCAAGGTGAGATCAAGGGCATCAAAGGCATCTGCTTCATGGATAACGGCAAGGTGGCAGTGACCGAAGAGAAAAACTCCAGAATTCAGATATTTAACAAGAAACGAGGAGAATCCGTAAAACTTCTCGATGGCTCATCTGCGACACGGAAAATGCAACCAGTGGGAATCTGTCAGCTGCCGAGCAGAACCTTCCTGGCTGTGACCGACATGAAACGCATAGTGTACTTTGAGCCGCTCACTTACGGCATGTGCGAGGCGAAAACTCTCGAAAAACACCGTCATCTGCACGGCTTGGCAGTCAATTCCAGAGAACATCTATTCGTCACCGACCTGGAAAAGAAAAGAGTCTACGTCTACGACATATCTGGAACGCAAATCCTTACTTTCAAGTCGGACGATTTCCACCGACCAGATTACGTAGCCATCAGCGAAGAATACTCAATGGTATTCGTCTCAGACAGCGAGCAAGGGTGCGTCTACATGCTCAGCATGGACGGAGAGTTGCTGAACAAAATAGGAAGACAAGGCAATGAGCAGGAAAAGCTCATCTATCCTCTGGGCGTCTGCTGCCAGCCAAATGGAAAACTAATCGTTGCCGACAGGGCACAGCATCGACTTTCCACATACGATTTTCGCGCTCGATGTTACGAGCACCTGCTGACGCGGGATGACTTGCTGTACAGTCCTACCTGCATCGCAACTGATGGAGACAAGTACCTTGCTGTTGCTGAAGAAAATCACGACTTCAAAGTGGACGAATACAAGCTAAAAATGTTCTACAAATGTAGTAAATGAGCGGCCAGATTTCTTTACGTGAGTCCACCGAGAAGTATTAAACGCCAACCAAAAATACGAAATCTATTAGACATGAATTTAGTCACTGTGACGGCTATAAATTGACATTCTCCTCAAACACTTAAACACTGCATAAACATACCCAGACTGCAGAAGCTGCAGGTGGTTACACAGAACCTGCAGTTTTCAACGAGTAGTGTAGTGAGATCGCCCACGATGATATTTATATTTATAATAGTATAATTATGTTAGTATAGATTTAATATAAAGTTGCTATTATGTTTTGTTAGCATAGGATTGAACACTCGTGAACTTTTAAGACTGTATTTCATAGACATGATTGACAGCTGACAGATCAAGGGAGCGGAGGCGTAAGGCCACGCCTGTCAAAAGGTAGAGGGGAGAGAAGGCTCACGGAAAGAGGGAACGAACGGATCGGTTGGGGGGCGAAAGAGTTGATTGACAGGCGGTGGACGATAGAAAAGAGAGGGGCAAGCGGAAGAGGGGACTCTTGGGGTTTCGGCGCAGAGACGAGACAGCGTCCAGTGTTTAATCTAGACGTCTTTGGGGGGAAGTTCCCCCAGGATCGAGTTTCCCCAGAAAAATTAAAGAGATGTAATTTTGTACAGAAAGTGTGATTTATTGTCTGTGGATCGAGGGGAAATTTGGGGGAAAACTCTCGTTACTACCCCCCTCAAAAAGTCTTGTCTTGGAAAACACTCGTTACTACCCCCCTCTCGAAAATTCTTTGGAAACTCTTGTTCGAGAACCCTAGATTCCCCCACCCGACAGGAAGGGGAGTAGATTAAACACTGGACAGCGTCGGGGAGGGAAGCGGAAGAGGAATTCTGCGTGCAAGATTCGGAGAGCAGAGTCGAGAGGGAGAAGATTCTCAATAGAGCAGGATCGGAGGACTGCGACTGCGGACCTCTAACGACGACCCGACTCTGATTATTACTGTTCTGTAAATACGCTGTGCATAGTCTCGTGCAATAATTCCGTCAAACGAAGTGTCTCGTCGTGTGTCTCTGTTTGATGCAACACACGTATACTCAGTTGCAAACTAAGCCCCCGAAGTTAAGCCTGTCGCTCGAGTATCACCGCTGCCACCAGATACTCGTCTTTTTCCGTACAAATAGGTTCTTCTCAGTTACGTTTATATATGTCAAATATTTAATGCCCACTTACGACTTTCACCTAACCGAAGGGCACAGAGCTTATCAATGTATATATTAAATTAGCCCTATAACCAGTAATATCCTGCATATGCAAGTAGCCTAGACCTATTAGAATTAAGGGGTCGTCCATTAATTATGTCAACAAATTTTAGGCAGTTTTGACCCCCTCCCTCCCTTGTCAACAACTGTCAAACATTGACGGGACCCCTAAGAAATTATGTCAACAATCCCAGAAACCCCCTACAAAAAAGAAACACAATGGCTCAATACATGCAGAATCATTTAAAAAAATTACACTAAAATGCAATCTCGAATTTCAAAATATGAGTTTAGTTTATTAACAGCCAGCTTTTTAGTAGTATTAAACATTAAGCACTTTATACATTTTTAGCATTACTTAATGTTTTCGCTACCATTTTGAAGGGTCTGTGTTGATTCATTTGAAAAATTTGTTGACGTCAAATTGTACCGAACCCCCTACCCCCTTGTCAACAACTGTCAAACTTTTCAAAACCCCCTCCCCTATTTTGTTGACATAATTAATGGACGACCCTCAGTATCAACGATTGTGGTCTGAGCAAACCGAACGCTGTCGAAAATACATTACGATGTCTTCGCCACCATCGGCTTATCGTTTCGTAAACTTCACACAATCTCACAACCAAATGGCATGACGAATCAATGGGCGTCCGCAGGAATTTTTTTAGGGTGCAGTTTTAAATTGGCGCGGATCTCAACAGCCGCCAGCGTTTTTGGAAGTATTTCACATTATATGGGCTTGTTGTTAGCGTTCGGGATCCGTTTTCAGCTATATCTGAACTCTTATTTAAATATCAACACTGCTAATTTTCATTGATTTTATATGTTTAATTTTTCAGGTTATCTTCATTAGTTTGTATAAAAATAAATGTTTTTATAGGCCTATATTTTCAGTTTTCATGTTACCTTGACTAGTTTGTATAAAAATAAAAATGTGGAAAAAAATCATCGCCATTCATTGTTAAAAATTAAGATAAGTAAATTTGTTATAAAATATGTGCAAATCAAGGGGCAAATGCCCTTGCCCCCTTCCAGACGACCATGGACGAATCGTCGATAAAGACCGAGGTCACTTGATAGGAACATCCAATTAACAGTCATTACAATCCAACAAGTTTAATGCGTAGTCTAGACTGAAGAAATTTGAGGGAAAAGTGCAGCTCTTGGCAAAGATCGTCTGCTCTGAACCAAACGACCAGTGCGACCACTCTCAATTTTCAGAAATCCCAAACTCTTGGCAGAAAAATCCCAAGATTGGCCAAAAGTGTCCAAAAAAATCCCAAGTTACTGAAAGGAAATTTTTTTATGAAATATGAAATGCGTTTTAACAATCTCACAAAAATGTCTAGCTAAGAACTGGGTAAGAAATACAGACACTGAGAGTGACCAATATTTCATAATTTAAAAAAATTATAAAGAATAGTATGTTTACAAGAGCATTTGTTTAGCAAGTGTTTTATATTTTCAAAAATATTCAGTCAACACTGTTCAAAATGTTCTTCACTTTTCACTCAAGTTTTTCAGCTTCTTCCTTTTCTCTTTTTTCATCGGTTTCTTTTTGGATTCTGTAGCAACAAATAAAAAATCAAACAATCTTTTAACTCAAATAAAAATTCATCAGTAATTCAGGTGCTATACAAACCAGTAATTATTATACATCTTCAACAATCAATGGCTAGTATAAAAAAAATTAGGAAACTATTTCTTAAAAGACATAGTCAAACATTTTATCAATCAATCAATCACCTAACTAGAAAAATCAATCAATCAGAAGAGCATGTCAAGACCCATGTAAATTAGCATACATAAATCAGTGAATAAACTGTTGCCCTGCACTTGGCTTACGAGTGGTGCTTTAGAAGTTTGAACTTTATGATTACTATAAGTGATTACACATACAATACATATTCAGCTAAGGATATCTGCCATTTAAATCCTAGCATATAACACACACAAACACACACACACACAAACACACGCCAAAACCAAAAGAACACAAACTGACTTGAAAGTAAAAAGTTTGAAATTTCTTACTCTCAATACGGCCTTCCTTCACTCTGAATCTCTTCTTGTCTTTAACTTCTTCTGTGTTTTTCTTCAGTGCTGCCTCCTCCTTCTTCTTCAGTTTCTTTGCTTTCTCTTTCTTCTTGAGTTGTAACGTCTTTTTCTTCTCTTTATTCTCTTCAACCAACTTACTGTTATCTTCTTCAGCTGAAGAATCGTTATCCTCTTCTGCCAAAACATTGCTATCCTCATCAGCTGACGCAATGTCTACCAGATAAAGACAACATATTAAACCCTAAGCTTGTCATCCTAGATTGTTTGATTTTTTCAGTTCACAGGAATTTGTATTTTACGTCAGAAATGAATTGCGCAGTCCTAACTACTCACTCTAGAAGCCTTGCTTATGTCAGCCCCTATAGTTGGAACCATATTTCGCAGGAACTGCGGCTTGAGCCCCTCAGCCTTTCTCTTCCCCATTTTGGAAACACCTGAAGTCCATTTCATTTGTTAGTGATAGCACTGACTTGGATTGGGAGTGCCTCTGAATCTCCAAGTGGCGCTATATAAATGTTCAATTTACAATTATACCAAACTGCCACTATTTCATAATGTCTTCTACAATGCAAGGAATTTATTGGCAAGTGACACGGAATCTAGATTCTAGAGATAAGGAATCAAGTAGATTAGAAAACTTAATTAGATCAGAATACATGATAATAGAATGGATTAGATGATTATAATAGATTGGATAGCATGACAGGATTAGAAAATAACAGCTCTGAATAAATGATGGAAGGCTGCAGCAGAAAATAACAGATAAGATTACATGATCCAAAACTGCAAAAACAGATAACAGAGCAAATAAAAAGATTAATTAAAGAGAAGATTAAGACGATTTATCAAAAGGTAACATGGGATTTATCAGAAAAACAATGGTAACAGAATCGACTTTTTAACAACACTCACAGAAACTGTACATGACACCTTAACATGACAATGCCAATCTTAAAAACAGTGTCATCATTATATACAGCTAGCAAGAATCTTTCTCAATTAAACATAAAACCCCAAAGTTAATTAGAGAAGACCAGTGTTTTCGTTAGAGTCCAAAAAGAGGACGTATTTATGCCTTGACCTGGAATTGTTTGGACGTAGCTCATTGCTTTGGCTATCACACCGAAAAATTTGGGCGTCTTGGACGTTTTTTACAGACGTAAAAACGGCCATTTGGATGTTAACGGAAACACTGGAGAAGACCTTACCTTGTTCTGGATTTGATGTTTCAGAATCGGAAGGTGGAGATGACACTGACGCTGGTGCAGACGAGATGTTGCCAAACGTGGCACAACAAATCAAACGAAACTTAGTCTGAACTTCGACCAACAGATCGCCGGACACAACCTCATTCTTTAAGAAAACCGATCATAAATATAGCCATCAATATATGTAATGAAATGTAAAAGAATACTTTTACAGCGCATCTTAACGGCCTCTCAAAGGCGCTCTGTATAATACACTGTATATAGTGAGATGGAAGCAGGTTTCTTTAATGTTCGAGAAAATGCAATGCAGTCCGCAATCTGTGGAACAAAGTGAATTTAAAAGTAAATAAATTGTTCCATAATGATCCAGAGATTGCCCCGATGTGCACGTGTCAAGGTGTGAGACCGTGGAACAACGAGATCATTCTGCATCACAGAACGAAGCATCCGGCAATTTGGGCTGTATGGAGACCGGAATATATATATTTCACTGTGTGTGTGTGTGTGCGTGTGTGTGTGAAAAAGTCCGAATTGCACCATACTCCGTCTATGAACAAGGAAAAACAATCTGCTTGATAGCAATAGAATAGCATGACTTGAGGAGCATGGGTATGGTGTGGGATGAGACCACAAGACTGGCTGGCGACAGACAGAAATGGATGGAGATTGGAGAAGCTGTGTTGCCACTGTGCAGACCTACAAAGTGCTAAGTAATTAAAGTAATAGCATGAGAATTTGATATTATCATGATCAGAGAACCAATCTGCTTTCCCCAACACAAAGTTCAGGGCCTATAAACAACACTAAGCATTCTCTGCATGTCTCTGTTACGGTAAAAATGAGAGAACGTTTAACGAGCCTTGAAGAACCCCAGCCTAGTACATCAAGTTTTAGATGCTCAAACAATGCCACTTTGTGCAATATAAATGTGCATAAACAAAAGAAAAACAAAACAAACCTCAAATGAAATTTTGAAGATTTTGATGAAGCCATCGCTGGACGCCGTTACCAAAGACACGTCAGAAGACCCGGGCCCATCCACCATCACCATGCTCTTCACCCTAGCAAACACAAGAACCAGGTAAACAATATATTTAAACACCGACAACTAACGCCTCCACCTGGAACAGGAGAACAGACCCGTACTCTGGCCAATTGTATTAATTTTTTTATTGCAGGACGTCATATTATTGGAAATCAACAACCTTTAGTTTCTGTCCAAAACGCTGACCCCACCCACTTTTGGCAACTGTGGGAGATCGTTCTCCCAATCCCCCCATTGGTAGACACCACTGCGTTTAAGTGACGCACTACAGAAGTAGCCAGTAACTAAATGCAGTATACCCAACTTTCATGAGATTTGTAGAGCTTTTCATAAACCTCCAAGAACCAATTTAAAGTATATAGGATATCTAATTTTTTATCTATTGGTGGAAATCCCAACATTTGTGGAAGAAGTCAGACTTGAATGACATGAGGTAGCAGAGTATGAATTCAACTCAAACCATTTACGACAACTCATTGGAGGCCAATTGCCCAGCCAGATATGCCCACAATCCAGGTTTGGCTCATATTGTAATCATAACTGAGAGAGTTGTCAAAGGTGCTCCAGACCTAACAAAATGAAACCACGATTGAACAGAAATGGTCTCTAAGTGCCTGCAGAAAAGATGCAAAGAGAGGCTGGGGAGTTCCTGTCGCTGTTATTAGGAAACTTATGCCAGAAGGATGGGCCAAACACAGCAAAAAATTCTACGCTTGACCTTTGAAGTTCGGAGGAATATAAGCCAATATCGCTTTGGAATCACTTCACAAAATTCACAAAACAGAAGCTTCAAACTTGAACATGACCTTTAGAAAACAGAAAAACCTGACTTATACGTCCACCAAAAATGCTTTGTCCCCTCAAATTATGATTAAATGCCAATCCCATGAAATGCACCAAAATTTGAAACACACACACTAGACAATGGGTGTCAAAACTTTTTTAATGGCAGGCCAGTAATGGGGGCTTGGTGAGTCCATCCCCTGAAAACGTTTGCAGAACTAAATCTCAAATGGTGCTCAGCATACAAACAGTCAAATCAGGATTAAAAAATCTTAATTTTGATCTTCATTATCAGTTACAAACATCACATAAAACTCATTAAGCTTTAAAATTACAAATTTGAAATTTCATTCTCAAATTGTGTAGTCTTTAGGTAGGGTTCCGCAGCCAAAAAACCATAGTTGGCACACCCCTGCACTAGACCAATCTGTTTCCTTACAGAAGTGCTGATTCCAAATGCAATCTGAGTACATTTAAACAGCAGCTGACCTGGTCGTGTTTGTGTTTAACTCAGATATCAACTGCCCAGTTTTTGTATTGTGAAACGTAACAAGACCCTCTGCTCCTCCAATGGCCAAAATCTCCGGCTAAAAACAGAAATTGTGCAATGTTAAGTTAAGTTTAAGCTACCTATAAAATTCAATAATAATAATAATAATAATAATAATATCCATTTCATTAATTCAAACTGACAAGTATGCTGTAAGATTATACATGATATAGTAGTAACAGATGATAACAAGTTTATCAGGAGTAGAATTTAACTATATGGCAGCCTGCAATGCACCTATCTGTCCTACTGCTCATTTTACAGTCTCCTTAAGGGAGTGGAAAGCTGAGTCAACCTTATGGGGCTAGCGGATTTCAAACCACGTCCTTCTGATCTTCACATCAGCGTGTTACCATTCAACCATCTACCCGCCCCAGTAACATAATGTAACTTAACACCAATTGAGGATGGCTTAATATCACCAGCATTTATGCTAATTGTAAAAACAGTAGTCAGAAGAAATCCTTACTAATTTTAAAATGACACTTAACAACACACTGCAAAGTCACATAGAAAATACAAGTAGCTCTTAACTTCTTGAAGGACAGTTTTAAGAGGATCTAGCAAATGAATAGTTCTAACAAAAAGTCACAACTGAGTTTTGGCTAAGGACCGTCCATGGATGGTCAAATTCGTCATCAACAAACAAATTGAATTCATACCCGAATAAATTATTAATTATAATATTATCAGGACTTCAGGATTTTTTCTGACCACAAAAAAAACATTGAAAACAATCTCAAGACAAACCAGATAACAAGCAATTCAGATAATTTAAATTACATTTATTTAATCAGTAAAATGTTAACCCGAGATTATTACGCTGATAATATGTTAATTTCATATAATTTACTAACCTTAATGAATTCAACACAGGATATTTTGAAACTGGATGAAATATGATGCAGTACGCTTGCAGTCTACAAGTAAATTAACACAATTTCATTACACAAACTAAATTTCATTGCAGTACTTTATGTTCACTTCCCACCTAATGTCTTTAACAAATTCTGCTGCTTAGCGACAAAGCTAAATGTGCACGAATAAAATTGCTGACCATCAGACTGCATGATGACCAACCAGGGTCACCATAGTCTGTTCAGCAGGTTGTTAGAACAAGCAATTGTTACATTACAGACCCAGTGTGCAGTGATAAACTGAGTTGTAAGTGCAGTGATAAACTGAGATGTAAGCTGAATAGAAAGGTTGCCCAGTCACTTAACACTTTAACGTTGAGCTGCATAGGTTTCCAAGTAGCTTTTAACTACACTCTCATCGTTAAAGTATTGTATTTATAAATTTATAAAGTGCCTCTCACAGTGAACACCAATCAGGGGCGCTCCCAGTGCGAAAGACCCCGAGAGAAAAGAGTGGTCTTAAGTCAGCGAAAGGAAGCATCTGGACCATCGGATAATATCAAAGAATGAGTTGATGTAGAGAGTTGGTTCCATAGTGAAAGGGACAATGAAGGCAAAAGCTTGAGATTTAGCCATAGCAGTCCTTGCTCGTGGGACAAGAAGGTCAAGGCGATCAAGTGAGCAAAGCGGACGGTGAGACGTGGCAGAGATAGGTCGACGAATGAGGCCACAGAGGTACTTAGGAGCTAAGTTAAACATCCTTCAATCCCAGAACAAAGCCACGAGGTTGGCAAAGGGGAGCCCGATAGCGCATTGGATAACACACTGGCACAGAGAGCGAGAGGTACCGAGTTCGAGTCCCGTAGGGCGGACATGCTTTGTAGGCTGCTATTAGCGCCATGTATTGCAGGCTGTCTGTTCTGTTAGTAGTTAAGATTTATGTCTTCTGTCATTTGTGTTCTTGTGAATTGTTTCAATTGCATAACATGTAAATGTACAGCGCAGTGTGTTTGTCAGGGACTTCAATAAAGAAAAGATTATTATTATTATTACATAGCTCTAGACAAGAAAATCAAACTAACCTCTGTTGAATAAATATCCAAAGTGCTGTCAAAGATGATAACAAACATGCTGCCATTTGGCGACCACTTTACACAGTCAGCAACTACAACATCCACAGAATTCAAACATCACAAATTGCAGAAATCAAATGACAACTATAAAAACGAAGTTACCAGCAGGCAAGGCAAAATTTAAAGACTTATTAACAATTTATACAAATCGCACACAAACTCTCCAAATCAGAATCCATATGAGGTCAAAATTACATTAACCCTAGAACAACCAGCATTTTTTGCACCCACTGACTACCATTGGGGTCAAATGACCCCATACCATTTATCGTTGTGATGCATGAATAAAAGTTAATTTTTAAAAAAATTTCCTTTCAAGCTGTGATAGTTTCTATTCAAATTGGTCTTAAAACCTGCCCTGTCCTATTATTCTGTGTCCTGGAATAATGCAGTACAAAACATACCACTTTAGCGGTTTTCGAACAGTGTGAAAACAAGCGTTTCAAACCGCGAAAACGGGTACAGTTTTCACGACCCTTGGCATCCTAACTCAGGCTGAAGTTTCTTATAGTTCTTTAATGTATTGTATTTTCTATTGTATTCAAACATTTATAAAGCACCTCTAGTAGCTTACTAGAGGTAGGGTGTACCGTTCAGAGGCACTCCCAGTGCACAAGGCCACGAGAGAAGAAATAGATTTTGAGAAAGGCATAAGAGGAGGAGGGGTTACCAGCTAGACTTTGAAAGCGAGTAGAATGGTGCCTAACAGAGTCATCTGTTCTTGAGACAACTCCTGCACCAGACCAAGTCTGGCAAGATGTTGTCACAGATAAAGTTTCTACCTGAACCTTGCAAGTCTTGTACAACGTCAAAAACCACACGTTCTCATTGGTTTTGCTCTCATTCTCCCAGTGTAAAATTTCCAGATGATAAACATATGATGTCTTGCTGTCAGAGGCTTAATTCTTCTCAAACAGCATTTCATATTTACATATTTTTAACAATTTCTATAAGGCAAATTTAATTTCTATTCAGCATCTTCATTTGGGGTCAAAATGACCCCAATGGTAGTCAGTGTTGCAAATCGTTATGAGCGCCATCTGGTGAGATAAAATGGTACAAATATTACAGAATCTTACAAAGAATGGTTAGATGTTTTACCTTGTGCTGTCAGTTCTTGGAACTCTAGCGACCTTCATGATCAAGCCTCTCCATTTCCTTCTGTCCGCCGTCGCATCTCTCAGTTCTGCCAAATTCATTCCAGTTGTTTCATGTATCTCGCCATCCACTTTTTCCTTGGTCGTCCTTGTTTTCTCCTTCCCTCTCCATATGCTAACATCATTTCCTTTTCCAATCCATCTGATCGCATGACATGACCAAAGAACCTCAACTTTGCTCTTAGCACTGTTTGTTGTAGTGTCTCTTCATTCTCAATTCCGATACTCATGCGCATTCGTTGGTCCTTTTCTCTTTCCATGATATTCTCTGCATCTTCCTCCATATCCACATTTCGCATGCGTTAATCTTTTTTCTCATTTTCTTGGTCATTGTCCATGTCTCACTGCCGTATGTTACTGTTGGTATGATCAGAGCCTTCACCAATCTTTTTTCCGTGTCTATACTCACATGTTTGTCCTTCCATATTTTTTCCAGACCATTCATTGCAGTTTTTCCTATCGCTACTCTACGATTTATTTCCATATCACACTTTCCCTCTTTTTCTATTACTGATCCCAAAACGTGAAGCTAGTTACCGTTTCTATTTCCTCTCCATCTACTACAAAACTGTCCTCCTCCCTGTTGTCACTTGTCATGATCTTTGTCTTCTTTATATTGAAGTAGAGTCCTGCTTTCTCACTTTCACTCTTGAGCCTTCTTATTAGTTCTACCAAATCGGTTTTTTTTGGTTAGATGTACAAAGTCAGAAAAAATCATAAAAATTCTTCATGTTATGTGGGAGTTATGAGGAACGGAAAATCGTTTGGGGTCATTTTGACCCCAGTGGTAGTTCCAGGGTTAAATAACTGTACCTGAAAATCACTGAATTATAATAGAACAAACTGTGCAAATTCCATCCAGCACCTCTAAGTAGTTTTCTTGAAGGGGCGCTATATAAATGTTCAATATGAATGAATGAATAAACCTGAAGCCGATGCATTTATAGCAAACCTTGTTTAGTGTTGATAACAAATCCGCGTTTTCCCTTCGTCAGATCCCATGTGTGCAGAGTTTTGTCTTTACCAACAGACAAGCCCAGCTTTCCTGTCGGATGAACTGAAAACCCATAGACTGGTTGCCTACAAAGAAAGCACAGACATCTCAAACCATAAACAACTAATTACCAGCTATAACTACATACAGCTGCTAGCACTGAAACATGGATAAAAGCCTACACAAGGTTTTTAGCGCCTCCAATGAGTCTCTTTTGAAGAGGAACTCTATAAATTTGCAATTACCATTACCATTATCACAGACTTTTTTTAATTGCATTTAGAAGTTGAACCAAAATGATGCTGATGTGCACTGACAGAAATTCACCAATATGCAAACTTTGCTCACATAACTAGAAAAGTCAACAGCAGCAGGCACACTGCATATGTGCAGATATCCATTATATTGCTCAGCCATACAGGAGTTAGCATTACAGGTAGGCTACAGTGTATGCCATTATTTGTACCAAATACACAACTGTAATGCTAACTTTACCACATCCCTTTAAAGGTCAAATAATAAAATACATGATAAGCTAACACCAGACAATGCATTTTTCAAAGATTACCAGAACGAGCTTCAAACGGCTTATTTCCATTAAACTTTACCTCAACCCTTAAAGGGTCTAATGACATATTAGCTACCTACTTGTGTCCAGTCATAGCTTTCTGTCTCTCCCAAGAACCCATCTTCCAAATGGCAATCTTTCCGTCATCACTTCCGCTGAACAGATGCGATGAATCGAAGAACTGCAGGCAATTAATGGATCCTAAATCCAAAGAAGATCAATTTTAAAGCACTTATCAGAGTAGAAACTAAGAAATAATTTAGAAATCTAAGTTAATGTCTTACAGTGTTATCGTAATTCTTTTATCAGTGATTAGAGTGAAATTGTTATGAAGTAATTAACAAGCAAGATAATGAATTGCGATTGACAGAAAAATTAATTACCTAAAAGCATAATAAAAATGTCCAAGAGATCATGATATTTGAATATAGTTTCGACTAAAGACAGGAGCCCAATCGAAATCATATAGGTCAAATCTAATTTACGGTAATGGCTTTGCACCGTCATCATACGTCACAAGGCTTCGGTTGATAGTCGCTTCAAGCGAAACTGTACTCAAAAATCGCAATCCATTGGAAAAGTCATCAAAGGTCCAATAGGTCTACTGTAAGCTGATTAAATGACCACTACAGCATTGTTCTCATAAACTACAAGGCATTGATCGATGGTTGTGTCAAGTTAAACAGTAGTCCAATTTAATCATGAGCTCTTGGACATGCATGTAGATCCAAAAGATCAGCAAAATCAAAAGTAAGAAACCAGAGAAGCTGCTTCTTGCTAATAGCAATTATTCACACAGTTATATTGCATGCAGAGTTAATCTGCAGGCCACTTAGATTGATTTTGATCATCTTTTTAACTAACTCATTTTTCTGTTAATCTCAATTTATTACCTAAGTACTCTTTTATTGCTAAGAACTCATGGTATTCATGATACATATCTATCAGCGAGTTTAAAAATGAAGCACACATGTCACACTTTAAAATAATTGCAAACATTATAAACTACTAAACATAAAATTCTCATATCAAACAATAACTGACAATATAAAATAATTTTAAAAAAACTCTAAAACCAACCCTCATGAAAGAAGAGAGATCCGAGTTGAACACGTTTCACCAGATTAAAGAGTTGAATTGTTTCGTCTGAACTTCCCGAAGCAAGAATTCCATTTTCACTAATCGCCAAGGACTTAACTGCTCCCATATGAGAATGATTCGTAAACCGCAGATGCAAAGAAAACTTCTGAAAGACAGAAAGATCTTAAAATTTAAATGAAGTCAATCTGTACTTGTTGGTTAATATGTCTGCTACTGAAAGAATTAAATAATATCTTTATAATTGCACTGCAGAGATAAATAAAGACCAAACATCCCATCCAAGTCAACATGAATCATTTATTGAGTGAGCAAACATGTTTAACATGTGCAAGCTCACTCAGAAATGCAAATCAGAGTTGCAGTTAGTCAGTCGCCAGGTGAAGAGCTGTTAGATATCAAAGCGAAAGAGTTCAAATTTCAGACAAACATTAATAGTTGGTTCCATTCCTTAGGAGTGCTCAGCAATATGGAATGCATGACAGCCCATGACAGTGCTACATAAAGGCTCAACCAAAAGACCCATACCTGAAGATTGCAACCTGCTTGGCGAATTGTAAAGAGACAGTAGTAGTTGAAGGTAGGCTGGAGTATGTATATTTTTCAAAGGAAGTGCCCATATGATGGGTTGTGCTGCAGGAATCTGCTTCACATTTAAATTTTATTATAATTTAATCTCTGGGCCTAATCAGCAGCCAAAAGAGCTAAGCTATGAAAAACAGCTCATTGCAAAAGTGAGTAGATAAGATCAGGTCCTCTTCCAAATTGAGATCCAAATTTATGTCAAGCAAGACAGTCAGTCATGGTGGATGGTGTTTGCAATTGGGGCAGTGAGAACGATGAGAAACACAGTAGAGGGTGGACGACCGGGTGCACTTTACTACCTAAACGTACCTAACTTACTCGTCAGAAATGTCGTTCTCACAGAAGCACCAGGACTTCTATTTTTACACCAGTTACAGTCTTCAGAAACCGATAGCTAACTCAAGGTCCTTAACCTAGACCACCTTATGAATACAGTTGGCAATTCAATCAACAGCACCTTCAGAATATCCTAAACTCTTTAACTATAAATATGAATGCATAGTTTGACGAAGATCATGCAGTGTTTTAGCTAGTCTGTGGAATTGCATTAGTTTTCCACAATGTGGCATGTGTGAACGATAATAAGTGAATTGTGAAAATCCACCGCGTGTGTGAGTATACACTTCGTGTAAATTGAATTTCAGTGCTCACTCCATTTTTTTCTTTCAACTTGTAGCCCAACAAAAGCTGTTCAAAAGTTCCAACAACTATTTCCATTTCTAATATTTAAGCGTAGTTTCTAATTCTAACTAATTATTCTCTTTCAAAAATTATATTTTTCTTTACAAGTCTTCAAACATCAACATCCGGTTAGAGGTCGTTGATTGCACTCATTGCAGCTCTAACTTTTTCATGTAGCGCTTCGATTTCATATGTCGTCTTACGAATTGTAATGTCCTTCTACACTAACGTCAATGAATGATTCATAACCACGTACACTGCGACGATGCAGCAAATAGTACGCCAACTTTTATATTTTTGCAACAATTTACATTTTCTTGGTGTATAATAGAATTAAATTGTTATAACATTTTAATTAACCGTGATCTCGAGAAGAGTAGGCCTAATCGTAATCGTAATCGTAAACTCGGAACTTCTACAGCGCCCACAAAAACGAAGTCGCGGGAACCAGCTTATTCACAGGCACTCAATCAAAACAAAATCGATAGGCAGAGGTCAAAATCCAGAGAGTCAGGCAGGCAGACAGGCAGGCGGCTAAGGTGGATGGTGTTTGGTGTTCAGACGGCGAGGTAGGCAGGGAGAAGTGTTGGATTCAGGATAGGATTTGTCAAAAAGCAGTGTTTTCAGTTTCGAGTGAAAGACGTGTGGAGAGATAGCGAGAGGTGGAGTTTTGGTGACTTCGTAGGATGGGTCAGATATTTGTCGTAGTGCTGGCGGAAGTTTGTTCCAAAGAGGCAGACTTGTATACGAGACATAAACCTCGAGACCGAGACCGAGACCGAGACAGTGGGGTTCGAGACCGAGACCGAGACAGTGGGGTCCGAGACCGAGACGAGACACCAGGTCCGAGACAGTTCGAGACAGTTCAAAACGAGTGAAATGCACATTGGACCCAAGTTCCGAAACAATTTTTCTCAACTTTTGAAGTCTAATACAAGGGTCAAGTCACTTAAATCAGCCGATCACCTGAATTGTATAAACTATAAAGAAATTAAATATTTCAGCCATTCAGAGATCTTCTAAATGATTCTAAAATTTAAACCAACAAAATTCCATTTAGGCCCTAGGCCTATTAGCGATTTAGCGACATAAGTCGCATCACTCACCTTGAGAAACTAGATGTTGTTAAAAGAGTTTCGCTTATGTTGGCTTTACACAAACGACGAACGACATGCCATTTAAATATTGGTTTTCATTGATTTCAAACTGCGTGAATGCATATTTCACGATTTCAGGTTCTTTATGAGACATTTTAAGATATTTGGAAATTTTGGACTGAAAGTGCAAACTTAAGACTGCTTTTTTCAATAGGCTACTTAAATCTTAATACCAGAAACACCGCTTTTTTAAACTTCCTGTCTTTTTGGCACTTCCGATTAACTAGTTATCCATTCGGCACAAGACAATTTTACAGCGCAATACTGTACGAAGTTCCGAACAAAATACAGTTTGTACGAGAACTTTGGAGACCGATTCTACAAGAGAATAAGACTTTCGCTTCGAGACAGTTTCCAAAAAGACAAGACTTTCGTTTCGAGACAGTTTCCAAAAAGTCGAGAAATGATCTCGAGACCGAGACCGAGACCGAGACCGAGACAGTGAGGTCCGAGACCGAGACCGAGACCGAGACATCGAAAAACCTGTCTCGAGACCGAGACAGTGTCTCGAGACAATACAACTCTGCAAAGAGGTGGAACAGCTATGGCTGGGGAAGGGCTTCGAATATGGACCCCCTAAGAAACTTTTACTATTTCATAGCACAGAAGCAATTGAACGTGTAGTTTATTTATTCCATGCATTACTTGGCATGAGTTGTTGCCAAATATGAAGAAATTATTCCTTAATCTGTAAAAATAAATTTTTAACAAATTTTTTTTCAAAATACGGAAAGTGGCTCATATTACACGACCGGGTGTACGGTGGGGAAAATCTGTTATAGCGTGATCGACGAACGTATTATAGATCAACAAAGTTGTGTTTTTATCCATCTAGTTTAACTTGCGGGAATCTTGCTTGATTGCTTGCTTGCTTGCTTGATTGCTTGATTGAGCCACAGGCTAAAAAGTCAAATCTTGCGACGACTAGTTCGATCACTTACAATCATTCAATCGTCGTGAAACTTGGCATAATTATAGACTCGCCCTCGCACACACTTCATTCTATCAAAATTTCACCTCCCCCAAAAAGGCTAGCTTATAGAATCGGGGACTAAACTTTTCGAATCGGGGAATCCCCTTTTCCGATACGGAGCGTTGTGATTGGCCAGAGTTGTGATTGGCCGCAACAGATACGGGTGCGCTGCCTCATTAAACGGACGCTATGTTGTAAAATGAACGCGGACTATATATATGTAGAGGTAACTGCTTCATAAGACGCATTATAGGATACTAGCTGGATATAGTAAAAAACTTTGTTTTTACGGGCTGTATTTTATTTATCCATCTAGTTTAACTTGCGGAAATCTTGCTTGCTTGCTTGTAATCTTGAATATATGTTTGAGCCACAGGCTAAAAAGTCAAATCTTGCGATGACTCATTCGATCACTTACAATCATTCAATCGTCCTGAAACTTGGCAGATAGACTCGCCCTCGCAGACACTTCATTCTATAAAATTTCAGCTCCCCCAAAAGGCAAGCTTATAGAATCGGGGACTCAACTTTTCGAATCGGGGAATCCCCTTTTCCGATACGCAGCGTTGCCATTGGCCAGCGTTGCCATTGGCCGCAACAGAAACGGGTGCGCTGCCTCATTAAACGCATGCTATGTCGTAAAATGAACGCGGACTATATATTTGTAGAGGTAACTGCTTCGTAAGACGCATTATAGGATACTAGATGGATATAGTAAAAAACTTTGTTTTTACGGGCTGTATTTTATTATTCATCTAGTTTAACTTGCGGAAATCTTGCTTGCTTGTTTGAGCCACAGGCTAAAAAGTCAAATCTTGCGACGACTAATTCGATCACTTACAATCATTCAATCGTGCTGATACTTGGCAGATAGACTCGCCCTCGCAGACACTTCATTCTATAAAAATTTCAGCTCCCCAAAAAAGGCAAGCTTATAGAATCGGGGACTCAACTTTTCGAATCGGGGAATCCCTTTTCCGATACGCAGCGTTGTCATTGGCCGCAACAAAAACGGGCGCGCTGCCTGATTAAACGCACGCTATGTCGTAAAATGAACGCGTACTATATAGGCTATTTGTAGAGGTAACTGCTTCGTAAGACGCATTATAGGATACTAGATGGATATAGTAAAAAACTTTGTTTTACGGGCTGTATTTTATTATCCATCTAGTTTAACTTACGGAAATCTTGTTTGTTTGAGCCACAGGCTAAAAAGTCAAATCTTGCGACGACTAATTCGATCACTTACAATCATTCAATCGTCCTGAAACTTGGCAGATAGACTCGCCCTCGCAGACACTTCATTCTATAAAAACTTCAGCTCCCCAAAAAGGCTAGCTTATAGAATCGGGGACTCAACTTTTCGAATCGGGGAATCCCCTTTTCCGATACGCAGCGTTGTCATTGGCCGCAACAAAACGGTTGTCACGGCCTTACATGTATACAGTGTGGCCGTGCCTTGAATTTTAACCATGCAGGTGTTAGAGCCCTTCTTTTGGGTCACTCTGCAATCACTGAAAGCATTCCTGCGACCGCCGCTGGTTTTCAGTTTCTTATTGGTAGTTAGCAGCACTGGCCAGCGTTGTGATTGGCCTCAACAAAAACGGGCGCGCTGCCTGATTAAACGCACGCTATGTCGTAAAATGAACGCGGACTATATATTTGTAGAGGTAACTGCTTCATAAGACGCATTATAGGATACTAGATGGATATAGTAAAAACTTTGTTTTTACGGGCTGTATTTTATTCGATATGAATTTGATAATTTGACCTTTAACAAAACCAAAATTTATGACGTCACCATATTATGAAACCAAACATAGGCCTATAAAAGTTTAGTGTGGACACATTGTGGAAGCATAGGCGCAACCACCCTATGGGACCCGTGGGACGCGTCCCCCCAACTTTCGAAAAGCTTGGGACCGTCCCCCCCAACTTTTGAAAATTTTGAGGTAAACAAGACCCCAAAATGCACTCCATTTGGTATCAAATGCTCAAAATTGCGTTGGCTTCTGGGGCTCAGCCCCAGACCCCGATGGTGGAGCTTACGACGCTCCCCCGTACCCCTAGTCGTTAGTGGCTTCTTGCCTTCATCATTCGCGGCTGTGCGCCTTCCGCACTCGCAATTCCCCCCCACTCGGACGTTCTAGTACAGTGCTGTCCAACCTTTTGACACCGCGGGCCACCGAAGAAGTAATTTTTGAAGCCGAGGGCCGCACCAGTCAACTCAAAAGCAGCAACTAAAATTTATTGAAAATTATTAACTGTATTATAATTAATTATGGAGTTATCATAGTGAATGCGTCTTGGGGACTAGATTTTGTGTACACATTGTCAAATGAGAATCCAAGTTACGAACAAATAGCTATGCAAGTAGGCTAATGACTGTCTCTTACTTCATTTTAACAGAAATTGCAAATGTTCAGCGAGCTGCGGCGGGCCACTTAGAATCTGCCGGCGGGCCGCATGCGGCCCGCGGGCCGCGGGTTGGACAGCACTGTTCTAGTAGGTCCGTCCCCTAACAAATCACTGGACCTGGCCGATAAAATACAGGGTAAGGCTAAAGCCGCTAAACTCAATTGAGTCTGTAAGAATTCAGTGCAGAATGTTGCTGTATAATTTCACTCTGAAACTTCTTATCTCGATTTTTAAAATTCCACTAAGGCTCGCGGTAGAAGCCTAGGAGGACATTTCAATTTTTAATGCTGCGACTGCGAGTGGTGTTCTTCTAAAACCTAAAATCTCAGTTTATTTATAATAATAAAGTCATATTTTTTCACAGATTTAGATGGTTTAGGTACTTTTAGGCCTACGTCGAAATCATCGGTGAAAAATTTGAGGTAAATTAGAGCCCAAAATGTACTCCATTTGGTATCAAATGCTCAAAATTGCGTTGGCTTGAATTGAGTCTGTAAGAATTCAGTGCAGAATGTTGCTGTGTAATTTCACTCTGAAACTTCTTATCTCGATTTTTAAAATTCCACTAATGCTCGCGGTAGAAGCCTAGGAGGACATTTCAATTTTTAATGCTGCGACTGCGAGTGGTGTTCTTCTAAAACCTAAAATCTCAGTTTATTTATAATAATAAAGTCATATTTTTTCACAGATTTAGATGGTTTAGGTACTTTTACATCGAAATTATCGGTGAAAAATTTGAGGTAAATTAGAGCCCAAAATGTACTCCATTTGGTATCAAATGCTCAAAATTGCGTTGGCTTCTGGGGCTCCGCCCCAGACCTCGATGGGGGAGCTTACGACGCTCCCCATACCCCCTAGTCGTTAGGGGCTTCTTGCCTTCGGCAATCGCAGCTTTGCGCCTTCGGCGGTCGCAATTCCCCACTCAGACATTCTAGTAGGTCCCCCAACTTCTGGACCGTGGTTGCGCCCCTGTGTGGAAGCCTCTATCAGCATTGCTGTCATTGCGATGTTAAGTATGCATGAGTAACCTAGACGGTAGACAGCCAAATGCTTTCATGTTAAAAATATATTTCATTGCAGGACCAAAAAGTGGTGGTGACTATCACCACCACTTTCAAAAGTGGTGGTGACCGGACACCACCGTCACAATAGAAAGTTACGCCTATGACAATAAGTTACGCACTTTTGTCGTTGGCTGCGTTATGACAGCCAGTTTTGAATAAACGAAAATACAATACAATACAATACTCTTCATCTTCCACTTCTTCTTCTTCTAACTATTCTATGCTGCTGTCGTCACATCAGCGCGAAAGCATCAAAACTGACGCGTTATCATTATCAACACGCGGTGTAGTTTCCGTTTCACAGTCCAAGAACTGACCCCGTAGACTCCACTGCAGAGGGCTTCGTTCTCAGATCTCTAGGCTCACGATATTCAGCCTCCTCTCTCCAATCTTCCCTTAGGATCTAACCCTGTGCTTTGGGGAATTTAGCGCATCATCAATAGAAGTTGGTGCGAATTGGTGGTAGGTGTACTTCCTTGAAGTTCCTTCTCAAGTGGTGTTGCTTTCAGAAACACTCGCGGTCGCAATTTAGCAATTTAGCAATTTAGACCGGAAGTTGTAACTTCCCTCAGACGGAGGCCATTAATTTTATTGCTTGGCCAACACATCCACAGCGGTCTATTAAATGCCTCGACGAGATAAAGCCACTGGAAAAACACTTCGAACGGTCCAGGAAACACGTTATAAACCGATTAGTTGCCCGTGAATAACAAGGCTCTAAGACCGTACAGTTAACGTGCAATATTATTGCAAACTGAAGTTGGTAGGTCTTTAAAATCCGATGAACTCAAAAGATAGCTATCCGAAAATGCTGAGAAATTCAGAATAACCGAATAAGGATAAAGAACAGTGAATGTGACAATGTCTTTGTACTACATGCGTATGTCTTGTGAAAGACGAGTAGACCTACAGTTGTTTGGTTTATGATGCTAAGCGTTAGATGCATAGATTTGACAGACCAGATGATTTAATTAAACGATTTAATTGATGATTTAATTAAACGATTTAATTAATTACCAGTGGATTTATGCTAAGTGTTAGATGCATAGGTTGTATAGATAGATGATTTAATTAAACGAATTAATTAATTACCAGTGGATAGTTACGAGGATAGAGGAAAGGTTACTGGAGAGAACAGAAATGAGAATGCTGCGGTGGATACTTGAGTCTCGCTGAAGGATAAAACAGGAACGAGTCATCAGAAAGACGTTGGGAGTGGCATGCATCAAAGATAAAATACGGGAGGCTAGGTTGAGATGGTACGGTCATGTGATGAGAAGAGAAGATGAAAGCAGCATGAAAAGAATTATGAGAGTAGAGGTCACCGAACGCCGCAGAAGAATAGATGGGGAGGCATGATACATCAGGACCCGAAGTCTCCCAGATTGAAGATAGAAGATACTGGTGACAGAAAAAAGTGGAGAAGAAGGATCTGGGTGACTGGCCCCTCCTCTGAGAGGGATTAAATCAAGCCTGAAGGAGATACGATTAATTAATTACCAGCATCACAAAAAAACCAGCATCATAAAGAATAAAACATATAATTGTATTGTATTTATTGTATTGTATTTGAACACTTGTTATAGCGCCCCAACTAGATTTCCCATTCAGAGGCGCTCCCGACTACTGCGCGAACGCTGAATCGGAGTTTCACGCCGAAGCGCATGAGCAATTGCGAGTGAAGGACTTGCCCAGGGTCCCTACGCGGCGGCTTTGAGGTGTATCCGAACCCGCAACCCTCCAGCTGCAAGGCACCGAACATACCCCTACACCACCGCGCCCCAGTTGTATTGTGATGTGTTGTATTGTGTGTTGTATTGCACTCCACGTTTATAATGCGACCGAGCCACCCGCAGTAAAGATTCGAGAAATTAATCTCTGATAATCCGACCCGACCGGGAAGCGAACCCGGGGCGCCGGCGCGGCGAGCGGGCACCAACCCAATCGGCCACTCAGGATTCTTATATAATATGTAGTCGCTAGAGTGAATATATTAGACCAGTGCTTCCCAAAGTGGTGGTCCGCGGACCGGCACCGGTCCGCGAGCTCTCAGTTGCCGGTCCGCAGAGTGAGTCCAGAATTTATAAACTGATCAAATTGACTTGATCAGAATAAGAAAATGGCTATTATAATTTTTAAAGTAATAACACACACTTTTAGGCTAGCAGTTAAAGGACAATAGAGTCATAGAATTGGCTAAACTAATATGCATTTAAATCAATTTTAACACATATTTGAGAAATCTATTTTAGATGATCCAAAAACAGAAATAATTAATAAATTGGGCACCGGTCCTTCTGCAGTGGAAAAATTCCTGCCGGTCCGTGACACTCGAAAGTTAATTTTGCCGGTCCGTGACACTCACAAGTTTGGGAAGCACTGTATTAGACAACTATTATGACCACGAAAAAGAGCATACAAAAGAAGACGATTCGTTTTTTTAGCTTAAATCATAGGATTTTTATCCATCTAGTTTAACTTGCGGAAATCTTGTAATCTTGTTTGAGCCACAGGCTAAAAAGTCAAATCTTGCGACGACTAATTCGATCACTTACAATCATTCAATCGTCATGAAACTTGGCAGATAGACTCGCCCTCGCAGACACTTCATTCTATCAAAATTTCAGCTCCCCAAAAAAGGCTAGCTTATAGAATCGGGGACTCAACTTTTCGAATCGAGGAATCCCCTTTTCCGATACGCAGCGTTGTCATTGGCCAGCGTTGTGATTGGCCGCAGTCGTAAAATGAACGCGGACTATATATTTGTAGAGGTAACTGCTTCATAAGACGCATTATAGGATACTAGATGGATATAGTAAAAAACTTTGTTTTTACGGGCTGTATTTTATTATATAATAAAGAAATTGCCTATCTTCTGAAACATCAGGGCATACCATAGATGAAATCCTAAACTATATAACACTTGTTGAAGTTCAACAAGTCTTATAAGCAACATGTCTCAAAACATAAACATTGATTTGTTTCGGGCAGAAGTTATTAGTAAAGGCACACATCCAGAACAGGAAGTTGAAATCAGTATACGGATGGTTTCCCACTGTAAGAGCTCTCCACAGACATGGTAGGTGGGAAATACAGTCGAGGCCCATATTACACAGTGGCCCATATTACAAGCCCTTCCCCTATATGGAGCGATTTGAAAATTTTAGTGATAGGTGACACCGTGACGGAAGGGCGGAGCAGTGTTAGGGAGGAGGAGGAGGAGCGGGTTGGACGAAGTGGCTGGATCGTGAACAACTGACGGAGATAGGAGGGCTGGGAGGTTTGAAGTGATCGAGTTGTAGGTGATTGAGATACCCTCGCCTCACAGATTAGGCCGAACATAGGCCCTACTGGAAATTCGGCGTGGGGATATTCCTTGGGATGAGGGGCTGTAGGGTAGGCCTACATGCGTAATATGATATCCAGCAGAAAACCACGCGACACAACCACTCTAGATGGGAAAGAGTTGCGGCCGAGGAGATGGCCAAGATGATTTATAGCCTACAGAACAAATACGCTGAACGCGCGGCGTCCTTTGTCTTATTGACGGATCGTCTATAAGACAAAGATGGCGGAAGACCGAACAAAGAACCCGCCGTTGGTTTTGTTTAATCATCAGTTACGACATCAGATTCTCACAGTAGGCTATCGGCTACGACCAGGGCTGTTAAAGGCTTGGTTTTTTTGTTTTTTGTTTTTTTGTTTTTTTAAAAAAAACAAAAAACCAAAAAAATCGCAAATTTTGGTTTTTTGGTTTTTTTTACAAAAATTTCAAAATTATAAATGCCAAAAATGTCGTCTCTTCAAGTCTCTTGGCAGTTGTTGTATCGTCTTTGTTAACTTCGTTTTATGACATTCTACGGTTCTACTGTTCTAGTTAATTTAATTTATATACATCTGATTAATTTCAACGGTATTATGCCATTTTTATGAGGTTTGATGATCCGAAATAGGAAAATCTTAAAAACAAAAAAACAAAAACCAAAAACCAACTTTTCATTTTGAAAAAGTTTGGTTTTTGCACCCCTGGCTACGACATCTCAGAGTAACATCGGTCGCTAACGTAGCGCTATATCAAACATCGTACATTAGCACTTTCTTAAAACTGCTATAGCCTAGGCTTACAGTTTCATGTTTTTCACTTTTTCCGCCATTTTTCAATTACAATGATTATTTTCATTTGAATTCAAAACTTTCGCTTATGGAACAAATTTAAAATAATTATTGATTTAATTGCACCATTTCAAATGGGCTGGTGGACGGTGGCGTGGGGGGTCAGAGGGCGCCAAATGTATTATGCTTTGCTTGGGGCACCATATGGGCCAGCCTGGGAACATGGATCCTATATCCATGGGATCCATGGGAAGGGATGTGCCCCATGGCATGAACATGGTGTTTAATTTCAGGCCCACAGATAGCTGCCTGTGGTAGTCCTGAAGTCGCCACCATCCACCGCCGCCATCCGCCGCCGCCGCCGCCGCCGCTGAGACCTCACCTTGAAACCAGTCGCTAAGATATATCGACTGCTATAGCGACTTCTTTCACTTTTAATACTTTGCTTGTTGTTTTAATTGCGGTTTGCGAGTTTCGAATTTTGACGAAGACATCATGCAGCAGCGACAGACATGCAGTCTAACAATCAGTTGATCAGATCTGAGATCACCCTACTGTTCCTTACAGAATTATATATAGCCTACATGTATACGCCCTACGTTGCAAGACGCAGTGGCATAAATCATGGGGTGAGACAGAGGGGACTGTCCCCCAAAGTTCTGACTTAAGCCCTTCTGTCCCCAAAACTCCGGCCCTCGTATAATCGGTCCCCTCAAAAAGTATGTATAGATTTTCGCCTCTGGCAAGACGTCATGGTTTTAATGTAGGCCCTATTAGATATTGAACGAAAAGAGGTCAATCCTTGGATTCCTTGCTACTCATAGAGCAAATTAATTGGTTCTCATTCCTCCACGACGATTAGGCCTATAGCTGTAGGCCTATACTGTAGTTTAATATAACCAACAGCAATTTGCAGCGTAGGTGTTACATTCTTCATAGGCCCTCGAAAACTGAAACTGCATGGTTTCGTTTCTGTTAGTTTTTACCGTTACAGTTATTTTAGTGACAGAATTATTTTGCTTGTTAAACTGTTAAACTGCTGCTGATTGCTACATGGATTAATGAATGATCAATACGGAATGGATTGCAGGCTGGACGAGCACTGCATGCAGACCAGCCTCGGAATAATTAGTCGCTTATTTCATTCCTTTATAACAGTTATAAACACTCGCATGTGTCTGTCACCTTCTTTCGTAAATTAACATTAACATTTCACAGTCATCGGTATGTCAGTACAGTAGGTGGAAAATGCATTACAACACTAAGTAGTTGTTATAGAAAAACCGGATTAGGGTCTAGGCCTACCTAAGAAGTCAATAGCAACAAGTCAGTCTTAACCAGTCGACAAGTCTAAGCCACTTACTCAGTTGATAAGCATGTGACTTGGTCGACTAATAAGTCAGTCGCTAACTCATTAAGTCAATTGGTGGTTCCTTAGCGACTATTCCGGGGCCTAGCCTGTGCAAATAATTGTGGGTCATGTGAATTAGCAAACTGTGTAGAGGCGTGCCCTACAATGGTAACCTTGTGCGGGCCATAGGCCTACGTATGGGGTAGCCTAAGAGTGAAATTTTATGGTTTCCTATTCAGTGATGTTTATGTAATTCTAGATGTTAGTGATGGCCGAACTTAATTGTTTTAATTATAATATCTGTGCTGTTTTATGGCTTTTGGCCTATAGGCCTAATTACAAAAGGCTAAATATACTGTACATGCGTTTGGCCTTCATTATTAATAGGCGTAGGCAAATATCATATTACAGTGCAGGCCCTATAGGCTATATCACAGCTGCGTAACATAATATTCACATTTGAACCTTTAGCGACGGGCGTAGGCTATACACTTTCCCTACGGTATATCGTGGTATTATATTTATATAGCGCCAAACAATAACGACAAGCATACTGCTTTAGACTTGCTCCAGCTCCATCCACCCGAACTTCCAGTCTACCTCGTCCTAAATAAAACCCTCTGCTCCCTTTTCTCCCTGTTCTTCTGGAAAACTGGACCTGGATGATCATTTCCCTACCAACATTTCAGTGGGACCCATATGGGCCCTATGTGTCCAGAATGGGAATGTGGGTCCCCTGTGGGTATTCTGGCAGGGCTGTTATCTCTTGGCAACCCCTATGACACAAACCAATGCTCGTGAATAAGCTGGTGCCCTGCACTCATCGATTAAGTGGCACTTCAGGAATTTAGTTTACGATATGTACAGCAACCTTTTAATAAATCAGCTTTTGTATCATGTAACTAAGTTTTGTTATGAGTCATTGGTTGATACTTTGCCTCCTAAATATAGCATTTAAGAGGACGCATGGCCTATAGAAGTGGTGAAGTCATTGACAATAAATTATCTAAGTCCAGGACAGATAATAATAAATTAATGGCCCTCTTCATCAAGATTGAACTGGCTAATTAATAATTAGCCTATGCTGGGTGATATCATCATACAGAAACAAGAGCAGTATCTTCAAGGTTTTGATTTTGATTTGGTAATGTGTAGTGGTTGATAAGCCGGCATACTTGCAGGAGCTTTGTGACCTAGACAACCTGTCTCAAGTCTGAACCACTGCAGAACCCATATTCAATGATGTAGGCCCTACAACCGGTTTGCCCTACACTGTAGGGCAAACCGGTTGTACCCTCTCCACATACAAATCCTTTACCTGCCATCTACTTGGAATGCTTTCCCCCATATCAGCATCTTTCCTTGGCTACACACACCTTCTTAGCAACGTTTACAAGAGAAACTTATCTTGTTCTCAGGCTAGACTGTGAATGATTCTTAGTTTATATCTCAGGGATGTTATATAAATTTACTGCGAATTATTCCTAGTTTATAAATTATGTCTCTGGGGTGGTATATAAATTTACTGCGAATTATTTCTAGTTTATAAATTATATCTCAGGGATGTTATATAAATTTACTGCGAATTATTCCTAGTTTATAAATTATATCTCTGGGGTGGTATATAAATTTACTGCGAATTATTCCTAGTTTATAAATTATATCTCAGGGATGTTATATAAATTTACTGCGAATTATTCCTAGTTTATAAATTATATCTCTGGGGTGGTATATAAATTTACTGCGAATTATTCCTAGTTTATAAATTATATCTCGGGGATGTTATATAAATCTACTGCGAATTATTCCTAGTTTATAAATTATATCTCAGGGATGTTATATAAATTTACTGCGAATTATTCCTAGTTTATAAATTATATCTCTGTGGTGGTATATAAATTTACTGCGAATTATTCCTAGTTTATAAATTATATCTCTGGGGTGGTATATAAATTTACTGCGAATTATTCCTAGTTTATAAATTATATTTCTGTGGTGGTATATAAATTTACTGCGAATTATTCCTAGTTTATAAATTATATCTCTGGGGTGGTATATAAATTTACTGCGAATTATTCCTAGTTTATAAATTATATCTCTGGGGTGGTATATAAATTTACTGCGAATTATTCCTAGTTTATAAATTAGCCTATATCTCTGTGGTGGTATATAAATTTACTGAACGAACAAATGAATGAAATTAGCGAGAAAACATGGCTTACAGATATAACAGAATATCACAGAATAGCGATATCTTTTGTGATTAAAACTGAAATGGTGTGACTGTGCATTTACAACAACAAACCTCTCATGTTTTATCAGTAATAATAATAATTTATGACCGGCAAGGTCATCTTTCAAGTGGCCACCAGATCAAATGCTAAGAACATTAAACAATATTGCTAGCCAACTGAATTAGGAAGGAGATTAGCTACCGTAATGTTTCTAAGTTTCTCTGCATATCAGATATTAGCTATATTCCGATAATTGTCCTCTAAAGGTGAATGAGACAATGTAATACTTTAATTGACGTGACTTTACAGTAATACAAGGCAACAGTCACGTGTACAGTCTATGCCATAAATGCCAGCTTATTTACAGGCACTTGTCGATGATAATAAAACACTTTATGTCTCAAGAGAGTCATATCTTTGTCTTTATTCTTCAGAGTTTGGTCCTCGCCATTTGCAGTTAACATTAATTGTTTTTTTAAATAGAATGCAGTCCCACAATTATGTCTTTCCAATTTGCACACAGTTGCTTCTTGGTTATTTTGAGACTTTGGCTTTCGCTGGTTCTACGTGAAACTGGTTGAGAGAAACTCTGCCTTAATGCCCTCTGGAAAGTGAAAATCTGTAAAAAAAGAATTAAGTACTGCTACACTTGAGAACAATAATAAAAACAAATATTACGATCAAATTCAATTATCCTTATATCGCTGTAAACATAACTAGATGCACAACGTGGGTAAATGCAAGATGGTAGCTAGGGTTAAGATGTGTAAGTATAGAAGAAGACAAAAAGCAGCGCCTTAAGATAACCCTGAGAGACAGCCAGTGGTACGTGATGGTGGGGGCCAGTGGTACGTGAGGGTGGGGGCCAGTGGTACGTGATGGTTAGGGCCAGTGGTACGTGAGGGTGGGGGCCAGTGGTACGTGAGGGTGGGGGCCAGTCCTCTCTCAGTCACATTTATTGGACCCACATTGGCCTCTTAAGAGGCACAGTTCAGGGTCCAGTGAAGGTGACTATATAGCGCAATAAGACACATAGAAGTACAGGTAACTCCGCCACTGTTCGCTTTCTGACAGTGCCAGTCCCAAGCCTGGATGAAGGAGGAGGGCGACGCTAATGATCTTTATTATCATACAGTGGCGTTAAACTGAACTACTAGAAGAACAGGTTGCATGGCCTAGAGGTAAGAAGATCATCCGGCCGAGGCACGAACACAATCACGGCAATCTCTTAAGGCGTCTGATTTGAACGGCTAATATCAAAAAGGTATTGAACCGACAAATGTGTATGTAATGTATGCGTCTGGGCATTTAATTCATTTATGTAGCACCCTTAGAAACATCTTAAAAGCCTCAACCACAGTAAGGAGCAGCAAAAGGCAGAACATAAGTCCCAGCTTAAGAATTTTTCACTTACCCCAGTCAGATATCAGTGACTCGATTTTGCTATCCAACAGTAGGCCTACTGGTAACACGTCCTGTTAGAGACAAATAACATCATATTATGTCAATGTATTTTACTAAGTACATATTAATTTTTTAGTCTAATTTTTCAATGATCTAGGCCTACTACTGATTAAGTTCACACCACCTATTGTTGTCGATATTACAAGAATCAGCATATTCTGCATCCTGCAACCAATCTCTCCAATCATGTACTACATGTATGTATGTACGAATGTATGTGTGTATGTATCTATGCATGTATGCATGTATTTTGTACTGTAATTGAACATTTATATAGCGCCACTCAGAGATTCAGAGGCGCTTTTTCCGAAACAGGGGAAGAGAAAGGCTGAGCAGCTCAAGCCTAATTTTCCGCGGAAGATGCAGCTAAGAGGGATGGATCGATATAAATACACTTCTGGATTGAGAAGTAGCACCGCGCATGCAGGGAAAACAGAAGGCCTCTGGCGGCCGAGCAGAGAGCGGAGCGGCCATGAAGTGAAGAGACCGAGGTACACAAGGTATGAAGGAGCTACCCCAACCAGATAGTTGCATACGTATGCATATGTCCATGCATGATACATGTGTGTATGTATATATTATGTGTATGCGTGTATGTATCTATGCAGGCATGTATGTATATATGTATCTATGCATGCATGCGTGTATGTATGTGTGCATGTACTATGCATGTTAGTATGTATGAGTGTACATATCTGGACTTTGTACATTTGAAGAATCTCTTATAAGAGATGAAGATCATTGTTTAGTGTTGTCAGCCTAGAAGTGTTTTAGTTTCACTTGAAGAGTGTAATTTATTATGTCTTGGTCTTTTATCTCTCACCTGAAGGTCAAGTCTTCCAAAGCAGGTGCAAAAATGAATACGAAATCATCTTACCATACCTTGCCATTTCGTCATGCAGACTTTTCTTATTGTTAATTTTGCTTACATGAGAAAAGTCAACGATAAGGTTGTGAATGATAACCATAACCATAACCACGTTTTTTTATTGAAACCATTCAAACAAAAAACGGCTTTGACAGATGCAATTGGTTACAATGAAGATATTGGAACAATGGGAGAGTCCTAAAAAGTCTGGGTAACATGATAAAGGAACAACAGAAGTCATTTAAATAACATCATTTTGCAGTTCAAACTCAACATGAAGGAAGAAAAAGGTTAGGAAAAGAGAATAATGAATTATGGCAAAAATCAGGAAAAGAACAGATAAGAGAATGCAAAATTCCCTGGTTCACATGGTACTGCACATATCTTATCTTCTCATACAAATTCATTAAACCCAGCTTGGAACTCATTGGATTTAAACTGTCCTGTCTGGTCTATAAAACCCTTACAATCAGCATTCCTACCTACCTTCAACCATTAGTCTCTCCTTACATCCCTCCTTCCTACCTGCAGTCTGCGATCTTCGGTATTTGTCTTTAGGCTGAGCCGCAATGCAGCACTCTGTCATGGGCTCTCATGCATTCCATGCTGCTGTCCCCAAGGAATGGAAACAGTTACCAACGTTTCTCTGATAGCCTACTTGAAATCTTTTTCTTGCTCCAAGAGATGCCCATAACTCACTATTTCTAACTGACTTTCTAACATCTGGATGTCTAACTGCTCTTCACCTGGTGACTGACTAACCGCGTCTCAGATTCGCATTGCATTGCAGCATGACTTTGTATTTGTCAAAATTTTCACAATAATAATAATTATATGAATAAGAAGAAACAGACACATACAGGCAGTAGAAAAGTGAAGTCAGTGACATTAAAACGAACTCTTGTTCCACTGGTACATACATGCTATATAATCACATGATTTTCATAACTGTATATATTTAGAAAACCAAAAAATGTACTTACCGCAAACAGATTATAATCTGTACAGTCGTCAAGGTAGGTTTCACCACAAGTATCACTCAGAAATGCGGAATCTAAAAACGATGCAAAAAACATCGGGTTTTAATAAAAGAAATAAAGAAATATGCAAATCAGTGCTGCCAATTGACGGACTCACAAAATGGAGTCAAATCGAGTCCTAATAATTAATCAGAGAGGCGATTGATGCACAGTATTACAAATCAACTATTCATTTTAGGAAATTTTTAAATGGAAGCAATTACAATCTTTATTCTGTTATAATGAAAAATGATAATAAATCAAATGAAAAGATTGTTCAATTTACGGTAAGTTTCTCTTGAAAACCACCAAAATATGAAACGTAAAAATTATCCAATTTACAGTAAGTTTCTCTTGATAACCACCAAAATAATATGAGCTTCAAAATGTTCAAACTGGCCAAATTCAAACCTAGAGCTGACAAGTAGGCCTATTTGCACAAATGCTAAAAAAATCGAGTCTCAGTAAATAAACAAATTCCAAATGCTCCATGGAATAGGCTTTGTACTCAAGGACATTATGATCCTTTCCTAATAATGAATTTGACGTCACTACAATGAATCTGATGGATCTGTTATACAATAGATAAGACTTGGAGTCGTACCAATAGACGTGGAAGATGATGAAGATGTCGATGGGCTGCTTGACTGATGAGTCATTCCCGATGTTGAAAGGCAGACTGAATGCAGGTCCGTCAGAACTGGAGTGGATTCGTTGGTTCCCTGTTCGGAGAATTCTTCCACGACCGTTGGAATAAGCGCTGAAGAAAGCAAGCAGAGCAATGTAATGATACGACATGTAAGAATGATGGTCTTCATTAAACTCTACATCCAAAGTTCAAACTGAGAAATTGGGTAGCCAAGTGAACCACAAGGGAAGGTCGTCCAATTGTTACATTGTTGTTTTTACTCAAGGAAAAAGATGCTGTTGTCATGTTGTCACCCACACAAAATGAAGCAGTTGTCTACTTGTCTTGTTGTTATGCAAGCAAAAAGATTCTGTTGTCAAATTGCCACCCAAGCCAATAGATGCTGTTGTCATATCACAGCAGGAAAAAAAATGAAGCAGTTGCCATATTGTCACCAAATAAAAAGATCCTTCAGTACTGGAACCAGCTTTCCAAGGAGTCATGGTATATTTCTTACAAACATAAGCATGCGTTAAAGGAGCGAGTACCTAGCCATACTTAACTCTACCAAGCCACCATAACACAACATGAATGCTAAATGGCTCAGAAGACATTTAATCTGGGCTAGAACCACTGCATTTACCTTATATATACTTCACATTACCTTACCTTACCACACTACACATAGGCCTACTGATGAAAAACTTCAGTAACGTACAAAAAAGGGCAAGTAGTATGTTCAGTAATACATCTTATGGGAACATAATGTTGCACAAAATGCAAGACAACTTAACATTTCTCACGAATTTCTTTTGCCCACATAGTCTAACTTGGTACCGAGCTGGAGACTTACAGAGCAGATCTGGCCTCAGATCTGCTGTGACGTCCATGGATCAATCAATCAATCAATCAATCAATCAATCAATCAATCAATCAATCAATCAATCAATCAATCAATCAATCAATCAATCAATCAATCAATCAATCAATCAATCAATCAATCAATCAATCAATCAATCAATCAATCAATCAATCAATCAATCAATCAATCAATCAATCAATCAATCAATCAATCAATCAATCAATCAATCAATCAATCAATCAATCAATCAATCAATCAATCAATCAATCAATCAATCAATCAATCAATCAATCAATCAATCAATCAATCAATCAATCAATCAATCAATCAATCAATCAATCAATATTCGTTTAATTCAAACAATCCAGTAGTCATGAACGCAACTGGTTACAAGTAACACCAATTAGCTGTTAGATCCGAGTTTGAGTTAGTTATTGAGGACAATTAAAAGTGATTATGGAGGAAGCGAAAATGAATAGATATAACTAAAAACATCACGACAACTTCTGTCTCGGCCACAGCACTGATTTACAAGCACTTGAAACGAGGGCAGATGACGGAAACAGGAAGCAAAAAACGCCAATTAGGGGCAATTAACAATTTCGCTCTTGTGATCTGCCACGTCAGATGCTGTCAGGACATAAAAACAGCGTCATAGGATGTCCTCCTTTCTCTTTGTGTTACTACTTAAACTCGGTATGTTCAATATCCGTCTATCAGAAAACTGTCCCGCCCTTGACTTTTATATTCAAATTTAACTGAACGTCCTGCTTGCTTATAGTAATTGACATATTGTTACTAATATTAACAACAAAACACAATAAAGTTAGTAATAGTAATGAGTGTGGAAATTGTATCAATATGGTAGTTGTCGTAATAATAATAATAATAATAATAATAATAATAGTAATAATAATAATAATAATAATAATGTCATTACTGATCAAAAAAGTTACTGTTTACAAATAACTTTTTAAATTCTGACCCTTGGGATACAAACCCTTGGATTTAAAACCCAATAATAATAGCCGTGTTTATCTCTTTGAAGAGATAGACACAAAGTTATTTCCATCCAATGTAATGTAGGCTACTGACATCAATGTGTGCATGCTATACAGCCATTATACAAAGGCCAGTTGAAATTACTACAGGGAAGGTTATAAATTACAGAAGTGTCTCATATCCATCAACTCAGTTACATCATTTAATATGATTTCCATAAAAATGGCAACATACTAGCATTTTAACTTTAACTGGCGTGGCGCATGAGCAGGATCGAGGCCATACGGTGGCTATATAAAAAACCTGCACATTTACATTGTCTTTGAGTACACACCCAATATAGTCTGAGTACCCAAGTGTATGCAGGACCGATTTGGAGGTCACCCAAATTATCTACTGAGTAATAAAATAATAAAACAAAAGACATACATTGACTGTACTGCATTTCTGTCTCCGGTTCTTCTTTTTTGATGTTGGCATTGCCATTAAGGAAATAAAAGCAATGACCATACGATGGATTCTCGTTACATTTGCTAACTGGAACTTCTTCCTGGAAAGAAAACACACATTACACACACTTATTCTCCTAATATTCATATACAGAATATTTATCTCTACTTAATAAAAATGTAGCTGTACGGTACTCTATAATTATCATTGATGTGCCGATGGTATTTAGTCTCATCTTAAAATAATAAGTAATTGAGCGTATAGTAAGGGAAATGAAAAAATTGTACCTGTTTTCCATAGCATCACATTTAGGCCTAAAGTAAATTTCTATAAACGGTGATACAGGTTTATACATTCTTTGTCATACTGCATTATCCAGATAAGATGCATTACAACAGTTGATCGATAGGACAATTGCTCACGAGGTCAGTTGCTGCCTAGGATAATTGCTCAACAAGTCACTTGCTCGAATATGCAAATAATAGCGAAATTGGCCTAATTGTAATAACAATAGAAAGAGGAACTTTAAATTACTAAAGTCTATAATGTAAATCAGTCAAACAATTGTATAATAATTGCAAATGAGATCCAATTTACTTTCCAACCATAATAGTGAAAGTTTGTTAAAAGTCAAATATTTCACTTTCTTTGCAAGAGAATTGTTATTACCTTAATTTTAATTGCAGGAACAGGAAGTTTGTTTTCATGGAAATCGTCTATCTCATCATCGTCTGTCCTCTCTGTTTTGCATCGCTTCGTTTCTACAGTCAAAGAAAATTAACTAATTAACAGCTTTTTACAATTTATTACAGTTTATATATAAAAAGCTATTGCCAAATTTATCTTAAGATTGACACATTCTTGGTATGTACTGTCATGTGGTTGTAGAGCACAGTCAGTTAATTAATTGGCAACTAATTAATTTGTGAATTGATACTTATCCTCACATTCTCTCAATCCATCCAAACATCCATCCAACCACCCATACCCAATCCAATCAGGATGTGATATGTTGTTAAGGGTAGTCTGGGATGGAGACTGCTAGGCTGTTGTCCCGTGGTTTGAAGAAAATGCCTCGTCCTTATCTTCAATCCAGGAATTGTGACCTTTACAGTTTCACAGTTTTCGGACAGACAATTCTATTTGGCTCAAAATACGGGTGAAGTAATGATTGATGTCCAATTGTTTTCCCCGTGTCGCAATGAGCCCCGGTCTCCCCTATGGCCGTGGAACTGCCTTTCAATTTACCTTGTGCAAAATGATTCTTATTTATTGTGGAAACGGAAATGTTTTCGTTCCGATTTGTTTACCCGGTTATTACTACCCATCGACGTAAATACGTCGATGCTACTGTCCTATGTCAACTTGTTTATCAACCATGGTCTGATCTATTACGGAAGGGGAAACGTTTTCATTCCGCTGTGTTTCCCTCAGTTATTACTGCCTGCCTAATGTCAACTTGCTTATCAGCAATAGTCTGATTTCTGACATCTTTGTTTTCATTTGTGATGGGCATCAGTGACGGAGAAATACTCAAACTCTTAATACAGAATTTTGAACACCAACAGATATCAGTGGCGGCGCCAGAAGGAGGATGGGGGGGGGGCTGGGGGCTTAGCCCCCTTAAAAAGTGAGAAATCACTGCAAATGACAGGGAAGAGGGGACAAAAGGGAAGGGCTTGGAGCTTTAGCCCCCCCCACCCAACCTGAAATCCTGGCTCCTCCACTGGCAGATATATTTCTCCAGTCCTACTGTCCAGATACATGTATACACGGAAATACATACATAGGCCTACATAGTCAATAGTCATCCATACATAGGCTACATGCATGCATAAACTCCAACCATGCTTGCACACATACACACACAAACATATCGAATATAGTTTTTAGCTGTTCTCTCCCTAGCCAGTGACTATTTTTGCTTAGAGTCGCTTTTATAGTCGAACAGATGTGCAAACTGTCTTTCAAGACTCTCAACCATGTTAGACCCATTGTCTGTGATTGCGTGGTCAAGGCCAATGTCTGAATGAATATTCATGACGTGTTCGGCTATTCCAAATATTCAAGTTTAACACTTGAAGCGACATTATTTTAACAGCGCTATAGAACTACGGTAATCTCTTAATGTCCAAAAGTCATCTCCAGAAGTCATTGGATTAGATTTGATTCAATTTAATAACAGACGAGATTATTAGAAAGCGGACGGCAGCTGAACGAGTCCAGCTAGACAGAACTGGACGATTGGTAAGTGGTCTGAGATATTTACTAGGCCTACACGGCGTCGTGGTTTTCTATGTTTATCCTATGGTTGTTGACTTATCGTATGGTTATTCAGTGGTTATCCAACAGCCTGAGCCAGACTAAAGAGGTCAGACGCACAGCTGGCTCTCCGAATAAATATCATATATCAGCGTATCACGTAGGCTATCTATGTACAGTGCCAGCAACCTAGATCCAAAGTCTAAATTCTAAAGGCATTCTTTGGGAGTAAGTTCATAAGAGGCTCTCGAAATATGCTATGTAGCCTAAAGAAAGAGCTACATCACACACATAAACACACACGCGAACATACACACGCCCATGACCTTGGGTGTAGCCTATTCTAAAAACTCCAGCTGTTACTAGTATTTCAACATCGTAAACTCAAAATTTATTAAGCGCCACTTTAAAGCACTTTAAACGCAGGATACCAGCTTATTCATACATATATTCGTGTTCGTTATTGATTCAAACTGACATGAACGCAGTATACCCAGAAATCGATCGAGTAAGTCGATCAAGTCGGTCGTAACTCGGCCAAGTCGAGTCGCTCGAAAAATCTTCGACTCAGTCGTCTTTGAAGGCTGATTGGACCTTTGGAAAGGTAACGGCAGGGGCGTAGCCAGAAAACATTTCTGAGCGGTTTATGTTTGGGGGTTTCCTTTGGAAATGGTCGTATTTCCCACATTTTTAGTGTAACAGTAATGCACTTATTTGGGGCCTGAACCAGTAAACCACCCCATGCATGGGTAGCAGGAATCGATCCCGCGTTCATGCTGATCTTCTGCTCTTCGTGCCGGAGTGTTACCGTACCATACACTTAAACCCCCTCCGGCCCCTCCCCCTCTTCGTCGAATCTGAGCGGATGTCGAGGGACATGAAATGGAGATCAAAGTTCGAGTAATACACACAGGCCTGTCCGAGAGAGGATCAACGTAGAGTAGCTGGTAATAAAGTCTCCTCCCTCCGTCTCTCACGCTCTCTTATCAAAAATCAACATGCGTAGCCTAGCTGTTATAATAAGTTGCCTCCCTCCGTCTCTCACGCTCTCTGAGCTTTTAATCCACCTTACATTGACTCCCTCTGTCGCAACGAACCGTCTACAAGGTATTTCTGCTTTGGTGTGGCTTTGCCTTCTGGGTTCGGCCTCAGCATATCTGAGGGCGCTTTCTTCTCCACTCTGGATGTTCGGGGCCGCTGCTCCCTCCGTTCTTCTGCGCAGAGTGAGCTGCTTGTCCTCTATGCACGACCCTCTCTACTAGGGAGCATCGTGTTTTTTCTGTTGTTGGCCCTATTATGTCTGACTCTGCGTTCGTTTGCCTATATATAAGGTTTTTACTGATACCTTTTATTCCCATCTTAAGACTGTCCTTTTCAGCCGGGGATGGGTCGGGAGCGCCTCTGAGTGGTTACATTGAAGGGCGCTATATAAATCCATGAATGAATGATGTGAATGAATGAATGAATTAATGAAAACAGCAAACTCCATGCAAATTGAAGCTTTCCTCTCAAGCGACCACAATGACACAACCTTGCCACCTAATGAATCTTTTAACCTTTTTGAACCTGCTACTGTAGCCGAAATCAATTATTCAATCCTCTCAAAACAAACAATGCGAACGTGACGCAATCCAACCTTTTTACTCAAATATATGCCTACTGTGCAACCATTCTTTAGTCTCTAATATAACCAAGATCATCAACCTCTTTCTATCTACCTAGCCTATGCTATTCAAAAACACAGTAGTGAAACCATTTATGAAAACCGTCCCCAGATAATTGGAACTCCTCTCTCCAACTACCGAACAATTTCAAATCTTTCTGTCCTCTCGAAACTCTCTGAACGGGTTGACCCCACTCCCCACTCAGGAAACTCATTTCCTTATCCTCTGTTGGTCATCACCTCTATGCCGATGATGCAGCACTCTCATATCTTTCTACTCTCATTTCCCTCCGGATGCACTATGTCATCTACGTAACACCACCAACTAGATATCAATCTGGATGACCGCCAACCTGCTAAGCCAAAACCATTCAAAACATTCCTCATTTTTAACCTCCGCGAGCAATTAATCAAACTAACCTATCCTTCCGACGTTTCTCCAACAGATCTCACTTCTCACTTGCGTTACTCTTCTCCTGTCCGAAATCTTTTATCTAAGATGATTAACTTATATTAGATAAAAGTTTACAGATATCGCGATTACACCTGCTAAATGCACATTCGTGACCTTCGTCGACTGTCTCCAGAACATGATTCCAAGAACGCCTAACAATAGCCACCTCAGTTGTTCATTCCAAACTCGACTAATGTAATTCCCTCTTCTACTCTACGATATCTAGTCTTGGATATCGTAGACAGTCCAGAACGCTTTCGCCCGCGCAGTCACCAAAAAACCCCCAAACACTATCACATAACCTCTGTTCTCAAAACGTCATTGGCTAAAAGTCCCATATCTATTACAAAATTGTATCTCTTACCTACAACGCCCTTCAAACCTCTTAACCCTCTTACATTCGTCAGCTATTCACCATTCAACCGCCTGGGTCTACTCGCTCATCATCATACCTTTCTCTATCCCGGCTTCCAGTCTCATCCTCTCTGAAATTCTGCAATCGCTCCTTAGTCTAGCCTATGCTGCACCAATTCTTTGGAATGAACCCCCAAAAGATCTGCACCAGTTTGGTCCGATCTTGTCTGTTAATTTCACCGCTTGCACTCTCCTCTGCTACTTTTCACTAACGACTGAAAATCGAACTCTTCAAGCTATGCTATCCTGATTCTACTCCTGCGCCACCACACGACCACCATCATTGACAATTTCCACCGTAGCACCATGCTGTCTGCTCGGACTGACCTCCCTGGATTCTGACCTAGCACCGGAACGGACAAAACAACCTGTTTAGTGCGGATTTGAGTTTATGTAGCGCCGGTGAAAGCTGGTGTCCCTGACATGGCTTTTGTGTGGCACTCAGACATTTCTTAGAGTTACACTACATTGTATAAGGTGCGTTTCGTTCTTTAGACCGATAAAGATTGGCAGGCGGAAGGATCAGTTGAGTCAGGGCAGGAATTCTTGAATGGATGAGACTTTAATTTTGAGTGGAAGGTGTGATGGGTGATAGACAAAGGAGACGGAAGCAGCGAATGATGGGCGAACCGTGATATTATTGGCAGAGGGACCGAAAATTTGCCGAATTCAGAAGAGAGTTCATTCGAGGTACAGCGCAGCAGATGGCTCGGTTGGAGAACTTGATCTGAATAATCGTAATCGTAATCTCCAACCTTCTGAAAAGCGCCACTCGAAAGCCAAGCGCAGAACCCCAGCTTATTAACGAGCGCTGCGTCAAGTCAGCGGGGTTGTCCAAAAGAGTAGTCCAAGGGAGGTCTGAGTCCGGTTTCCAGAGGAACAGAGGGGACACAGCAGATGTTAAGGTGGGTGTCGTTTAGTCGAGTATTTGGGTACAATAGTGATCGTTGGTCAGGTAGGACTGATTTGGGAGCATGGTCGAGTCATGGGCGTATTTAGGGGGTGGTTTTACGGGTTCAACCCCCCAAATAAGTTTCCAACAAATTTTTATATGCTTTTACATGCAAAAATACAAAAAACTGGACTTTTGCGACGATTTTCAATGGAAAACCCCCCTGAAATCTTAAAACCCCCTCCGAAATTTTTTATGGCTACGCCCATAGGTCGAGTAGAGCGGCCGGGTGTCATGGATGGTAAAGAGTGAGCCATGAACGGGGTAGGCCTACGTGATGTTGATTAAAGTTATAATGTTGCTATTAAGTCAAGAAAGTGTATATTTACGACTGTCGCCATTGAAGCACCTTTCTATTAGCATGCAAATGATAATGGCTAGGCAAATGTCAAGTGGTCATTAACCAACGACAAATTGGTTGTGTGCACTGCCGCATTCTGACAAGTGGACCACCGCAGAAACAATTTCAAACGAGAGCATGCAATGAAGGGTGCGTTTTTACATCAAATAGGCTACACATAATGTTAAGCTATGTTGTATATAAAAACATTTCAATCGACCACTAAAGCTTTAGTGGTCGATTGCGATGTGTTTATATATATATATACAACATAACATTGGCGGAGGGACCAAAAATAACTGCATTACTGTTCGGAGCGTATTGCATGATGCTCTGTGTCAACGTTCACAAGCAAAAGGGATATTCCCGCACAGGGTTTGTTTACAAGTAGGTTAAACAGTTGTGGATAACGCCTCGATTTAACGACACTTCAAGAGTTATGTTAAAGCACATTGCATAAAGTCTGACGAGGTATACAGATTTAGAAACCAAATACTGAGATTCATAAAATTTGTCAAGTGAACATTTCTCACAATTTAGAAACCAAATACTGAGATTCATAAAATTTGTCAAGTGAACATTTTTCACACTGGTAGCAAACTGAGCCTTTAGGGTGGAGTGCATAATTATAAGGGCGACCTGAACGAAAAAGGATCTAGTATATATTACCCTTGTGCAAGCAATTTCAAGTATCGATTCCTGCTAAACTTGCTATAATCTGTTACTACTATATCATGTAGATGGTAGACCTAATCTTACTTCGTACTTGTCAGTTTGAATTAATTAATAAACGATTATTATTATTATAATAATATATAAAAACAGAAATGTCATGAAGTCATGAAATCATGAAGACAACTTTTTTCCTACGCTATATACTCATTTCGTTTCGGTAGATGACGGTTATAATTATTATTATTATTATTATTATTATTATTATTATTATTATTATTATTATTATTATTATTTTATTAAGCGTGTGTGAATAAGCTGGTTCCCGCGATTCCGCTTTTGGGGGAGCTGTAGAAGTTTTGCGATTACGATTACGATTATCTGATCGCTCCTGTTTCATGTGTGAATAAATCCCGACCTCGCTCAGAGCAGAGGTGAAGCATAACATTATACCAGACTCCGCTTTTTGGATGCTGTAGAAATCTGAGATTACGATTACGATTACCGTATTTAAAAGTTGCGCTTTTCAGCAGTCTAGGAGACAAGTTGGCCGGAAATTAGACTTGATTAAATCAGATGGTTATTGTTTATTAATATGCGAGACTCATATTCTTGTTGAGTCAGTTGAATGAGTACTTAGTTAAGTATGCAGTGGTTAATCAACAGTTTGAAGTGGACCTCTTGTATCGCTGTATGGTTTTCCGTTAAATTCGAGGGATCGGTGCTTTCAAAATGGAGGTCAAGTTAACAATGAATTGTTGGTTATCTCGAGCCTCAAAGGCATCTAGATTGCTAGGATTTCAATCTTCGGTTATCATTTAGAAAGTTGTTGTGACCTAACTGTTGCCAGATAAGGGTAACCTAAATTGCTAGGATTCAATCTTCAGTCATCAATTAGAAAGTTTTTCTTGACCTAACGGTTGCAGATTGCAGACACTTCTGTATAAAGTCCAATAGTTATAGAAATGGGCCAGAGCGGAGAAACGGGAACGCTTTTTAATCATGACAAAGTCAGAAAGATTACAGGTGCATATATGAAATATAGGCCCCTAATACACCGGACTAATGTATTGTTTTGTAATTTCAATTGAATGGAGCGTTTATGACATAACTTAAGTAAATTATGTGAATCTATTAACAGGAACAAAATATGATAATATGAAATAAAAACTGGAAACAGAACACATATAGATGTAAAAATCCCATTCTAATTAACTAAACGTCCAATAAAATCAGTGGTTAAAGTGGTTTGGGTGAGCTGAAGAGTTTTATTGGAACACATGCGTGACCAGGGTTCCATTGCATGGTGAGCAGTGGGAACGCAAGCAAAGGATTTCGAGAGCAGTGGGAACGCCGTTCCCACGCGTTCCCACCCATGTGCACTTTAAATGCTGAATAAAGCTATCATCACAAAACATGTCCAGAAATAATGTTTGGAAGAAAAGAATTATGGCATTTTTAATTATGAAGGTCGTAAAGTAGCTATATTAAATGCGTTATATCTCAGTTAAAGTTAATTTATGTATAGAGGACATGAGCAAATTGCATCGAACCAAGACTTATATATGCATAGGTCATATGCTCGTAATTGCTGTTGTATACTTGACATGGCTACATCCTGCATACTATAATATACCTAATTATGGCTTTCAGTAAATAGTTCGGCAAAACATGTGTGATAACAAGACTTCGCTTTGTGTAATGTCTGCTTTCAAGATACAAGGACATTGCTTTGTGTAATGTTAGCTTTAAAAATAAATTTATTGCAATCATATTTTTTAACCCCCGGGGGTGGGATCCATAGTGTAGTAGTAACATCACTGGCGCGAAGAGCAGTAGGTAGCGGGATCGCTTCCCGTACCCTCCCAAAGGTCCACTCAGCCTATCATTCGCGAGATGGCGCGTTGGTAAAATGAGATGTAGGACGTGATAGGCGCCTTGCATGGCAGCCGTATACAGTTAAATTCGACTTCTGTAATAACTTGTGATCATCCGTTCATACTAATTTGTAATCATACTGCGTAATTGTCAGTTTGAAAATATTAAACGAAGATTATTATATATTCCATGTAAACATAGAACTGCTTCCTCTATTATATTCAACTTTTTGCCCGGACTGGAGTTGGGAGCGCTTCTGAGTAGTTACCTTGAAAGGGCGCTATATAAATTTTTGAATGAATGAATCCAATTCAATTCAATTTCGCTTTGGGCAATGTCTGCTTTCAAGATACAATGCTTTGTGCTTTAATTAATTTAGTTAGTGACCTTCTGCAGTTGTTTTAACACAGACTACGCGTCTTCTGAACCACTTTAAACCCTTGTTATATTAGGTTGTGTTATGCTAATGTATCTGCAGTAGTAACTACTCGAGGGATTTCCAAAATGCAATTGATAAAAGTTCAGATAGTGGGTCGTGGTGGTGTAGCGGTATGGTCCGTGCCTTGTGATCGGAGGGTCGCAGGTTCGAATCTACCTCAAGCCACTGCATAGCGACCTTGGACAAGTTGCTCGCCCACAATTGTCTGTGAGGAAGGCAACGGGAACCACCTCACTCATCTCATCCCCGGGTGGCGTAAAAGCCAATGGACCTGCCTTCGGGCAGAGAACTCATCATCATCAAAATTTCAGATAGGTATACATACTTACACATGTAGGCCTACTTTATTACTGAATTTGAATTACAAACGTAGAAGTTCCGCTTACAAAAATAAATTATAAAAGTTATAAATTGTTTTAGACGTTTAGCTTACTCTTGGCCAGGCTTTTCCGTGGAACTTCCGGCAGCATCTGGTAGACTTTGAATGGATCGGATCCCTTTTTCTGGCAGAGGTGATTCAGCTCACGAACATCGGGAAGTGAATTAAGGGCACAGCGAAAGTTTGCTTTCCACTTTTTCGGCTCTGATATGGAGGCTATTTTGCCTGAAATGGAACACAACTGAAAATCAGCAACCAAGCAGAAGATGGTATCAAAGCTGAACTATGAAAATCTGAGATCGTCTTTAAACGTAGCGCAGTTGTAATTTTGAAAATACACGTATGAAGTGATATTATGTGTATGCAAGTATGTTTGTATATATGTATGCGTCCAATATCGTCATCGTCATCATCAGTTCCTGACGCCAGCCATTTGGCGGCGATGGGTACAAATAGACCATCTCCTCGACGAGTCCTCGGTCATTTGTCAAGTTCATTGCTTCCTTTAGTGTGAGTCCAAATGATGTTTTGTCCTCTTTTATATTATTTATCAACATATATGTATATCTTAATGTATGTATGTATGTCTCAAAACACTTTATGTTATGCCCTTCAAGTACATGTAGGCCTACATCTCAAAAGTACTTTATGGTGTTACATTACTCTACTATATCTTTGACAAAACAACAACTATTGCTAGGATTAAGTCCAGAGGCGAAAATCTGTATATAACTTTATGGGACAGAATTTTTTCCTGGGTCGGGGGGGAGGCAGCAGGGCCCAGTCAAAACGAAGGGGACAGTCCCCATCTGAACCCCAATGATTTACACCACTGGGATTAACGAATTTTGATTGCTACCTGCAAAGTTACTCAAGACGCTATAGTTTTCCATTACCTTAATTTTAAGCTGCCTGTAATGATTTTGTCTAAAATTCCTGAATGTTATTGCACTTGTTTGTGTGTTGCATTAACAAGTGAAGTTGTTACCTGTGGTTATTGTTGCCCTTCAGTGTTACCTGTAGTTGTTACATGTATTGTACAACGTAGTTATTGTTGTTCCTCATTATTGCCTGTATATAGTTGTTACCTGCATTGTAACATGCAGCTATTGTTGTTCCTCTGTGATGCCTGTATGATATTGTTGTTCCTCATTTGTTACCTGTCTGTAGTTACTGTTACCAGTGGCGGCGCCAGGAGGATAGCGGAGCTTAGCCCCTAACTGCAGCTCAGCCCCCCCAGAAAAAGTGGGAAATCACTGCAAATCACTGGGAGGAGGGGAGGATTTGGAGCTTTAGCCCTCCCAAACCTGAAATCCTGGCGCCTCCACTGACTGTTACCATGTATATAATTGTTCCTACCCGTGTGTGTCGCCCACGCCCGGTAGACTCTGCAGTCGTCGATGGTCCATCCGGTTCTTGATCCATGTTTCCACGGAATGCGGATCTGCGTTTTCTTCTCATCGAGCCAGCACAGGCCTGGAATAGTCCCTTGGTCCGCCTGAATCTGAAGCCACTGCCGCATCAACAGCTTCTGGCCCTCTCTTGCAAACGACTCGGCATCGAGGACTCCATAGCAGAAATCAGTCTTCGAGTCCACTTCCTCTACCACGCCACTCCTTACGACCTCCGACCTGAACCGCTTCGCCTTCGAATGGCCAAGGGGGCTGCCGCGCGTGAACTCGGAATCCGACCCCGAATCGAGGTCGGCTTCCACGGCCGAATCGTCGCTGACATAGTCGCTGTAGGTTCTCTTCCGTCTCCTTTCCCTCAAGGACCTCGCGATAGAGGTCCCACCACCGTTCTCAGGTTGACCAGCGTTCTGGATCATCGTATCAGACACGGCGAGGTTTTCCAAGTAGACAGAAATCAGTTCCCGTGATTATTCTACGAAGAAACACCCACTGCAAAGGCAATCGCAACGGCCTGAATGCTTGTTCGCTTCATAAACGGTAGCGTGTCCAATCTAACTTGCGCCAATTCCTGTTCTAGTTCACGTTGCGAAAGTACATGTGAGTTTTTCGCAAATAGATTCGTAACTGATTCTCCGTGACTGTTTCTGAATAACTTCTGTCGGAACGTCGAACACGATCAGTTGTAATCAAAGCGTTGCAAATCCGCTCGATATAAACTCGCTGAAACCAACGTGGTTATTACGTTTAACCACTAATTGTAGAAAACCGTGGTTGTATGACAAAAGTGGATCTGGAGATAAACTAGACTCAGACTGATCGAGACAAACAGATGGAGACAGACAGACACAGACAGAGACACGCAATAGGCCTGCCATGCTATCGATTGTCGTATCGGCCTACACAGCCTGTGCTAATAATAATAATATTAATGCGTTTGTGGGCAGCATGCGTTTTGGCCCTTTGAGCCGGCGTATGGCAAACCGACTGTGCAATAATGTCTTCAACAGATACAGTTAACAAACAGGCTTCGTGTGCGATGGTTTAGTGGTTAGCTTGATGGATTTTCAACCGAGATGTTGGAGGTTCAATTCCCCGCCAGGGCAGAAATTTGTTTTGAGGTTTCGGCTTCATGTGTGCCCCCTAGCCAGCTCAGCTATAGCGAGTAGTCTACACTGACCGTACAATGTCTGTGGGAACATACATGCAGCAGGAAGCCACCCGCCCTCATATGTCGAGGCAAAGAAAATGAAGTCGCTGTTCTTCATACCCAATGCTGCCTCTCAAGACTGCTCTTCTCATCTTCCAGTAGTCTATGTAATCTATATAAGTGTTTATTGCCTATGTATTTCCATCCAACTGTCCTGTTTCTGTTTGAAATTGTTCCGAAGCTTGGTGCAGATGCTATTTCCTGTGGTAGTCTGTTCCAGTGATCGACAATTCTTTGGCTAAACAAGAATTTTCTAATGTCTAAAAGTCGTATCATCCTCTTATGACTTACATGTAGTCTCAGACTGAGTGCTGTCAGATTTCCCGTTGCTTCCCTCTGGAGGAAGGTTTGTTGACATTGTTCATCTGGACAATAGACCTCTTTATGAGTCTGTAACTCTGTATCAGTCTCACCAAGGTAATCTCACATTCCTTGTAAAGTAACTGATTCTTATGGTTGCGTTCAGCCAACTAGAAACTTACAATCACTGAACGTATGAAATGTAAAATTGTAAATGCAGACATAGAGGTGTTTCAATGGCGACCGTATGGTCTCGAAACTGTTCAGTTTTCAAAGAACTGATCGGGCGAGATCCTTCACCACCGCTGACCGTTTGAGTGGGCAGACCAGTGGCCAGGAAAGTGTCTACAAGTTGTGTGAGCCATCAGCCATTCTCAGAGAAGTACGTACAATCCTTGGGTGGATAATATAATTAGCCGATAGGTCTATATTATAAACTGTCAGTCTTCGCGAGCCGTCTTTTAAATGCATCTCCTGCAGAATTGTGACTGAATAATAATATAATAATAATATTTATTCTTTAATGAAGCGCCTGACAAACGCACTGCGCTGCACATGTAGGCTACATGTTATGAAACGTAAAAATGACGATTAAACAATTCACAAGAACACAAATTACAGAAGACATAATTCAACAAAGTTGCAGCCATGCAATTAAACAATTCACAAGAACACAAATTACAGAAGACATAATTCAACAAAGTTGCAGCCATGCAAGGCGCAAGCAGAGTAGGCCTATCACTGTATTTTTTTACAGTATTAATGTTTCAAAACGTTGTGTAAGCATACTCCCACCTCGGCGCCGCAGAGCCAAAACTTGTGTGAGCACCCCCACATGGCACCATATGGCTCACGGACCTCTGGTTATCACGCCACTGAAAGTGCTCGTGTACGATCCGTGAAACCCTAGATTCAACTCTCTGAAATGCCAGTGGAAAAATGCCAACGCAGATTTATGTTATCTTAATTCATTATTTGACCCCAGACGATGGTAATTAAAACCATTGTCGTAATAGCATTTAATTCACGATTAAGATGCACACATTTCCTGCATGTGATAACACAATACAATTGTTATTGCTTATTTATATAGCGCTTCTTCGAGAAAACTCATCAGTGGATCTCCCGACCTGAAATTAGGCAACAAGACCATGACCTATAATTGAATGGCCTTCAAAACCGCTTTACAAATAGAGGCATATAGATTGCAGAAGCAGCTCATGTTGTAGGTTGCATATTTAATAAGCAGACGCATAATGTGCCTAGATCTAACATGTAGGCCTATTTTTATGTATACATAAGTGAGTGCATACATCTGCAAATGCGTGTGGCCTTGCATATATATATATAATATATATATATATATATATATATATATATATATATATATATATATATATATATATATATATATATATATTTCTTGCTCATGAACGCATCTGTTTCATTCATCATTGCTCTTCTGCACGTATACGTGGATACATTAATCTAATTTTTATACGCGTGTATGCTTCAACACTGTAGACCCTAGATAACAACCGCAACCAGGCACACTTAATACTGGTCTCCATCTTTCCATGCAAACTCCACTGCAGCGCTTTTTACCGGTTGGTATGCGCCCCAACTGAGATTGGACACGTGGAGCAGCGCTCCGTGTTGGCATCAATGGATGAAATGGGTTAAAAAGCGTCCAGGGATTATGCAACATTGTATATGTCATTGTTGATGTTCCGTTTAACTCAGCACGTCTATACACTTGTCTGGACCGTTAGGGTGGTTCACAAAAACCAAGTTCAAGCTGGAAACCAGGGCACCCTCTCAGTTTTTTAGACCTGTCAATAGTATTATTGAGATAAAATTTCAGCATCTTATTCCAGCTGGAAGATGGTGCTCAATGACATAGAAATATTACCACATAGTAGCATTAGCGGTAAATATTGATGTCGTATAACTTGGTCAATAACTTAGCATTTGTCATGGAGATGAGTTTCAAATAGTTTCTGTTGTGTTATACTTACTTACTTACTTACTTACTGGTATTTTGAACAAAGTGTAAAGTTCATGTTGAAGGTCATGGTGTCTACTTTCTGTGTTTTGGCAGACATTTTTCAGAAGTAAATTTTCAAATTTACCATTTGCCAATGAAATTTAAGCGCTCATATTTAACACTTTAACTCTTCGGTGTGCCCAAATGAGCCTGTGGGAAAGGATACAATTAATCCATGGCCATTCATAATCTTCTGGAGTTGTGGAAACACAAGGTTCAAACCTTGAGCTTCGATATCAGATTCTGTCAACGCTGAGCTCTTCAATGGAGTGTGCGTTCTACCTGAAGACAAGATAGGTCGAAAGCTCCTGTGGTTGGCCTGTCGTCGCCATGTGATGACTTTAGCCAAAGTATTCACCTTGTGCTGCGGTCCATCTAATTCACCACATATTCCAATCTTCCAGACATATAAAGCTGCTTGGGAAAGTGTGATGCAGGACTGAATATCATATCCAGCACTGAGCCCTGTCATAAAACAGGTCTCAGTTTTCTCAAGAAGTTTACTGAAAGAAAGTCAGATTCAGGGATCAGAGATGACTACCAAGAACTCATTGAGCTGAAAATGGTTGTCTTGGAAGTTAACCTTCAATAATTCACTGGAGAGCCCAGTGAATCCAAGTTGGATGCCAAGTTACTGTGTGCCATAAAAATCTACCTTTTTCATGATCAACGTGGTATATTCAAACTAACGAAGAAGAACTAAACTCAGATTCAAGTGCAGCTTTGTTGCCCTTCTTTACACAAAAGCATGGATAAAGGCCTCACATGCTGCAGCTGAAGCTCCAGGTCAAGATCTGTACTTTGGATTAATCTAGGAAAACACGAGTCAGTTGACCCCGAGATCAGCGTTGTTGCCAGGAAGGCCATAGAAACCACTAGAGGTACCTTTCAGATGAGGCTGTAGGTCTGGCACTGTTCTCAGACCAACTTCCAGTAACAGATAAGGTGAATATTGTTCACAGAGTAACTGCAAAACCTTGTAAAAGGAAGGTGAGAGGTGATGTTGCGGTACTGAAGGAGGGGACTTGCCTTGGTGATTTTGCAATCCGGTGAAAACTGACACTGCTGTCACACCTGAAGATTAGTGATTACTTTATTACACTGCCACAAGAGAAATGGATCAAGAATGAGGATTACAAACAAAGCAGAGAGAGAATTCAGCAGTTGAGAGTGGTGAACGACCCGGCTCAGAGGTGTGTGAAGTTGTTCGTGGAATTCAACCGACTCATCATCAATAATGAAGAAGAAAATCAGTGTCTTCTCCAAGTGGTCGTGGCAAATAGGAATGCTATTTGCCTCACAACAACAAAGAAGTCTGTTGTTGACGCAGCGCTGGCAGTTTCGAGACTCTAAGACTGTAGCTGGTATTGAAGTAATAAAACCTCATCGACGTTCATGGTCAGAACGACGTGTTTTTCAAATTTCTTAGACATTTCCAATTCTTCAAACCTTTTCAAATTTTACAGTACAATCTGACTAACTGTTCTACTATCACGTGTGTTGTCAAATTACATTAATATTTGATTTGTCGTTAAATAAAATGCATTCGTACGGGAATGTATGATCGAAGCATTCATTTCCACAATTAGTGTCTTTTTATCGGTATATGGCAAAGTGACACAGTCCGTGAGCACCGTCTTCCCGTTGGAATTGGAAGCTGAAATTTTGTCTAAATAATACTATTGATAGGTCTAACAAACTGAGAGGGTGCCTTGGTTTCTAGCATGCACTTGGTTTTTTACCATGCATCTGTGAGCCACCCTACTGGACCGTACGTGCATCTTACGACCTTGTTCGACTTCTGATGCGGTTTTAAAAGTGAAATTCTCCACTGCTGTACGCTTGCTTATAATGGGCGCCACAACATTTAAGGTCCCCTTGAATGTTGTCGAACAAACATGTAAACTCAAGCAAACATACACATGTCACAGCGCTAGAACGAGATGCAAGCTGATCCACCCACACAAACACACACACAAACACACACACAAACAAACAAGCAAACAACATACACATAAACACACACAAACAAACACACACAAACACAAAAACAAACACACACAAACACAAACACAAAAACAAACGCACACACACAAACAAGCAAACATACACATGTCTCAGATTCTTCCTATACGAACTCACCAAGACTTCACAGCAGCTGTTGTTATCTCTCGACGGGTCTTTCGCTGAAAACTGAAACCTGAAAAACGTTGCTTCTTCACAAAATAACCTTAGGCATCTTAACCTTATTTCTCCTCTTGCACTTGCCTACCTCGTCACTTCAAGTCTAAACACCATCCACCGTACGGTCCGTACCCGTCTGACTGTCTGCATGCCAACCCTATCGAGTTTGTTTTGACTGAGCGCCTGTCAATAATCTGGTTCCGCGACTTAGATTTTTGTGCTAGAGCGTAGGCTGCATCCCATATTCCTCTGTGCAAGAGAGCGTGTAGTTGCGGTTGGCCTCCCGAAGGTGGTTTATTTCAGAGATTTAATCTCGGGCTAGCACGGTCTGTACACGGGGACCTTAAATGGCGTGACGTATATTCAAGCGGTCAGCGGTAGTGAAGGATCTCACCCGATCCATTCATTGAGAAATGAGCAAGGTAGAGGTATGAAGTTCCCACCCAGTGGCGTAAATCACGTGGGGGTAGAGGGGGACTGTCCCCCAAAGTTTTGACTGGGTCCTGTACATGTATGGCCCCCAAAATGCAAAACCCGGCCCGAAAAAATCTGTCCCCCAAAGTTATGTACAGATTTTCGCCTCTGATCCCACCCCAGTGCCGTCTTAAGGCATGGGCACACTGGGTAGTCGCCAGGGTCGACCCCCATACTAAAATACCAGAAAAATTACTGTGTGCGTGACCTCCACCGGCGGCAGAATTGAAACCTTTGCCCATGACCTACAATGCTGTTCTGACGGCACTGTCTAACCCGAGCTGTATACGGATTAAGATAACCTAAATCTACTTCCCCCTCAAAGTCCGACTCACACCTCAACGTGGTGAGGGGGTGACAACAGTCAGTAGGGGAGTGCCTGCTGAGGCTATGCCATCAGTGCTGAAGGTCTTGGCTGAAGTACCACCTTAGGGCGCTACGCGAGGTGGACAGGCTCAGCAGGAACCCTGAAAAGCTGGCAAACGTGGGCAGCATCGCCGCCTTTGATACCACATGTGGATATCAGAGCCAGTCCTAAGCCTGGAACTCTCTTTAAGGGAGAAGTGCGAAGGTCGAACGGATGGGTGCAGATACTCCGTTCGTAAAGAGAAAATACGTATGAAATCCAATGCAAGCATTGGACTCCAAACGGGCCTCGGCCCATGGATCCGATGCAAGCGTTGGACACCTACGGGCCTTCGGAGCATGTATCCTGATGATGATGATGATAAATCTACTTCGACAGTTTTTTTCATTTGGTTTTTTTACGTTTAGGCCTACAATTACGTAGGCTATACAGAATAAAAGCACTATGTAGGCCTATTTAAGTATAAATGTATTGGAGCCTTCAGCGTGGAATACGTTCACGTTCTGCCTAATTGTTGGTGGTATAAAAACAATTGCGTTATTTTCAAAACGATTGCAACATCATCATCATTGTCATCATCATCGTCGTCTCCACAACCACCACCAACACGACCACCTCAACCACCACCACCATCACCACCACCACGACCACCACAACCACCACCACCACCACGACCACTATATCCACTACAACCACTACCGCAACCACCATCATCACAACCACCCCAGGCACCATCATACAACTTTTACAAGAATCTGCAAACTGTTCTATATCGCCGAAGTTGGGCTGGAAGCGCCTCTGAGTAGGTTATCTAGGAGGGGCGCTATATAAGTTCTCTGACTGAATGAATGAATGAATCACAACCACCACCCCCACAATCATCACCACAACAACCATCACAGCCACCATCACAACCATCACCACCATTATTACCACCATCACCACAGCTACCACCTTCACAACCACCACCACCACGACCACCACCACGACCACCATCACAACAACCACCACCTCCACGACCACCATCACAACAACCACCACCTCCACGACCACCATCACAACAACCACCACCTCCACGACCACCATCACAACAACCACCACCACCACCTCCACGACCACCATCACAACAACCACCACCACCACGACCACCATCACAACAACCACCACCACCTCCACGACCACCATCACAACAACCACCACCACCTCCACGACCACCATCACAACAACCACCACCTCCACGACCACCATCACAACAACCACCACCACCTCCACGACCACCATCACAACAACCACCACCACCACCTCCACGACCACCATCACAACAACCACCACCTCCACGACCACCATCACAACAACCACCACCACCACCTCCACGACCACCATCACAACAACCACCACCACCACCTCCACGACCACCATCACAACAACCACCACCACCACCTCCACGACCACCATCACAACAACCACCACCACCTCCACGACCACCATCACCACCATAATTGAAACTGCTTGTTTACTGTAATAGGCGTAAATTTCTACGTACAGATAACAACAAAATGTAGACGATTATGTTTAAACTACCACAGAAACTTAGTGTTCGAAGTCGAGTTTATCTTGTTTTCTCAACTACTTCTGAAATTCCACCAATTAACGTCACAACCGAGAGTGGTATCTCGCTAAATGAACGGCCTGCGTTAGTTGCTGTTTAACGATATCACAACAAAGATGAATAGCGTCGCCCTCCTTTTACCATGCTTGGGACTGGCACTACCACTACAGGTAGGGTAGTGGCGGAGTTTACGGCCTGCGTGGTCCAAGCGAACCCATTAACCCTTCATTGCCGCAGGGAGGGAGGTTCAGGAAAAGACTGGAAGTTTAGTTTGACCCCGCCGAGAAATATGGGGGTAGGTAAGAAGAATTGTCTGTCCCCGGATTCATTCATTCATTCATTCTGAGAATTTATATAGCGACTCTTCAAGAAACCTACTCAGAGGCGCCCTTTAGGTTCGCAAAACAATGCACAGTAAGCTAGAAGATTCACCAGTGGCAGGCACACACACACGCACACACACACACACACGCACACACGCACACAAACACACACACACAAACACACACACAAACACATATACGCACACACACACGCACGCACACGCACACACACACACACGCACACACACATACAGTTTATTGGAAGAAGCCAAAAAACTTATTTATTTACACAATAGCTTATTATAGTTGACGTGCTGTAACAAAACGCATGCATAGACAAAACGTAGGCTGGGATAACCTGGATAATACATCCGTTCTGGCGTCAGCGGTGTGTGGTAGGAAACTATTTTCCCGATTACGGAAGCTGGGAATCCCGGATCTGTGGAAATCCCACTGGAAAAAACCGCTTCATCTCTGACCTAAGTCACCCGGCATTTCTGAATAAGGTTATTGAATACATGTGCACCAGATGTTACGATACATAAATGTAAATGTTCGCGTTTTACTATGGCAACCGTTTATGACCTCGACCCTGTTCACTTTTCACTGCATTGATCGGGTGAGATCGTTATAGCGATATTTTTTATAACCAGGGCATAGCCAAGGCAGTCATACAAGTAACCAGTGCAGGGGCGATTTATGGTAAGTGCGGAAACGCGAGTTTATAATTATGGTCACCATATGTAAGCTCGATATCTATAGGCCTACCTCGCTCGACATAAAATGGCCACTCTGCAATATTATGGTTGTCTGGCCGCTTGCCCCCATTGAGACTAAGTCCATGGTCATGGGGTCAGGTACACGTAGCATGCGCAGCAGTTTTCAAAAGCAAAAAGTTCAACAAATAGAGCCGCTGTCCCGCTGCGTGAGACATTGTTTGCCCATATTATGCTCAAGTATCTCGTTCATTTGAAATGCAACCAGACAAGTGACAACGGTTAGAACTTAGGCCGTTACTGTTAGCTATAATGTTGCACTGTGGTCTGTGAATACACGGCTACAAATTTGTCTACGACTTTGTCCAAATCCAATGAACAGGCTCTGGCAGGATGCATCGACAAAACTGCTACATCTGACAATCTATCATCGAGCATTGTAGTTCTCAAGTGTGTCTTTATAAGCTCGAGGCAACTGAATGAGCGCTCTGATTGAGCAGATGTAACTGGAATAGTGCATGCAATTAATACTAGTCTGTTTAGTTCATAGAATGCTTCATCAGATTGTGCAATGATATGAATGATTGCAATCATTTTATCACCTTCAAATGTGGGCATTGTCCGTCTTGGCTTTGTAATTGCATGCAAAAGGACAAAGAATTTCACCGTTTAAAAACTTTGTAGCCTACTGCCTGGCAGGGCATCGACCAGGTCAAAGGCTTTTTTACAAGGGCATTTGCCCTGGCCTGCCCTCCTGCAGCGCTGCCACTGACCCTTCGTCCGTTTGAATGGACGCAACGCCATTTAGTATCCCCGTGCAAGGACCGTCCTAGCCCGAGATTTAAATCTCTGAAATAAGCCAGCATCGGGAGGCGAACCGCGAACCGCACGCTCTCTCTAACACAGAGGCGCATTAGACGCAGCCTACGCTCTTATCAATGTAGCTAACTGGGTCAGAATCGTAAAAGCTATCTCCAAAGTTACAATCAGACAGTTCTAAAAAATAATCATCTCTGACATCCAAGTAAGTAAAGTAAGTAAGAATATTCTTTATTGAGAATCACTAGCAAACGCACAGCACTGTATGTATCTGTGATGCCATCTCTGGTCTCTCTGTCAATGAGATTCGGATCTTCACTTGGTATCTCTCATAGATATTTAATTGGTATCTATGAACACGAGGCGTGCAGCGCTCGTCAATAAGCTGGTGCCCTGCTCTTAGTTTTAGCGACGTAGCGCCACAGCAACGTAAGGTTTACGACTGCAATAACAATTATGCTATCGGACGTACTACTGCTTGCTCTTCTGTACGTCAACGAGGCTTTCGATATTGTGGACCTTGACATTCTGCTGTATACAGATTAAAAACCTTCTTAAAGGGATGCGCAGTAGTCTATATTGGTTAGCGTGCTGTACTGTAGTCAAATCCCCACCAGGGCTGGAATAATAATAATAATAATAATAATAATAATAATAATAATAATAATAATAATAATAATAATAATAATAATAATAATAATAATAATAATAATAATACTAATAATAATAATAATCTTTTCTTTTTTAAGCGCCTGACAAACGCACTGCGCTGTACATTTACATGTTATGCAATTCAAATCTTAACTACTAACAGAACAGACAGCCTGCAATACAACGGCGCTAATAGCAGCCTACAAAGCATATCCGCCCTACGGGACTTGAACTCGGTACCTCTCGCTCTCTACGCCAAGTGTTATCCAATGCGCTATCGGGAATCTGTTCGAGATTTCTGCTCCACATGTTACCCAAAACCATCTCAGCTATAATGAGTATCCGATTAAAATCTTTCGTATGAAGTTAGCAGTCAACCGTTGGAGTGGACCCGCTCTTCCTCAAACAGCGAACATTGGCTCCGACATATGTCTTATGTCATATACATATGTCACATGTCTGGTGCGACACCCGCCTTATCAGCTACTCTGCCACCTCTGACCCCATGACAACTGGACCCTGACCTCCTTCTCACTACCCTTTGGACCAGATCTGACGCAACACAGCGCTCGTGAATAAGCTTAATTGTGCCCTGCGCTTGACTTTCTAGTAAGTATGTAAGTAAGGAAGTATATTCCTTGTTTATCCAACTGCATAACCGCACTTTGGTTTACATGAAATTTAACATTATGAAGCATTCTTGTTTAAAACGTTTTTCTCATTAATTTGTTAGCCCGTGGGACAATTTGGTCATGTGGTCTGGGATGCAGGGAATAGGGGGTGTGTTTACAGGAGGGAGGAGCGGCGCTTTAGAGGTTTAGAGCTAACGATTTCGATGTCATCATGGGCAACTGTTTATTCGGTATCACACAGAACTCAGCCCTTGGACCCATATAAGGTATATTCTCTACACGCCCCCGCCCACACGTGACGAAGAACAACAGCTCAATTTGAGCTCACGACGACATGCTGCATCTGACATGCCACACAACTCACACACCGACACCAACCTGTAAGTCTAAACCATTGATCATCGTGGCATACTTCCAGTAAACTTAGCAAAGGATGTCTTCAAATCGGCTGAGGCTGATTGTAGTGTCAGCTTAACGACACTAGCACTGTGACTGTGATAAGAAAGATCATAAGCGTCGCCCTCCTCCTTCATCCAGGCTTGGGACTGACACTAATAGAGTACGAGCAGTGGCGGAGTTTTCTACTTACTTCTGTTATTTCTACTTACTTATTTAGCGGAGTTTTATGTGACACCACAGTGGTTGAGGCTGAGTAGTTTCAGTTTAACGACGCTGTGTGATAACACAGATCATTAGCGTCGCCCTCCTCCTTCATCCAGGCTTGGGACTGGCACTGCCAGAGTACGAGCAGTGGCGGAGTTCGATTGAGGCTGAATCCGGGTAAGACAGATTCATGTGTCTGGCCATTGGCATGCACCTACTTAGATAAACACAGATTGAAAAACAATCTAAACAGAACATGTCTTCTGGGATCGCTGAGTACGTCTGACTGAAGAACTACCAAAATTTAATGAAGGACCATGTCGTTGCAGATCCGGCTCTTGTCCTTTTTTTGCTATTTCACAATGCACCTAATAGCGGTGTGTCTATCGGATTTTGTTATCAATACACGAATATAATATTCTATTGAAACTGTGTACAGGTGTCTTTACTTAGCGGGATCATTGATCCCTTCAGGGCCTTCACTTGTGGCATTCAACAATGCATACTTAAAAGTGCAATCTGATTTGTAATATAATTGTTTTGGTTGGTTGGTTACAAATAAACGATTGATTGATCAATTGATTGAATACTTATATAGGTGCGTCAGATCAGAGTTGGAATTCGAAATAAACCGATTGCCGCCTCTTGTCCACTCCTTCGTTTTGACACGCCTGAACTTCTGTAATGCTATTCTTGCAGGCCAACCGAAGTTCCGGGTACGACAGCTTCAGTCCGTCCTCAACTGTGACGCCCGATTCTCCGCCAACCTGCTAGTATTCTCACGTGTTTTGAGCTGTATGCGAGACACACTACACTAGTTCCCTCCCCGTCGAGGACAGGCTCACAATAATTATTATTGTCGTCAACGGCCTTTGATGTCATAAGACGACGTTAAACTGTGGAGAAATAAATAAAATCGCCATAATAATAATAATTAAATCTTTGTCGGCGGCAGCGGCCTATATGTTGTCATAAGCTGCCGTTAAACTGTGGATCCATCCATCCATCCATCCACAGGCTCACGTGCTAGATTATCTGTATGGCACGACCTTAGCTAGGTGGTGCATGTGACCCGGCAAATACACACGGAAGCTCTGCCTTCCTGTGTCTAGCCTTGCAGCCGGGTCAACGATTAGGCCTATATACAACATATAATATATGTATTGTGTTCATCGGCCTATGGAGACTGGGGATTTGTCCAGAGGCGGCGCCAGACATTTTTAACCAGGGCATAGCCAGGGCAGTCAAACAAGTAACCAGTATAGGGGGCGATTTATGCCCCAAATAGGCCTACATGTAAATTTTCGGCAGGGCAAACATTCTGGCAGCCTTGTAGCAGGGCAAAGACCAGGGAAAAGGCTTTTTACCAGGGTACATGGGCGTGTTTATGGGGAGGTTTTACGGGTTCAAACCCCCGAAAAAAAAAATCCATTATACTGTTGTTAAAAACTAAAATCGTACCCCTAGAATTATACGGTTCTACGTCCACTTTTTTCAAAAATCAACCTTATAACGCTTTATCCGTTTTCAGGATGACGTGGGCTGTGTCCTGAATAGTCAGGCTTAACTGGAGACGCTTTCTTAAACTCTATCTGTGAGGATTATTATAGTTCTATGTCCATAAATTTGGACATTGTCTCAAAGCTAGAGAGGTACAAGTCCAGTCATCCAATAGAATAATTAATTTTATATCAAGTGAATGTGAGATATAACTGCGATCGAGTGACGTTTAAAAAAGAATTATACTGCGTTATGTCCATAGCCAATACCAGTGCCATATTTTAACACGTGACTTGGACTTGTAACCTACAGCACTCACTTTGTCTGCAATCAATAATGTTATACAGCTCTATGTCCAAAATAGTCACCTCTGCCATAATTATAGCTAAATTACTCATAGTCGGTTTACTATGTGATGGAAATAGACATAATTATGATCATACTAAGGGAAAACATTGTTCTCCAAAAATTTTTTAATTTAATTGCCATCAATGAAACAGCGCAAGAATTTTTCGTCAGCAAATCTTAAAAATCGTTTTCTCGGTTTCTCAAAAGTGGACATAGAACCTTAGACCTCTAAAGTGCTAGAGGTACGAAATGTAGAAAAATACGATAATTTCCAATGGACAAATCCCGAAAGTTAAACCCCTTCCGAAATTTTTTCTTGGCTACACTCATGCTAGGGCACGATGTAGGACTCCACTGAATTTGTCAGTCCCTCACTCCTCTATGACGATGCAGGTAAAACCTGGATGATTATAAACTACGCAGAGATTTTTTCATTTAGGCCTACTAGGCTAAACGATTAATCTAAATGCGTGCAAATGAGTTGCGCTGATTAAATGAGGTAGGCTGAGTAGATGACTATAGGCTGATTAATATGACTATAGGCTGTATAGGCTGAGTAAATGAGTAGGCCTGCACTACTCAATTAGACCAAAGCCTAAACACTAATCATAAACAAAACATAAAACAAAGAAGCCTACATAAGACTTTTAGGCCCTACACAGCTGCAAGAAGGTCTAAACTTTCAACAGAGCATTTCTTTAGCACCTTTCCTGAACCTCGTAGACATTCCCGTGAATGACAAGCACCTGACTCGTGGAAACGCATGTAGAGCCCGGGCCGAGGCCTCTAGGCCTTTAATATAAGCCTCGTTGTTTTGGAATAAGGAAGCGATACATTTCCGCTATATAGTATCTTTCAGAGGTCAATTGGTTCTTAGAAATTCAACGGAGGTCGCTGGCCGCTGTGGTCTTCGTATGCACTTCCTGCCTGCTCGCCAGGCTGTTGATGTATCCATGTATATGCATGTATTATGTTACTTATGTATTACAGTATGTATGTAAATGTGTATGTGTGAATTTGTGTAAATATGTATGTATGTATGTATGATTGTATGTATGTATGTATGTATGTATGTATGTATGTATGCATGTATGATTGTATGTATGTATGTATGTATGCACGTATGTATGTATGTAGGGCTTTGTAGGCCTATGTGTGTATGTATGTATGTATGTATGTATGTATGTATGTATGTATGTATGTATGTATGTATGTATGTATGTATGTATGTATGTATGTATGTATGTATGTATGTATGTATGTATGTATGTATGTATGTATGTATCTCTATATAATGTACATGTCTGTATGAACGTATGTATATAATAATTATGTATATTACGAGATATTACAGATATTACGAGTGTATACGTATATATGCATATACGTACATACCTATCTATATATATCATACATTCAACAAAGCACCTAAAGTGCGACCACCAACATAGATCATTAATCATTTCGTCCATGACTTGTACACGGTCGTTTAAGTGTTGATGATTAACGCGAAAGTCGTCTAAAGTACTGCCCACATGGTACACAGTCTACCATACAGTAGGCCCCGTTGTTTGGCTCAACCATTGGCCCCTAATCTGAAACCATGCAGAAGTGTTTCAGTATCGAACTTAGGCCCAAGATAATTCATTCAGATGTATAGATTTCATTCTGGCCTGTTAGGGTCTATTGTCTTCAATCAAAGTGAAACCACGTCTATTGAAAGTAGCCAGGATAACGTTTAGAATACTTTAGATAAAATTGTAAGGTCAAGAAAGAATGTCGCTAACGGACCTGGCCAGCAGTGGCGTAACGAAGGATTTCATCGCCATGGGGCAAGGGTTGATGACTGCGCCCCTCTTTAATTTTCTTGTTGACATTTAATAGTTCTTGTCATAGTACCTACTGTGTACCACTGAAAGCTTATTTCGCGCCCCTTTGTTCTGCGCCGGGGGGGTTGCCCCTCTGTCCCCTTCGCTACGCCACTGCTGGCCATTATGGTCAGTATTAGGAGAAATGAGCCAATCCAGCCTCAGCGGGTCCATCTCACCGACTTAGGGTTGACCCTTTAACAACTGCCTAATTATTTATTGTGTTTGGATTTTGTACTACTGACTGATGCTGCTGCGATTTTATGATGTTGATCTTCGGTCAACATATGGCTTAAACACACAGAGTATGTCGTTACAACTGGGCGATAAACCACCTATTGGTGAGAGGAAGATTTGAGCCAAATCTCCTATGTGGCTATAAGACTTAGGGGTGGTGTAGAAGGCCTAAGAAGGGTAAAGGTTACTAAAGCCTAAAGGGAGGCGGACTTTGGCCTACGGTGACCTTTGTGGCATCAGAGAAGAAAGAGATTTCGAACGCTCTATGACCTCAACTAATTCAACTGTCGTAATCACAATTGAAAATTTATATAGCTCCACTACAGGCAAACTCATCAGAGGCGTTCTAGGAAATGAGTGCATCAACTGTACACTATCGATGGGAGAATACGGTGAGGATAGACCAATTGCCCTCATCCTGCGTACGTACGCTGAGGCTAAGAAAATGAAGTCGTTAACACTTGATGCCTATTTGGTTAGCTTTAGGAAAGAGTGCTCTTGTAGGGCCCATATTTGACAACCATGCACTGACCAGTCTTACCTCTCTTTGATACCCCCGCCCCCCATATGAACCCTCTAAACCCGAAAGGCCTATAACATGTAACTGTGTCCATATGGACCCATAGTTTAACTTAATTTATTAATTAACTATATTTAGGGGTAGCCTATAAGTGCACTCAGCCGCTAGGCCTAAAACTTGCCAAAGATAAAACTTTCGACGTAACTGCCGAACGGTTGCCTAAACCTACAATAGGCCTAGGTCTACAATAAGTTTAAGCCTAAAATAGGTGAGCCTTTGTTATCGTTCAAACACAACGTGGGCGGTGTCAAATGCGCGCGTATGTGATGTATCTCATATGTGCGCATTTTATGATGATAAGAGATCTTAATTCGGAAAACCCATAATGACCTGTTGGCGTTCCATAGCTTCGCATAAACATTGGAAAACCAACACGTCATCGCGGGGATTATAGACTTCAACGTTCCGAAAACTGCAACCTAGATATCTGCTTAGCTTTGCTATTTCGAAGATTGTTTGTTGCATACTTTCCATACCATCCCTTAACCATCGCAGAATCAGACCACGATTATTCATTGCCCTTTAAACCACAACATTCTCTTCGGTACAACCACATTGGCGCAATTTCGAGTGGGAAATCCCTGGCTCTCATAATTTCGCAGGTTGCTGCCATAAATAGCTCTTCGGAAAAGCGATGACGCGACGAAACCTCTTCTAGAAATTAAACAGTACACTAGACATAGGTATACATAGCCATTGTTAGTTCAAGTGCTGAAGACACACCATGCCACTGCAATTGGTTCCCTTTCTCAGATTGTAAACAAGATCGATTGTCCAGCATACATTTGAAGAGGTTTGGCGACTCTCTGGCCTCATCACTCTCTTGACCAACTGCATGGAACAGTCTTCTCCCCTCGACCACGTGAAGAACGCGCCATCTCTGGAGACATTGAAATCCCAGCTCAAGACTTATCTTTTTAAACAATCATGTGACTGTCATTAACTTTTTGGACTCATGTACAGCGCCCTTTCCTTCGGCCTCGGCTTAACTACGGCGCTATACAAATTATCTTATTATTATTATTATTATTATTATTATTATTATTATTATTATTATTATTATTATTATTATTATTATTATTATTATTAAGTTAGAAGAGTGCCTTGAATACTCAAAAATGTCTACTGCAACTCCTTGGTTAAAATCCAACCACCCCGATCAACCTGCTCCTCTTCCCAACTCAAACTGCATTTGAACAGGTAAGTAAGATTTCAGGTATTAGAATAAAATCGTTGTAGTTGACGAGTTAAATATCTCGAGAATTCATACCACACGCTGTACATTCCAGACAGGTTAACTGCCCACTCGGTTATGCTAACTAAACAAAAACGGTGCACAAACATTTGCACGGAAGTCACCATACAAGCATACGTGCGTGTGGTTTGTATACATGTAAATCAGCACTTAACTTCTGTTCGCTTCAGTGGCGGAAAACACCTGAATGAAAATAAAATAAATCTGTCACTTCGATCACACTCCAAACCTGCCTACCATCTCTTGTCTTTGTCAGTTACAGTATTTACAATTCGATTACACTGATCAACTTGCTCCTCTTTCGCCCTAACAACCTCCACCCTAACGCTCCTCTTCTCTTGTGTTGCCTCATCCATAAATTCAACCACAAGGTCACTACACTCCTCTTTCCCCTAACGATCATGTTACCTCATCGTTAAAATCCAACCACCCCGATCAGCTTGCCCATCTTCCCTCTAACAATATTCCACCATTCCTTCATTCCATGGTTAAAATCCAACCACCCTCATCAACCTGCTCCTCTTCCCTTAACAATTCTCCAATATTCCTTCATTCCATGGTTATAATTCATCCACCCTTATCAACCTGCTCCTCTTCCTACCTAACACTACTCTGGCCAATTGTATTGCCTCATCCATAAATTCAACCACAAGGTCACTACACTCCTTTTTCCCCTAACGCTCACGTTACCTCATCTTTAAAATCAAACCACCCTCATCAACTTGCTCCTCTACCCCTTAACACTTCTCCACCATTCCTTCACTCCATGGTTAATATTCATACACCCTTATCAACCTGCTCCTCTTCCCTCTAGCACTTCTCCACCATTCCTTCATTCCATGGTTAAAATCCAACCACCCTATCAACCTACTCCTTCCCCCTAACACCACTCTGTCCATCTGTCACTTCATCATTAAAATAGGGCATCACTGCGCAACACAGGTTGTTGACGGTTTTCGAATACACTCCCGCCAGAACTATAGCCACCATCTGACACAAGTAACCACAGAAGTGGTTTTCTGCACCGATGGTTATCCCTTTGTTTAGTCATGTTTAGTTAAGCATGTCCTTTGGGTAAGCTTACATCCGCTCGTCTTGTGATCTGTAGTAGTAGTATAGTAAGTAGTAGTAGTAGTAGTAGTAGTAGTAGTAGTAGTAGTAGTAGTAGTAGCAGTAGTAGTAGTAGTAGTGATAGTTGTAGTAGTAGTAGTAGTAGTTGTAGTGACAGTAGTAGCAGTAGTAGCAGTAGCAGTAGTTGTAGTAGTAGTAGTTGTAGTGGTGGTGGCAGTAGCAGTAGTAGTAGTAGTAGTAGTAGCAGTAGCAGTAGTTGTAGTTGTAGTAGTTGTAGTGGCAGCAGCAGCAGTAGTAGTAGCAGTAGCAGTAGTTGTAGTTGTAGTAGTTGTAGTGGCAGCAGCAGCAGCAGCAGCAGTAGTAGCAGTAGCAGTAGCAGTAGTAGTAGGTAGTAGTTGTAGTGGTAGTAGCAGCAGCAGCAGCAGCAGTAGCAGCAGCAGCAGTAGCAGCAGTAAGTTTTAGTAGTAAAATTTCAGCAGCGACAGGTGACCAGCGTGAGACCATCCATCTGCTTCTGCGCTTATCAGCGATTGGGTGTCCTGTCCAGAATGGTGACAGGACCGGGCGAGTGAATTTTGGATGAATTGTAGACGCTTGATTTCGATGGATTCGAGGTTGAGACAAAGGGATTTACTGTAATCAAGCACGGAATGAACAATGAATGCAGCGATAGTGGACGCAGTCTTAAAGTCAAGCATGGGTCGAATGCGACGAAGGTCATGAATATGCATGAGGCAGGTGCACGCGCAAGAGGTTGGAGATGTGGTTAGAGAAGGACAATGAGGCCCTCTATGGGTCAAAAGTAGGCCTAGTGTCAAGATTAAGCATAGGCGAGTAGATGGTGAAAGTGAAAGATGAAGGATTGGTGTGCAGATGATATCATAGCAATAGTAAATTAATAAAGGCTACATACCGCACCTACTTACTTAGAATAAATAAACCAGGATCGACAAACACAACAAATCACTGCGAAGTGGCGTCAAACAATGACTCATTCCGAAACCTACCAATCTAACCTAACTACTTACTTTCTTACACGCTCATTCTTTTACTTTCTTACATCAATCAATCAATTCAATCAATCAATCAATCAATCAATCAATCAATCAATCAATCAATCAATCAATCAATTTCAATCAGTCAAGCAATCAGTCAGTGTCAAGTCAAGTCAAAGGTCAGTCAGTCATCAATCAGTCATCAGTCAATCATAATCAATTAATTAATCATCATTTACTGTTAACCAATTAAATTTTAAACATTGCATTTACAATTAAACACAGTTTTTCATCGCTTTGGTTACAGGGAGGCCCTGAAGGGACGAGAATCCCGCAAAGTTATGGTTACCCTTGTAAGTTGTACCAGACATCAAATACATACAAATAGCAAATGAAGACAGGTGCCGAAAACTGCCGATGCTTTCTATAGTTCAGATGGAGCTATTCGCCCTATGCAGATGATTGTCTATAGGAAACGTTAGGAATATAGGCTAGGCTATAGATCGATTGTTGTCATATTTAGCACTATCCATAGTTATTTAACTAATAACCCAATATAATCGTGTTTTATTATTCCAACTGACACAACGCAGTATGATTACAAGGCATAGTATGAACGGATAATAACAAGTTATTACAGGAATCGAATTTAACAGTATGGCAGACGTGCAAGGCGCCCATCACGTCCTACTGCTAATTTCACCCATGCCACCTTGCGAATGAAAGGCTGAGTCGACCATTGGAAGGGTAGCTGGAATCTATCCCATGTCCATTCTGGTCTGCTGCTCTTCATGTCAGAGTGCTAGCTACGTTGGTTAGAGCCTACGTCCCATGCGTCTTTGCGTGTAGTGTCGGTTCCCTCCCGATGGCTCCCTATTTAAGATATTTGAATCTCGGCATAATATGTCGACCATTCTGTACTCTGTCTTAGCATATATAATCCAAGATAACATAGACTACTAAGTGGCGTGACGAAGGGTTTCAGCGCCCAAGGGCAAGAGTTGATGACTGCGCCCCTTTTTAATTCTCTTTTTGACTTTTAATCGTTCTCGTCATAGTACTGTGTACCACTGAAAGCTAATTTTGCGCTCCCTTGTGCTGCGCCCGAGGGCGGTTGCCTCCCTCTGCCCCCTCCCTTACGCCACTGAAGAGGACTGAAACTCTGTATTATAGAACACGACCAATTTTGTACTATGTATAATATGTGCTCAGTTTGAACTTTGACGCTA
>JACEVL010000170.1:815000-1052500 GCA_020284085.1 Aporrectodea caliginosa | reverse complement strand
TGGAAATAGCTTGTAATAAGCTGAAATTTTCAGGATAGGTGCAGAAATATGTGTAGAATAACATACTAAAAGTCCTCAAAAATCCTCCAGGAGCTCTTTCAAAAATTCAAGATGGCGTCCAAAATGGCCGTCATTTTCCATTATAATCATTAGTTAAATGGTGAAAATAGCTCATAAACAGCTGAATTTTTCAGGATAGATGCAGGAATATGTGTAGAATAACATACTAAAAGTCCTCAAAAATCTCTATGGAACGCTTTATAGAAATCCAAGATGGCGTCCAAAATGGCCAACATTTTTCAGTATTATCATTATCTTGCAACATTAGAAGCTAGAATCGCAAATGGAAGTGTCTAAGCATATGTTTTAAGTCATAATGAACAAGAGTCTCTAAAACTCAAAGTACCCATAATGAAGATGACAAATGGTAATATAAATGAAACATTTGTTCACTTTAGTAGTTCTGTGTCACGTCATTGTTAATCTGATCATTGTTGACATGTTATAATATCGGTGGAGTGTCTGTTGCATGTTTGACCACTGCATTGATTGCAGATCAAGGTGCAAAAGAATCCAAGTTTCTTGCAACTACGTGTCATGTTGCTAAAGCCATAAGCTTTTCACCCACATGATACCATGTTGAGCAGTGTCAGGTTGTGCGGTTTTCGGGTCGCCTCTGTTAGATCCCATTCTCGACTGCCAATGCGGGGCCTTGGCGTCGGGATATCAGAAGCTCCTACGTTGCCTTCGCTTCTTTGCGCTTGTTGTGAACCTGTGGCATGGATGCTTCCTTCCGTTCTATTTGCGACTGAATCAAATAAGTGCGGAAGGAATGTTGCTTTGATGCAGCACTAGTTGGGGATAGACTTGTTAGCTGAAATAATGAACTGAGGGAACTGTGACCGATTGCCCTTTTGTATGCTATGTGGCGGTATTCATCAAGTGATACACAATTTTTTACCCCTAGAGCTTAAGAATAAAGGTTTCCACAGCTCTGTTCACCTCTTTATGGGTGCTTCTATTGTTTGTGAATGTATCTAGCAAGTCAAAGTCCCGTTTCTTGTGCACGATGTCGAAAGCAACGATCCGTATTATCTCTTAATTGTGTGCTTTGCTGCATGTCCTTATGTTGCTCTGATGGACCAGTGTGCACGCCTTTGAACTGCTCCAGTGCATCACTGATAGGAATACAGAGAGGACCCACTTTGTCTCTGATTCCCCGACCATGCGTCATTTCTCCCGGTGTTTTCAGCATCCGCATCAAGAACTGTTCAGTGACTTCTTCTGTGCTATCCAAGGTGCCACGTGAGCCCAACAAACCCCAATGAGGGCTGATAAAGTAAAAATGTGAGCACGAAGAGCACACGAAGTCATGGCGAGATTGCGTATGTATAACGGATCCTTTGGCATATACCGGTACTGTCTCACAAAACTCTGGTAGCCAGCTACCTGTCATTATGTTGTCTATACCACCAAGGAAAGACATCAGGAGATGAAATCCGCCCAGACGGAATATTACTTTCTGTAGATCTTGTGAAGAAGCTACAAGTTCTTCAGCCTTCATGTATAGAGGCCAAATGGTCAAATGTGACTGGATAAATTCTCAAGCCACGCTTTCACATCGTTTCTATGCAAAGCATAATGACCTGTAAATAGGGCCTGCTCGCCTAGTCTTAGGATTGGAGGTATCCAGATTGATGAAGGGCAACGTTTCTATTCTTGTTTTCTCGTATAGGCCACTCGGTGTGGATACTTTTATGAAACCACTCCACGAAGACACTATCATTGTGATTCTAACTTCTAATGTTGCAAGATAATGATAATACTGAAAAATGTTGGCCATTTTGGACGCCATCTTGGATTTCTATAAAGCGTTCCAGAGAGATTTTCGAGGACTTTTATTATGTTATTCTACACATATTCCTGCACCTATTCTGAAAAATTCAGATTTGTGTGAGCTATTTGCACCAAGTAACTAATGCTGATGGAAAATGACGGCCATTGTGGACTCCATCTTGGATTTATGAAAGAGCTTCAGAGGAATTTTCGAGGACTTTTATTATGTTATTCTACACATATTCCTGCACCTATCCTGAAAAATTGAGCTTCTTATGAGCTATTTCCATCATTTAACTAATAATTACAATGGAAAATGACGGCCATTTTGGACGCCATCTTTGATTTTTGAAAGAGCTCCTGGAGGATTTTTTTGAGGACTTTTAGTATGTTATTCTACACATATTTCTGCACCTATCCTGAAAATTTCAGCTTATTACAAGCTATTTCCACCATTTAATAATGATTATAAAGCTAATGGAAGATGACGGCCATTGTGGACGCCATCTTGGATTGATAAAAGAGCTTCAGGGGAATTTTCGAGGACTTTTATTATGTTATTCTACACATATTCCTGCACCTATCCTGAAAAATTGAGCTTCTTATGAGCTATTTCCACCATTTAACTAATGATTATAATGAAAATGACGGCCATTTTGGACGCCATCTTGGATTTTTGAAAGAGCTGCAGGAGGATTTTCAAGGGCTTTTATTATGTTATTCTACACATGTTGCTGCACCAATTCTGAAAAATTCAGATTTGTGTGAGCTATTTCCACCAAGTAACTAATGCTGATGGAAAATGACGGCCATTTTGGACGCCATCTTGGATTTCTCAAGGAGCTCCAGGGGGATTTTTGAGGACTTTTAGTATGCTATTCTACTCATATTCCTAGACCTATCCTGAAAAATTCAGCTTGTTGTGAGCTATTTCCACCTTTCAACACATTTTGATCTAATGCTCTTGGACTACATATGCCATATATTACATAATATAGTCAGATGTAGCAATGAATGTTAACCATGTAGTGCTGGTCTGCATAAGCTGCTTTTAGTAGCACCCCCATACACGCATATATATATATATATATATATATATATATATATATATATAATAGTAATCCTATTACTAGTATTACTACGGTTGGAGAATTTATAAGGCGAACTGGAAGACGAGAGAGGATGAGATAGTAGGAAGATCAAGTAGAGCGCAGTACAATAGCTGGATGGTGAAGAGTTCACGAGGATACTTGGACCGTGAGTGATGTATAGAGTAACAGGTTAGCGATATATAGGACTTTGAAGTGGATGCTCCCAGGTACTTTTTGCCAGTGAAGTGATTTATGGATGGTAGTGTAAGCCTTTACAGATGCACCAAGTCCTCCAGTTATCTAATTATCATCCTCACGAAGGACAGGCTTTCTCCAAAGCTTCCACGCAATCGCTTTTCACGGCACTTTTTGGCACTCACAACAACACCAAGGAAGACTAGCCATCCCAGAATAATGCTATCCCTTATTTTTGAAATTCTGAGGGATTACTTGTACCTCAGGAAAAGAAATAAAATAAAATAAAATAATAATGATGATAATAATATTAATAATAGCGCGTTGGTCTTTAAGGGTACTCTCATCAACTTAGACCAAGGCGAATAGGGCGCTTTATATAGGCCTATTATTGAAATCACTTATACACGGTGGTTCAATGAAAAGTAAGCCAAACTCTGTATTTCATATAAGCCCTTATAACATGAAAACAGTATTTTATATTTTTTGAAAAAACTCTCAGTAGTATGGTTTAATTATTTAATTAAAGAAGTTGTTCAAAATGTCCTCCTTCAGCTTGCACACAAGCCTGGAGGCGCTGCATGGCGCCATTGGGCAACAGCATCGTCGATTATCTTCTGATCCAGACCATCCCACACTTCCAACAAGCGTTGCTTCAGATCGTCTACATCATGGATTGCTGTCTGGTAGACTCGCTCTTGTGTGTGCATTTCCTTTTCAACGACTAGCTGTGTGGTAACAAAGACCATTAGCGTCGCCCTCCTCCTTTACCCAGGCTTGGGACTGGCACTGTCAGAAGCGAACAGTGACGGAGTTTGACTCGCTCTTGCATAACGCTCCACACTTTATATTCGACAGGATTTAGATCTGGACTGTTCGGAGGCCATAATGTTGGAGATATGAAGTCTGGTATCTCTCTTGTTAGCATTTCGATGGTTTTCCTGGCTCTGTGGGCTGGGGAACTGTCCTGCTGAGAAACAAGACAGCCTTCTGGGGCTAGATTTCTGATAACAGGTAGAAGATGTTGTGACAGCAGAAGGTGGCGATAATAGGCTCCGTTAATTTTTACTCCAGGATCAATGAAGACCAAATGGGAACGACCAAGCGTTTGACTTACTTTTTATTGAACCACCGTGTAGAGGCTTTTACCTTGGGGCCAAGAAAAGTAGTAGTAGTAGTTGTAGTAGTAGTAGTAGTAGTAGTAGTAGTAGTAGTAGTAGTAGTAGTAGTAGTAGTAGCAGTAGCAGTAGCAGTAGCAGTAGCAGTAGCAGTAGCAGTAGCAGTAGCAGTAGCAGTAGCAGTAGCAGTGGCAGTAGCAGTAGTAGTAGTAGTAGTAGTAGTAGTAGTGGTAGTAGTAGTAGTAGTAGTAGTAGTAGTAGTAGTAGTAGTAGTAGTAGTAGTAGTAGTAGTAGTAGTAGTAGTAGTAGTAGTAGTAGTAGTAGTAGTGGTAGTAGTGAGTAGTAGTAGTAGTGAGTGGTAGTAGTAGTAGTGGTAGTAGTAGTAGTGGTAGTAGTAGTAGTGAGTAGTAGTTGCTGCTGCTAGTTGCTGCTGCAGCAGCAGCAGCAGCAGCAGCAGCAGTGGCAGTAGTAGCAGTAGTAGTAGCAGTAGTGGCAGTTGTAGTAGTGATGTTGCAGCAGCGGCAGCAAAGCAGCAGCAGCAGCAGCAGCAGCAGTTAGCATAGCAGTAGCAGTTGGCAGTAGCAGTAGCAGTAGCGAGTGGCGGTAGCAGTAGCAGCAGTGGTAGTAGCAGTAGCAGTGCGGTGCAGTGGTGGCGGCAGCAGTGGTGGCGCAGCTAGTAGCTGTAGTGGTGGCAGTAGCAGTGGCAGTAACAGTAGCAGTAGCAGTAGCAGTAGCAGTAGCAGTAGCAGTAGCAGTAGCAGTAGCAGTAGCAGTAGTAGTAGTAGTAGTAGTAATAATAATAATAATAATAATAATAATAATAATAATAATAATAATAATAATAATAATAATAATAATAATAATAATAATAATAATAATAATAATAATAATAATAATGGTAATAATAATAATGGCTGTATATGTATGTAGGTCAATAATGTAACACTATAGCACGTGCACCAGTCAATAGCCTATATTTCGACTACGATCAAATAGAAAACGCCGTGTGCCCTGAGGCGTGGATGGTTGCAGCTGTTGTCATGAGGTGATCAAAAGCTGTTGACTCATGCGAAACGATATTTGAACAACCATGAGAATCGGGAAAAGAGAAATGGTGTAACATCTTAAGGCTTTCGTTTGGTATAATTTTTAAAGTCTGTTGTTCGCCGAATTTTTGGAAGGCTGCCATCTATCAAGAACCAACAGCGCGCGAAGATCTTTAGTGTAGACTTCATTTTTCTTATGCACCTTTCAGAGCATATAGACTTGTTTTCTAATATGAATTTATACTTACATCATGTATATAAAATATAATTATATGTGAGTATTCTATATCAATATACATGGAACTACACCTAAATAAATCTAGACTGCCAATGCAGGGGCAAATCCAGGGTTTCAAGTTGCGGTAGGCCTATGTGTTAAGTAGCGTGACTTCATATTTCAAAGGTATACTCACAAGAATAGGCACTCTGGACATGCCATGTAATGAGTAGGGACCTGAATCAAAGCCAGACTGTAAATGTAATTTGTTTTTTGTAAATTGTTGTCACAGATTTATATAGCGCCTCTTCGAAATCGATTAATGAGCTGTGGTATACCGATGAGTTCTATACAAGAACTCGATCATTATTCAGGGTTGGATCTTAAGTCACGCTTCTGTATTTGGATATTCGATTTTACGGTCTGGTTAGGTGTTACATTGTACAAGTTGAATCTATTCTTAGCTGGGAACCTCGAGTTGGCCGATGTAGTAACGCTCAAGTTAAGTCTAGAAACAGTTGTGGCTGGTAGCAGCAGGCATCATTGCGACCTTGACGCTCAGACAGAGAACAGTACCGTCTGGTCTAGCAACAGGTCAGACACTGTGACCTGTATAAATGCTCGAAAACATGTCCAGAAAGAGTTTTGGTTTGAAACAGCAGACATCATTGTGGCCTTGACTGAGCATTTACATTGGTTTCCTCTCATCGCCCGAATTCGGTTTAAAATTCCCATCCTTACATCCAGGATGCTCTTAGGTCTGGCCCCTCTGCCATCTTTGCGATTTAATTCGGTGTCCCCTTTCGGCTGCTTCTGGTCACTCATTCCACTCTTTAGACCGGCATGACCTTCTTATACCTCAGTCGCGGACTGCTACTGCCCAGCATCGTGCCTATGCATCTGTTGGTCCTATACTCTGGAATGACCTTCCCTCCATGATTCGATCTGTGATCTTAATTGATGGTATTTCAGTCTCTTCTCGTTGTCTTAAGACGTTTCTTTTTCGCAGGGCTCATCGCATTGTGAGCACCTCTGATTGGGTAGTACTGTGAGAGGCTCTCTATAAATCTGTAAATACAATATAATAACAGATTTGAGCGACACGGCGATGATGATATATTCGTTTATTGATCAAGCAGGAAGACACACCGCTTCACAACATACATCACACAAAAGCTACTATAAAGGAAAAAAGGGAATTATGTTAGAATTATTAAGATTAAGATTATAAGGGTCAACGTGGTGGCTTAAGAATACGTAGTTGAGTACATAGGCGTAGCCTGGAATTGTGACAACGGTATCTGGTCACCATCAGTTTTAAAATTGGTGCAGATAGTCACTACCACTTTTTGACCCGGTGCTGGAATTTTATGTGCGAAATGACAGAGTTATATTTGTTTGAAGCAATCTGAAGCAACGACAGTTAACGGCGAAGTGTTCTTGAATACGTAACTATCGCAATGATGATAGATGCCTTCAAGTTAGGTTACTTACCTATTTTATATGCTGCATAAATTGGTGACGTCATCCTTCTTGTCGGAGGGAGAAGAGAAGGGGAGAGGGAGGGAAAGGAAGCGAGGATTGTGGGATTCGTGGGGCAAAGTTTCGTCCCTGGTTCATTGGTTAGAGCGCTTGCCTTGCAACTCTTAGACTACGGGTTCGAGACTCCATGAGACGGGTTAATGTGTAGCGGCCCTGAGCAAGTCCTTCACTCGCAATTGCTCAGCGCCAGTGATTGATGCTTGGTCATTAGAGAGTTTCGATTAATAAATATAAATAATAAACAAAATAAAGATAAAAGCTGCTTTAGTGCTCAAGGTATGTCTAGAAACAACTGTGGCTAGAAACAATAGACATCGTTGAGGCCTGGACGCTAACAAGAGAACGTTTCTGGTGTAGCAACAAATCAGACACTGTGACCTGTAGCAATGCTCAAAAGCGTGTCTGGAAAAGAGCTGTGGCTAGAAACAACAGACATCATTATAGCCTGGACGAGCACAAGAGACAATAATTGTCTGGTATAGCTGGTATGTGGTATAGCAACAAAGTAGACAGTGTGACCTGTAACAGTGCTTAAAGGCATGTCTAGAAACACCTGTGGTTGGAAATGGCAGACACCAATGTACGCCCGAACGCTCACATTTACTATCTGGTATGGCAAAAACAGTCACCGTGACTTCTAGCCATACATCATTGTGATGTTTTGACGTTGCGAGACAAAACTGTCTGGCGATGATGAATGTGCGTTTTCTGCGAAAATATATACGACGCTACAGTGTCTATTCGTATCACATCTGACTGTGATGCGCCATGTCCGCACATCAGGTGGTCAATACTTTAACATAAAAGACTTGGTCCTGAGCCAGAAGGAGATCGATACGATAAATAGGCTGGCTCTGCCGTAAATGCGACAGCAGTGATCCAACAATCATATGAACCTGGTATATACAATGTATACATTATACATATCTACATTAGGGTGGTCCTTATTTTTTCAACATCGCGGGGCACCCTCTAGCTTTGTTCCTATCAATGAGAAAAAGATTCTTTAATATTTTCAACTCAAAACAGACATAATTTAGAGGTCGCTAACAGCTCTGAGAGTTTCCTTGCATCTACCGAGATGACCTTTTTAATCCGACTAACAGTTGTTTTATTATGATTAATTTGTTGAAGACGGTGACGCAAAACAGGTGCTTAATTTAAACAAATTGTTCCCTGTTCAAAATATAGAATTTTACGGATACCACTTCAGTTTAGGCCAGTGTGTCTGCTCTTTTGCTATAGACCCGAGAGTTCTTCCAAGGCTCTGAATAAATTACCATACATGTGCCCTTACATACCTACATACTTATAGCATATATATATACATACATATATATACATCCATACATAGTTACTAGTTACATACATAATTATAGTGTTGTTCAAAAGTTTCGCATCACCAAAATTGTTTACGTTTTTCAACTTCCAGTGCTATTATCTACATTCATGAGCAGCCTTAAGCTAATACAATAAATTCTGTTAAGTGTTACAGGGGTTGTGTTTAGCTTTGAAAATCAACATCTTGAGATAGATGACTTTTAATTTCACATTAGTTATGGTACGATAACATGAACCTCCTATAGAAATCTCATAGAAATGACGGATTGTGCGTCAAAGTTGGATCGAGATTAACTGTGCATAGCGCAATGTGTTGACATATAACAAGCGTTTACGATCGTAAGTCTTCTCTTTCATGTTGTGGCCTTGGAAAAGACTGTTTTTATGGGACAATGATGGATCAGAATTTCATGGGCCAGCCTTTGCTCTTCACCACTTGTCCGCAGTCACCCACGACTTCCCAGTCAAGCTGGTCCACCCATGCAGTGCCGACAGCATTGGGTGAACCAGCTTTACGAGGTGGTCGTGGGTGACTACACGGTTCCAGGCGGCGATGAGCGACTAGATCACATATATACATATTACATACATGCATACCTGTATGCTTGCATACATACATGCACACACATATACATACATTGCAGAAAGGGAGGAAGCATGTAGTGTAGCTGATCTATGTCTGAGAGCATTCAGTAAGACCCATAACATTAATGTCAACATTCCTCTCGTCGGCAACAGACCGTGTAAGGTTAACTTGCGAAGGTGCGCGTGACTGATATGTCCTTCTTTGACATCAGTTGATGCAATAAAATTTCTGAATTGGCCCACTACACATACACGAAGGGCTACAATAATAGCAGGCCTACACTGAAACTACTATATAAGTAGGCCTACCTAAATTATTGACACCTACCCACCCTTTGGACTAAACAGTCTTCTCACGTAATTGCTGTCCTTGGCAGCCCGCCGTCGTAACGACCTACCGAGATTTAGACTTGAGTTTTATGAGCATCGCTTCTCTAACACGACTGCCTGTGACATCCTACCTGTTGTCCTGCACGAAACGGTCGGCACAGGTAGCTAGTTGAACGTGGCTTGTTTGTGAGGACTCGGCCACCTGTAATTTCATACCTGTAGCGGTTGAATAAATAATGGACACTGCATGGAGTATGTACTGTAGGTTGCCGGTTTCAAATGCACTTGCTGTGACTGCCTTATTATTTGCGTTTATTCAATTCAAACTGACATACCGCAGTATGGCTACATGAAATCGTAAGAACACGTGATAACATGTTAAATAGGAGTCGATTTTATAACTGTATGGCGGCCTGTAAACGCCGAACCGCCCAATTGCTGGTCGTTTTAGCATCGCCCAATAGTGAGTGGATGGCTGAGTCAACCTTATAATACCGAGTCACTGCGTAAACGAGTGTTGGTCACTCTGGCTCAATCGAAATGCGGTTTTCAGAACCAACAACACACGTTTCAACAATGTTCCAAATTATGAAATTGTTTCTCTATAGCGACCGAATGGCCTCGACCCTGCTCATTTTCAATGAATTTATTAGGTGACATCCTTCACCACCGCTGTCCATTTGAATGGGTGCTACGCCATTTAAGGTACCGTGTACATACGGACCGTGCTAGCTCGAGATTAAAATCTCTTAAATAAGCCACCTACGGGAGGCGGACAGCGATCCGCACGCACTCTCGCAGAGAGGCGCATGGGACGTACGCTCTAACCGATGTCGCTAACTGTTGACTGGGTTGTATTTGTGTTGTACTGTTTTGTATTGTATTATTTCTAATATATGAATGACGTAGAACTGCGAGTAGGCCATAATTTTTATGCTACCTTTATGTCTAATAATTAAAAGTTATGCATAGCATTTTATCATATAAGATGCGTACCAGTCATAAATGCAATTGAGAGAAAACGACAGTTTGCAAACAGTGGCTCAATAAAGGCAAGAATAAAGGCCAAATGATGAAAGGCTAAATTTACAGAGAAGGGAAAAGGCAAAGCCACAACAACATTGCAAGGACAAAGGACAAATGACAACTGGTTGCAAAGACAGAGGACAAATTATAGCAGTACAACAAGGACAAGTAACTCACGACAACTGCTGAACAAGGACAGAGGCATAGCAGGGACAGATGGCCAACTGCTTAATAAATAAAGAGGACAAGTGATTACTGCGCAATAGGGACTTACCACGAATGACAGCTACTCGACAACACAAAGGACAATAAAAATGCAGCTGCTTTTCAAGGAGACTTTGAAAAAGCGACAATATTGCGTAGAGATTACAAATAACAGCTAAGTATTATAACAAGAACAAAAGGACAGAACCTATATTATGACAAAAGCCTTAAAAGCTAAACGCTTGAAGCGGAAGAGACAAAGTTATATAAAGTCACATAAAGTTATAGGCTATTAGTTAAACACATTCAAACAGATCCGTTATTTGTTAAGAATCCGCTTTAAAGGCATATACACCAATAGAAGAAATACTTTCAACTCAGAACTTCTTAGAAAGAAACCCCTTCGAAATTCGACCTAAACTCTAATTCATTACAGCTGTGGTTCACAACCTCGGTGCCGTGAACGTGTTCTACAGAGGTGACGTGGCTGAATAATATTTGTGCAGGTTTTTCTACCAAAAATGTGAAACTACTGATTATCACTACTGATATATAAGAATAGAACTAGTGTATAGAACTTAAAATAGGTGTAGAACTTAGTCGCAATACTGCGGTTGCATATAAAAGAACGTTGTTTGTCTTAAAAAAAAGAATCAGCTAAAGAAAAATTAAATGAAATTAAGTCCATGCAGGTGTCGTTCACTGAATAACTTTTAGTAAGGTTGCCTTGATCTGAAAAGGTTGGGAACCGCTGCATTAATTACAGTATCGCAAACACAAGCATCCAATAAGATTGCAGATTGAATTCCAGATGGAGCTACCGCTTGTTGTAAAGGCAACGTATATAATATGCATAATAGACCAATTAAATTAGGGGTCTTTGATACGCAAGCACACGATTTCCATAACGAAACTGTAGCCTCGTCTCTGCTCATTTTAAAAACACTTACTAGCTGCCCTGTACGTGTGGTCTTACATTCCATAATTTTTTTTAAAGTGTACAACAATCCAATACATTTATCCAGTATAGATATGAACATTATCCATATCTATAATTAGTCTTAGCTCCTTTATAATAACCATAAGTTACGCACTTTTGTCGTTGGCTGCGTTATGACAGCCAGTTTTGAATAAACGAAAATACAATACAATTTTGTCAATGAATTTACCCGATGAGCTCCTTCATTAACGCTGTCTCTCTGTTTGTATTCTGTCTGTCTGTCCTTCTGCGTGTCTGTCTATCTGTCAAACTTTGCGGTTTTTATTGAAACCAAATCTGATAAAAACTCTGCCCCCTCGCTCTTGACCCGATAAGTAACCTGTGAAAACATGGACATCTGATATGAATGATAAAAGCCTCTGCCTTGCTGATGTTGACCCGATAAGGAACCTGTGAAAACGCTTTGTATCCTTGGACATCTCATGTAACACAGCGTTCGTGAATAAGCTGGTGCCCTACGCATAGCTTAAGAGTACCATTTAGAAATGTCGAGATTGCGATTAGAAAAGACCTGGTTTCCTCGACATAGGTTTACTTGAAACCTGAAGAAATTACGATTTTACGATTATCACTACGATCCCTAAGAGTTGCGCTGATGGTGCAACGGAAGGAGGCCTCCACAGCATGCAGGTCCCTCCTCTACACCAACAGAGCACCTACATCAACATCACTGGTTTCTAAATATTTAGCAATTTCTCTTATGCTGAATTATATGATTATACAGTTTTGAAGCTTTTAAAGTTTCACCTGTGATTTACGAACTTGAAGGATGCCTACTTAAGGCACTGCAATACATCATGCTGAACCTCGTTACACACCTGGTGATTGACTAGGGCAACAACCGGCGTTGGCTCATAATTCCAATTGATAGGGGCACAACCAACAGTTTTATGCAACACCGGAAATCCTGTCGTCTATCACTTCAACTGACGACATGGTCACTATCAGGCACGTAGCGAGACTTAAATTCAAAAGGAGGTAACTTCTCAGACCATTGGCAAAATCCTGGTCATTGGGGTCGTTGGTCAATCGAAGTTCCAGTATATAAAAAAGCAAGAGGGGGCAACTCGTGCCTCAATGTATCTACGCCTATGGTCACTAAACGTGTTATCTACGGCAATTAATCTTCCGTCGCCCCTTAATTAAACGGCCCACGTCAATTGAAACAGTTGTCAATGATTGGAGATCAGGTGCTTTGTCACGCAGCGATATTGAAAGGTGCGAGACAGAGGTCGTAGATAGCAGGTGGGTGTTACGTGGCTGTGTTCAGTAAGATACGACAGAAGATTTGGTGTCGTAGATAACGTGCAGGGATTTTTTTAGTGTGCAGTTCTACACAAAAAGTGTTTTTCCAAATGAATTTGTGCAGCTGTAAAAGCATTTTTGTGCAGTTAAAAATAGATAAAAAGGTTATTGTCATCCAATTGGGAATAATTTCCCATGGCTGCTTGAAAAAGAGAGAAGGGGTTGTTCAGTTCTGAAAATTCCTTAGAAAAGCCCTGACAACGGGTGGCCATCACGTGATAGACGCAAGGATTTTTGGTGTCGCATAAAACAATTGCGATTTGGAATGATAGACATGGTGACGTAGAAAACAGGTGGTTGGAACGTTGTCATTTGGAATGGTGGACCTTGCGACGTAGAAAAAGTGCTGTGAGAGGGTCACTTTGGGTAATGGACAATCAGATAACTGATTTTGAGGAAACATATGATGGTTGTGGCGTTGTCATTTGGAGTGATGTACGACGGGAGTTCTGGTGTCGTAGAGCATCGGTGCCTTGCAGATGATGGCGATGGTGCCACAGAGACAGACGATGGCGTAGATCCAGAGGAAGATGCGATCGATCACCAAAGCAACGTACTTCCAGTCCTCCATCGTCTAAAAAAATCGAACTGCAATCAGTTGTAGTTTGTAATTTTTAGTTTGTAATTTTTAGTTTGTAATTAATCACTTATTTTACGCCGGTATCTAATGCACAAGGCTTCAACCTATAACGCACCAAAACCAAGCCATAATCTGGCCAATAGCCAGAAAATCAGTCCGTAAGACCATAATCAATCCACGACAGTTAACTAAAATGTTCATTCATTCATTAATTCATTCATTCATTCATTACGACGATTTATATAGCGCTCCATCAAGGTTACTACTCAGTAGAGCTCCCGACCCCAAACGTTGAAAAATATCACTTTTGGTTAAATCCATCTTTACTATTTTCTCACTCCTTTACCCTCCCTATCAAAGACGCTAAACCTTTATACCACTTATGATGCATAATCTATTAGTCTTCTGCTCCATTTAATGGTCTGTGCCAGTTATGAACTATCCACTAGACATGAGAATCGCTAATGGGTTGCCTGAAGACCTAACTGTAACTTTCATTGATTCATAAATTCATGCCTCTGTAACCATTTTACACCTAAATATATTATTTGTTGCGTTATGACGACAAGAAAGCTAGAGAAAAACGAATATGTATAAATTGTAAGTTAATTTGTAACTCACTTCTCACTTGTAGCACTAAGAGTGATTTGAACTACGTAGACTCTCTACATGGTCGATGGGCCCACGGCGGGCCCGCTATTTGCCACTAGTGGCATCTGGTGATTAGCTTTGAGTCCACTGGGTACAAAAGATACATGGCTGTCTGGGTACAAGTGATTCAACTCGCTGGCCAGAGCCATAATGGATACTACAAAATATTACATATTGCATTGATTACGCTGTATACCTTTATCTCACGTTTCATCCCATTAGACTCAACCTGAAAGCCACCGATGTCGCACCAAAACCAATGCATAACACTGGGCAACAAAATAATATTTTTTGTTTGCTACTCAGAACTTTAGAACTGTTCTTAGCTAAATTTGGGGCGCTGATTTCAAATATGAAATCGAAATTTGGCTAGCACGTCAGGTTTTTTAGGTACGCATAAGTGAGGTTCTACACAATTGCGAACTCTCAACTCATACTATCAGAGAAAGTAAAGTATTAAAAATATATTGGACATTGCTTTTGCGCTTGTTCTTAGCTGTATTTTGGGTGCTGATTTCAAATCTGAAATCGAAATTTGGCTATCACGTCAGGTTTTCAGGTAACCATCGGTGAGGTTCTACGGAATTGCGAAATCTCAACTCATATTAACAGCAAATGAAAAGTATATTAAAAATGTATGAAGAATTGGATTTTGTGCTTGTTCTTAGCTAAATTTTGGATGCTGATTTCAAATATGAAATCGAAATTTGGATGGCAGGTCTAGTTTTTCAGCTACGCTTCAGTGAAGTTCTACACAATTGCGAATTCTCAGCTCATATACTGTAAGCGAAAGCAAAGTATCAAAACTGTATCACACAATGCCAGGCATTTGCTTTCGCATTTGTTCTTAGTTAAAATTTGGACGCTGATTTCAAATATGAAATCAAAATTTGGCTAGCTTGTCAGGTTTTTTTTAGGTACGCATCAGTGAGGTTCTACATAACCGCAAATTAATACGGTACATTTGCGGTATGAACTATGCGATGCATACCTCAAAAACCTGACATGCTAGCTAAATTTCAATTTCATATTTGAAATCAGCATCCAAAATTTAGTTGAGAGCAAGCACCAAAGCAAATGCCTCATATATTTATAATACTGTGTTTTTCACTGATAGTACGAGTTGAGAATCCGCAATTGTGTAGAACCTCACTTATGCGTACCTAAAAAACCTGACGTGCTAGACAAATTTCGATTTCATATTTGAAATCAGCGCCCAAAATTTAGCTAAGAACAGTTCTAAAGTTCTGAGTAGCAAACAAAAAATAATTTTTTTGTTGCCCAGTGTTAATGTAGGCGTATACAACTGAAAGAATCCCAGAAACCTGATAACTTAAAAACTGGACGTGATAGACAAAAACGGTTTCCGGATTTGGAATCAGCGTATCAAATTTAGTTAGGAACAGATGTTAGAATCCCAGTAGCAAAATGCTTGTTGACCAGTGATATATAATCGGTCAATAGCTGGTCCTCTCTGTCTCATGGACTGAAAGAGAGGAAAGTAGCAGCCTATAAGCAAAAGAATAACTACTCTGCCATCCTGAATGACCACGGTGAGTCCATTTAGGACAAATATTCCCATATTGTATTGTATTTATAAATTTATAAAGCGCCTCTCACAGTGAACACAATCAGAGACCCGTATTATAGAGCCCACATGGAACCCGTATTCTAGAGTCCATATGGGACCCGTTTCTAGAGCCCATATGGGACCCTTATTATAGTGCCCATTATTGGACCGTATTATAGAGCCCATTATTGGACCCGTATTATAGACCCCATATGGGACCGCATTATGAAGCCCATATGGGTCCCATATCTTGCCAATGGAAATGCTCATAGGGTACATACCCGATAGAATTCGTCTTCCTCTTTCAGATGATTAGCGATGTACAAGGCTCCTTCAATCGCCCTCTGAACCTCCGTCGACAGCCCCACTTCCACCCCTCTGCACTCCGCTCTTCCCTCTCCACTCCCTCCGCCGCCAGACGTCGCTGCTCCAACGACCCTCAGCTCCTGACCTCCTCCGGAAGTACTCTGTCGACTGCCTGCCACGTGATTCGTGTTCGGGTTCGACGGGTCTGCGGGGGCTGCTCCCGTTCCCCGGTGAGCGCACTTGTTACCGAAGCACGTGCAGAGATGGAGATACTGGAGCTGGGCGTCGGCCTTGTTCTCGCTGACCGGACGCTTCATCCTCAGCAGCCGCGGCAGCCAGTAGAGGAAGACCTTGCGCGTCCAGTTGGACATCCGGTGCGTGGCGGAAGACCGGAAGTGGACGTTGTACGTGATGACGGTGATGATGACGGACGATGAGACGAGGATCAGAGTGAAGATGAGGTACTTGCCAAGGAGTGGCACTACCACCGACGTCGGAGGTATGATCTCGACGAGCATGAGAAAGAAGACTGTGAGGGAGAGGAGGATGTTGATGCTCAGGGACATCTTCTCTGTACTGGCGGCCGGGATGTAGAAGACAAGTACGGTGATGAAGGCGTGAGACATCAAAGGGATGATGAGGTTGACCGTATAGAAGAGGAACTTGCGCTTGAGCGTCACGTTGAAGGTCCACTGAGGAAAGGGTTCCTTCGATCCGGCGTAGGATCGGATGGAGCGGTGAGCAGGAACGGCCATGATGTCCCATTCGACGCTGCGGTAGAAGTCACTCAGGTCGATTCCAACCGAGATCTCACCGCTCTCGTCCGATGCGGAAAAGTAATCAGTGGAAGAGGAAGAGGAGGAAGAGGAGGAAGAGTAGGAGACATAGGACTGCCACACGTGCCTTATATCGACCTGGAAAATCAAGAATATCTAGAATAATAATGATCTTCGTTATTTATTATTTCAAACTGACACACCGCAGTATGGTTAAAATTCATAGTATGAACGGATAATCGCAAGTTATTACAGGAGTCGAATTTAACTGTTTGGAAGAAATGCAAGTCATCCATTACATCCAATTGATCATTTTACCAACGCCATCTGACGAATGAAACGCTGAGTCGACCTTTTGGAGGGTAGCGGGAATCGATCCCGCGTCAATGCTGATCGTCTGCTCTTCGTGCAAGAGTGTTACCATTACCCTAAACCCTCCTCAAGATGGCACATAGTATATTTTAATTGTAATTGTGGTTGTGATCTGACATTTATAAAGCGCCACTTTCAAGAATAGACTCATCAAAAAGATGAGCGAAAACAAACAAGATGGAGAAGGAAACGAATTGGAGCAGAGAGAGGAAGACGAAGACGAAAGGGAGATAAATGAAGTGGAAGAATACATGGAAGGAGAGGACGAAGAAGCAGCAGAGGAGGTAAAAAAAGAGGAGTACAAATAAAAAAAGCAAGATTAGAAAATGAGGGCGACGGGAAGAAGAGGAATAAACATAAGAGGACGAGGAGGGATGAGAAGGAGAAAGGAGAACAAGGACAAGAACAAAAACAAGCAAAATAATAAGAGTAGATTCAAAGCCATAAAGATAACTAGAGCAGAGAGACGAAGAATAAGAAGAACACAGACAGAAGATGCCGAATAAAATCAGAACGCAAGGGCATTGAATGAGAACAACAAATCACAACAGTGACAACGAGGCAACATTATAGAATAACAGCAACAAATCAGTTAACAACTGGATTAACATGAGCAACTTACCACAACAACAACGCAACAATGCATCGTGATTTTATTATTATGCATTTATTAAGCGCTACTATCTAATGACAAGTATCAATCGATGGTGCTGAGTAACTGTGAGAAAAGACTTGCTTATGGTCCCTGCACAGTTACCGTAACAGAGGAGGTTCGACCCCATACTCTCCGCGCTACTAGTCGAGCGCTCTAACCATTCCGATATAATGTCCCAATAGGTCAGATCGATCTTTGCTTATGGGTTGATCTTCTAGAATCTAGATATTGATCTGATAACAGCTTGGAATTTGTGCATCATCAATTGATGTCTTAGTCATTCAGTGGCGCTCGTGAATAAGCTGGTGCCCTCCGCTTGACTTTCGCGTAACGCTTTAGAAGTTTGGAGTTTACGGTTACGATTACGACAGATTACGATCACAGTTACTATGCCAACAGATTAAGGCAACATCATCATAGATGTGGCTGCAGCTGACCTCGTTGATGTTGTAGGTCCAGGAGCCGAGTTGGAATCCACACTGTTGCTCGTCAAAGGGAAAGTAGGTGACGTCGATGAGACAGGAACTGCGGAAGGAGGCTGGAGGTTTCCACTTGACCAGTCCACTGGACAAGAGCACCGCTTTCGTACCACTGGTCATCTCGTACACACCATCTGCCCTACAAGTGGTCATCCATTGCGATAGACAACAGCTATCGTACAGAGTGGTCACCACCACCATCTCCCACATACCATCAGCTTTGCAAGTGGTCATTCGAATTTATTGGTCATTTACACTGGTCATTCATGCTGGTCAAGCATAGTGGTCATTTTGTGGTGGTCACTTAATGATAATGGTCGTTAACAGTGTATATTCATAATGGTCATTTATGGTGGTCATTTAATGGTAATGATTGTTAACAGTGCATAGGCCTACACAGTGGTCATTTATGGTGGTAATTTTGTGGTAATGGTCGTTAACAGTGGTCATCCAGCGCTCGTGAATAAGGTTAGCTTTCGAGCGGCGCTTTAGAAGTTTGGAGATTGCGATGTTATTCTTCATCTCTTTGTTCCATTTGTCATTTTGTGGGTTTTGAATCTACTGTTGTTAATTTTCTTGCTTTGCTGTTGTTGGCGCTGTTATTCTTAAATCTTCCGTTGTTCTTCCTCCTCTTCTTCTCTCGTTCCTAGTCTTGTTTTTTGTTTCCACTCATAAATCTTCTTCGTCTTCGTCATCTTCATCTCCTTTTTATTTTTCTTCACTTCCTCTTCCTCTACTTCTTATTCTTCATCTTCATCTTTTTCTTCGTCTTCTTTATCTTCTCCTTCTCTTTCTCCTCCTCCTTCTTCTTCATCATCATCAACTTCTTCATCTTCCTCCTCCTCCTCTTCATCTTCTTCTTCCTCCTCTTCTCTCTCTTCCTCTTCCTCTATTTCTTCATCTCTTATTCAAATTCATCTAACTCCTCTTCTACCCCAGTTAATCTTATCTTAATACTCTTTATGCCTGATTTACCCATTTCCCTTCTGCTGCGTTCCCTCATCAACATCTTCATCTGAAATTCCTCGCCTTCCTCTTCGTCCTATACACATAGCGCCAGCAGTTAATCAAACCGTTAATCCCACAGGTCGTTTCGTCGTATATAATTGTCTCGATAAGCACATGCCATGCAGTGCCGACCATTCGCCTGCCGTCCTCCATCTTTGCTCTGCAGGCGGTCGTCATTTGGGAACGTCTGCATCTGTCGTCTGCTCTAATTGGCGCCATTTAGACGATGAATATCCACTCAGCCTCCTATAGACATTCTCCAGTTTACCCTCTCTATCATTATCTTTATCTGTCCTTCCATCTGTCCATTTAGGACTATAGCTCCCCTAGCAACCCACTAACGCACCGATCTAACTCATCCATCCATCCATCCATTATTTGCATCCATCCAGTCACCTACCCAAAGCCATTAATTCCATCCTTCATCTCTCCTTCCATCCATCCATCCATCCATCCATCCATCCATCCATCCAGTCACCTACCCAAAGCCATTAATTCCATCCATCATCTCTCCATCCATCCATCCATCCATCCATCCATCCATCCATCCATCCATCCATCCATCCATCCATCCATCCATCCATCCATCCATCCATCCATCCATCCATCCATCCATCCATCCATCCATCCATCCATTCATCCATCCATCCATCAATCCATCCATCCATCCATCCATCCATCCATCCATCCATCCATCCATCCATCCATCCATCTCCATCCATCCATTATTTACATCAATCTAGTCAGCCACTCGCCCACAGCCATTCCATTCCTTCATCCCTGTCTCCTTCCATCCTCTCTCTCTCTCTCTCTCTCTCTCTCTCTCTCTCTCTCTCTCTCTCTCTCTCTCTCTCTCTCTCTCTCTCTCTCTCTCTCTCTCTCTCTCTCTCTCTCTCTCTCTCTCTCTCTCTCTCTCTCTCTCTCTCTCTCTCTCTCTCTCTCTCTCTCTCTCTCTCTCTCTCCGTCCGTCCCTCGGTCTGTCCCTCCTTCCTCCTTCTTTTTACCATCCATCCATCCATCTATTGAGCGTGAATACAACATCAATCCATGAATAACCGGTCAGTGACCCGAAAGGCGTTTCAGCAACTAATTTTCCACTTTCAAAGATCGAAATGAAGGGAGCGAATTCAGATGGATGAAAGAGCGAATGGATTTGTTCAACTGAGTCTATTAGCCAATTGAATGTCACGCCATTACAGCGCATTAATACATCAACGCAGATCTATACGTCTGTGTACTCGTTAAACGAACGCAAAAGGTCTAGAAACAAAAATCTAGAACAAGAAGTCTAGAAACAAGAACAATAGTCACAAGAAGTCTCGGAACAAGAAGAGCAATAAGAAGTCTAGAAACAAGAAGTCTAGAAGCAAGAATAAGAAGAGAAATAAGAAGTCTAGAAGTAAGAAGTCTAGAAACAAGAAGAATAGACAGAAGAAGTCTCGGAACAAGAAGAGCAATAAGAAGTATAGAAATAAGAAGTCTAGAAGCAAGAATAAGAAGAGAAATAAGAAGTCTAGAAGTAAGAAGTCTAGAAACAAGAAGAATAGACAGAAGAAGTCTCGGAACAAGAAGAGCAATAAGAAGTATAGAAATAAGAAGTCTAGAAGCAAGAATAAGAAGAGAAATAAGAAGTCTAGAAGTAAGAAGTCTAGAAACAAGAAGAATAGACACAGGAAGTTTCGAAACAAGAAGAGAGAAATAAGAAGTCTATATATAAGAAGTCTAGAAGCAAGAAGAAGAGAAATAAGATGTTTAGAAACAGGAAGTCTAGAAACTAGAAGTTTAGAATCAAGACGGGTGACGATGAACGATGATAATGCAGCTGACTACGACGATGACGACTCTGATTTATGATGATGGTGGTGGTTGTGATAGTGGTGATAGTGGTGACGGTGGTTGTGGTGATGATGGTTGTAAATGTGGTGATCGTGGTAACAGTGGTGGTGGTGTTGGTTGGTGGTGTTGGTGGTAGCGGTAGTGGTGGCGGCAGTGGAGGTGGTGATGGTCATGTGCATGGATGCCTGGAGATGTGTGAATCATCGTACGTGTTGTAGAGGACTATGTCTGGATTCCAGATGGAGTTGGCTGGAACGTGGATCATTTCGACGTCTCCGAAGTCCTTTGGGTTCCATCGGAGAGAAGAGTCGTGCCACTCCTGACTCACCCAGACGTTCGTCGTCATTATCTGGTTCTTCTCATCCTAACGAAACGTAATGTAATGCATCAGAATTTATTTAGCACATTTATAGCAGTCTCTCGGATGCGTCCCAGTAAACAAAACAGTGTAAATTCTTCATTCACTGTATATCTGAATACACTGTGTGGTGGGAGCTACAATGTATGCATCTGTATCGGTGCTGTCTGTCTATCTCTATTGCTGGCTGTCTACTTGTCTGTCTGTCTGACTGGCTGTCTTTCGGTCTATTTATCTAAATATCTGCCTGTCTATCTATTTATCTGTGTGCCTGTTTGTCTCTCTTTATGTCTGACTGTCTATCTATCTATCTGTCTGTCTGACTGTTTATCTCTTTGCCTGTCTGCTTGTCTGACTGTCTCTCTTTCAGCCTGTCTGTATATCTGTCTGTCTGTCTATTTTTCTGTCTGATTGGCTGCCTATCTGTCTGCTTGTGTGTCTGTTTCTGTCAGTCTGTAAATCTGCATGCCTATTTATATGTCTGTCTATCTGTATGTCTATCTATCTATTTGTCTTTCTGTCTGTGGCTTCGAAAGATAAACAGAACAAGAACCGCTAAATTGTCGAAAGTTGTCTAAAATTATTGATGCACACAGACAAACAATGAGACAGGCAGTCAGACACGCAGACGGATAAACAGCCAGGCAGAGATAGATACACATCATAATACGAAAGGCACACAGAGAGAAACAGATAGGCTGAGAGTCAAAGGAGAGGAGACAATTGAGTTAAGAAGCGCCATAATCTGGGTCGATTATTGTCTTGGACTGTTCTGTCCAGACCCTTTGTCTCTGAGATCTTTCTCATCCGGAGAAAAGAATGACGCAGAAGATGGCCAGCTGCTGCAGCTGCTGTTGGTGGATGGGAGGCCAGTGCCCTGCAGACCTTTTCTCACGCCCTCCTCCTGTCAGCCTCTGCAGCCATCGATTTCCCGCTGACAGAGCAAGTGGGCGAACATTGGTCGACATCAATAGGTCGCCCAGAACACCCTCTCAGATACACAGGCATACATGCACGCATGCACGCATATACAATGCACGCATAAACGTACTACACATACGTATGCATACATACATATCAACGTACATATGCGTATATATACATATACATATATATATATGCACACATTCATACATACATACATGTACGTATGCTACCGTGTCTCTATAGAAGAAGAAATGCTATTCCTATCAATAGGCCTACGCTCGATCTCCTGTTAATACTATTTTGTCCTATTACTACAATTTGTCTATCTTTTTTATTGAAACGTTCTTTGTCCTAATAGGCTACTAGTTTTGGACCTATTACCACTCTATGCCCATTTACTACTTTATGTCCCAATAGTACTATTTACTCTATTACTACTACATGGATTTGTCATAATTATTACTAATTTACGCCCTATTACCATTCTATTGCTACTATTTACAATATTTGTCAAGATTTCCAATCAGTGCTCACTTACAAGATTCGAAGAAAAAAGAAACAGAGACAGACCAAGACTACGCTGGGAAGACAATGTAAATGAGGACATAACATCACTTGGACTAACACTACGAGGAGTAATGGACTGGATAAATGACTGAGAATAACGGAGATAATTTACTTGTACCCATCGCCGACAAATGGCTGGCATCAGGAGCTGATGATGATGAAGATGATGATAATGATGCCACTCGAATTGATTTAGCTGTTAGTCACTGAATCGGCGGAAATGAACCTGACCTAACGGGACCCAACCTGACCTAATCCGACCCAACCTCACCAAATTCGACCCAACCTGACACAACAGACCCACCCTGACCCAACATAACCTGACCTAATCTGACCCAACCTGACCCAACGGACGGACCAAACTGGACCTAATCCGACCCAACCTGACCTATTCCGGCGCAACATGACCTATTCCGACCCAACCTGACCCAACCTAACCTGACCTAAATGGACCCAACCTGACCTAGCCTGACCCAACCTGACTTAACTTGACCCAACCTGACCTAACCTGACCCAAACTGACCCAAAGAACAAAAAGAAGAAGTACCTAACATGATTCAACCTGACCCGACCTGACCCATTCTGATCTAGCCTGCCCCAACCGGACCTAACTTGACCCTGTTATATTTTCATTCAATTACTCGTACTCACGACATCGATGAGTTGAGCCAGTTTGAGTCCAATGCTGACGTTGACCTTTTCTGGAGACGCTGCTGACCGGACGAATGAGTCGATTGTAGCGCCATCCATCCAAAAGATACTGGTAAAGTCTTCTCGAGTGTGGATTTCCTTCCACTTCCGGTGCGTCAAGAACCAGAAGAAGGAGGAGAACCAGAACCGCAGGAAGCAGGGTTTGGGCGAATCGAAAGGTCATTTCCGGTTCACGGTCAGGAAACCCCAGCACTGTTGAGTAGAATTGTTGTGGGTACTACAAGGCGGCTGCTATGACCCGTAACGCCTATTGTGTTGAGACAATTGAATTTAGACCTGATCGGTGCTAATAGGCCTAATCGGTGCTAATAGACTTAATCGGTGCTAATAGGCCTAATCGGTGCTAATAGACTTAATCGGTGCTAATAGGCCTAATCGGTGCTAATAGGCCTAATCGGTGCTAATAGACTTAATCGGTGCTAATAGGCCTAATCGGTGCTAATAGACTTAATCTGTGCTAATAGGCATAAACGGTGCTAATAGATAGGCTAATAGGCTAATCAGTATTAATCGGCTTAATCGGTGCTAATTATTGCCTGATAATAGGATAACCGCACGCCGCCGTTATGGATATGGCGTATAGTCCATCAGGAACGGATAGCTAGAGAGATTCGCTGTAACCTACGGCACAATGAAGGTATGACCTCTTGTGACAATTCACACGAATGTAACTCAGGCGAAGGTACCTCAGACGTAAGTAACTCAGGCGAAGGTTATTCCGACGAAGGTATTTCAGATGGTAGTATGTCCGAATGGTACGATGACGGTAAGTCTCTCCTCGGACATCGTAACTCAGACTTAAGTACCATAGAATAATGTCAAACAGGTTACAACGATAACTCAAACGATGGTAGTTCAGTTGATACAGCCACTGCAAATCCACTCCTCGTTATGGTCTGATCTTCTTCTTGATCAAATCCATCACTACATAAAATAGGATGCCACAAAACGTTTAATAGATCGATGCTTTGACTGACCTTCTATTTATATGGCGCCACTATCTAATACTGAAGGCACTGGTCGATGTTAGTTGAAGTCATATATAGAGCAGTAATGACTGCAGCCGATGGCTACAATGGATCCTGAGTCTGCGCTAATGTTGCGAGCATTCAGATGCTAATCCGTCTGTGCGCCGAGACACCTGTTGCTGTATCTAGCAGCGACGGCATTTCCTCCTCTTCATCTTCCTCCGTCTCTTCGCCTTCTTCTTCCTCTTCCTTCTTTATGTCTGTCTGCCTCTCCCTTTCTGTCTGTTTGTCTGTCCCTCTCTGTCTGCCTGTCTGTCTGTCTCTCTCTCTTTGCTTCTTCTTCCTCTTCCTCTTCCTGCTCCTCTCCTTCTTTCTCTCCCTCTCGCTACATTCTTTCTCCTCTTCCTCCTCCTTCTTTTCCTCTCTTCCTCCTCCTGCTTTCTCGATAATCGTCAATGACTAACTTCCGCTGGACAGGCCACAGAGCAATCGCATCTGAAATAATCGAACATCTCAACAGCTGCATCCGCAGCCGGGATGCGGTCGTCTCTTTCGCAAAGCATCGCATGACATTCACAACGTACAGCTTCAACCAGCGCACACTGCACAGCCGTCCTCAGTGCTTATACCAAAAATAATAACTAATACAAATATCAATGATAATAATAATAATAATAATAATAATAATAATAATAATAATAATAATAATAATAATAATAATAATAATAATAATAATAATAATAATAATAATAATAATAATCATCATCATCATCATCATAATCATAATACTTTTGCTCTGCCAAAACGTGACGAGTTTTAAACCATCCCGACGTTCACTTTATTGTATCCGAACATTATTTTAAGAAGATGAGAGATCATAGCTACATCAGGGCGAAAAGTAACAGCAACAACAACAATACATGCAATCTTCGCATACAGCGGATATATCGTTATAATAGAACAAGCATTTGCAGTTTCAACTAGTGTGTTAAAAGAAAACTAATATGTGTCTACATTTTCTAGCCTTAGAAATATAATTATTTATCAACGCTTTCTTTTTAGCTCAGTTTTAAAATTTCGTTACCTAATCGGTCATGTTTTAAAGCACCAGTTCGTACACAGGAAAGTTGCATAGAGAGTCAGCTTCATCGAGTTTAGTTTTATTGGCTGCTGCTTGATTCATTTTCTATTAACGTTTGAGCAAATCTTAAGGCAAGACAGTGGTGTCTTAGTCAAGCCAATCATCTTGTTAGTAGAATTTACGCTTTGTATCTAGACTACGTAATATTATACAGTTTGTGCATGTGGCAGATTTGCATAGAGATGCGAATTGGCTGAAAAATTGATTTCTAATAGGTGAAAACATGCGTCATCAATGCTATAAATTTCAATCCACAAGCACAAGAAAGTAGGATTTGGTGGGTTTCTCGTGCGCGATCGCCGGAGCGAAGCTACCCAGGTGTTTTAGGGAGTAAATATGGTCGTCCCAAATAGATCAACACATTTACACGTGCTGGTAATTACATTTGAGATGATGAAAAGACCTTTGACAGATTGAACTGGGGCAAACGCAGGACGATGCTCAAAAGGTAAGATGATTCGGCTTGGCTACGGTCCCTCCATGGGAACAGCCCAACCTTTGACCAACTCTACCAGCGGACAGATACTGGTCATTTCACAGCTTCCTAAAAAAGACCCGAGACATGTTTTACATAAGCTACTACCACCAAGTAAATCAACTACCCCTCGCCCAAGGTCCCACGACAGGATCTTGACTCATAGACAATAATTTGAGGAAAACATTTATATAAAGAATGCTCTACTCGTATTGATTTTGTATTTGCCATATTGATGTTTGTACACCGGAGTGCGGCTCTTCTGCATTGGGTTTGAAAACAAGATATGCTTACTTATTTAAGATCGGAATAGCCTGGAGGGATAGACGATTAGACTTAACAAGAAACTTGTACGTGGACCAGTCAGTGGCAATAAAGGTATACGGAATAAATTCAAAACTTGAGAGGATGTTCAGAGGAGTTAGACAATGCTTGAATGCTGACCACTATGACCCTTGCTACGCAACTTCCATAATTATACAGAAATTAGTCAAGAAAACTCTTGAAAATGTGGATGATAAAGTAAAAGTCGGGTTAGTGTGACGAAGGCCATAAGATTAACAGAATAACAGATGAACAAATGCTGGGCTGCAGAGAATAATGGATGCGATGAACAAAACATGGTATGAAAATAAATAGAAAGAAAAGTAAAGGTGATGACACTGAGTAAATACGAAAGAAAAAGAATAAAGAAAATCGTCACTTACGGTGAATATACAGGTATTGAGCAAATCGATCAGTCTTGTTATCTTGCAATTTTAATTACAGATGATTGCAGATGGGGTGTCGAGATTAAGAGACGAATTACAATGGTAAAGGAATCATTGTATAAGAGAGGACGGTTTATGAGAAGAAGACTGAATCTCGTTCTAAAGAAAAGAATGGTGAAAAGCTTCACGTGCACTATTGGAAAGGCAGAAATGGAGAACCTAGAGGCATTTGAAATGTAGCAATAAGGACAAGATTGGCCAAAATCAGCTGAAGGGATTATAAAACATACTGTGGCGAAAATCTCCTTCTCTCTGGGAGGTTACTGTCGTCGGGCGGATTTCTCTCTTTTCTTACCAGGATAGCGTTTCAGAAATCCCCCAGTCTTCAATGTCTGCCAGGATCGGCCTCTCCGGTCGGGCAGAGGTCTTAGCGATGCTAGCGACCACCGAACGTCGATTAGATGAAGAATACGACAAGAGCCAAGTCAATGAAATCACTTGTATTAACCAAGTACAACTCCAAATGTAACTGATTTACGACAGACGATAATAGTAATGACTCTCAACTGACTGACAAACAACAACTGAACTACTGAGCGTCTTAAGCAGCGCTATTTATACACAACTGGTCGGTCCCGGGGGGCCGGGGGGACCGGTCCCGGGGGACCAGGGCCCTCCGGTACACACTACCACGGCGGGGTCACAGCGTCCAATTTTGCTACAATACGTGGTGTTGAAACTGATGCAAGAGGATAGGCCAATGGCCAGCACAATAAAAAAAGGAAGCATATTAAAAATGGATTGGCCACACACTGCATGGAAATTCACTCCTGGGGAAGGTGCTCGAGGGAAGAATTCAAGAGAAGAAACCAGCAGGAAGACCAAGAAATATAATATTGGACAGGATGATGGATGAATGACACAGACGAGGATATGAAGAAATAAAGGAATAGGCACAAAATAGAAAAGAATGGCGTCGTTGGATTCTTGGACCAGCCTAAGGGCAGAACACCGGAGAAGAAGAAGAATGTAAATTTGAGCGGATCGTTCACAAACTATGAAACTGTAATATTTTATAAATATGGAAGGAAAATATTTAGTTGAATTGAGATTTTATAATTTTTTCTCGCTAGTCGACTGGATACAGAGTTAACTCATTATGTTTGCTTTTTTGTGGAAGTTAATTCGTATTCTTTTAAGCAAAAGCACTGAACATACAGAGAGTAGCCTAGCATACTTTGATTAGGGCAGAGGTGGCGAACTCGTAGCGCGTCTAAAGTGGCACGTGTACAAACTTTTTTGGTACACGGATTTCGCATACCTCGAAATACACAATCACTCTAGGATTCTACGTTTCTAATACGAATGCATTCATTTAAAAAATGCTCTACAAGCATCTTTTAAATAATTTCTTTATTTCATATTTTTTATGCATTCTCACTTCACGCCCATATATCAGAAATGATTATGTAGGCTAGTGTGCAAACATCCGAGAGACAAGCAAGGGTATTATTTATTGGCATTTTGGCACGCACCCATAAAAATGATCGCCACCTCTGGACTAGGGTACCGGGTATTGCAGTCCAGACATAATTTCACAAGTTCACAAATTTTTGTCTTGAGCATCACCGATGCGGTTCATGTCGGCCCAACCGTTCGTGCAAAAATTATAACTTAAAATTTGGCATAGAGGGATGTGAGCAGACTTAAGTGCATCATTTTCTCGATCAGAATTGATTAATGATCAGAAAACATGGCTTATTGAGTGCCAAATTGTAATTTCAATGATAACTATTTTTAATGTCGTGAAAAATCGAGAGAAACCAATGTTAAAGTTCAGAAGTGCAGAAGTCCATCAATAAGCAACAGCACTCAGATAAAATGTGAGAGTCCTCAGCAGTGGGCTACCGCACGTAGGCCCTATACTACATAAAGACCATCCGACGGATTATTCCCTAGAATTGATGGTTGACACGATAATCAGACTTTCTGGATCATGTAAAAATTGATTTAACGAGTACGACGTCATTTACAATGATGGTGATGGCGACGATAATGATGAAGATGACGACGACAATGACGATGATGATGATATTTTGGTAATGGTAATGAAGTTCACAACGAGGATGATGCGATTCAAGAAATATTATGATTTCTATTCATGCAGGATGGAGGGATTGGAGGCTGCAGATGAATGGAACGAGGAAATTACATTCGAATTCATTGTTAGTACATGCCAGTTGCTACCAAAATCGTGCTTCGTTTCTGATCTCAAACATAATCCAACCTCATCAGTTGGCCGTGTGTCAAAGACTCGAATAATAATTTGTGGTAGCAGTGAAGAGTTCTATATCCAAACGCTGAATACATGCATTGACGACCTTGATTTATTGACGACCTTCGCTCATGTGCTAGCTTTCGTTGACGAATTTCCAGCGTTGCCAAATGATGTGCGTTGGTTATACGCGACGATTAAGTGCTGCAAAATAGAGCCAATCCCAAGTTATCCAAGTTTTGTTCGACTTCGATTTTTCGGAATAATGAATTATAATTGGAAATACAAAAAATATGAATTTGGCGACACACCTCCCCCAAACTTGTACATGAAGGCTAGTACATACGTATGCGGAACTAATCTAGACTCGTCTAATACACATCATACCTACTCAGATACTGTGAAAGGTCCAGCAATAATGTGGCAAACTGACCAATGTTCTAAGACGTATGATTACGTTAGAAGCATATGGTGCCCTCAGTGGCCTAGAGAAGCCCAAGATTGGCCAAAACGACAGAGAGATTACGGATGGCCGACGATTGCAACAGTCTCTGAAGTTGTACAAAATGGTTGTCATGTTGTATACGCTCAGCATCGTTCTTGTAGGAACGATGTAGGACAGTGGAGATTGTCCTTTTCAGTTGCGGAAGTAATTTTACTCCAGAGTTGGACTCAAGTTCAGCAGATTGTCTATCATTTGCTGAGATTCTTCGCCAAGAGAGAAATAATACAAAAGGATTGTCCAAAGGAAGATGAAGTTCTTTGTACGTATCATTTAAAGACGCTGATGTTGTGGACTTGTGAAACGATGTCATCTGAATGGTGGAATTCCGCCTCTGTTATTGAGATCTCCTGTGAGTTGTTAAAAGAACTTTCAGAATGGCTATCATGGAAGAGATACATTCCGAACTATTTTATTCCTGAAGCAAATTTATTTCATGCGCCATCGAACTCCGCAATGTTTGGCAGGACGGAAAGACGACTGAATGAGTTCTGCAATTCTGGCATTCTTTGTCATTGGTTCGTAAAAAATTACATACAACCATTCATTCGGACGCATATTAAAGTCAGAAAAGTAACGCCACATTTGAAAGATTACAAGCATGCTCTCTTTGAACGTTGGAAAGCATTGACGTTCAAATCTGTCGATATCTTGTTTTCCACTGGATTTCAACTTTTCCATACCTTTATTTGTTGTATAATAACGTCTGAAGGTTTATTACGACCGATAGTCTGTCCACATTTTAAGTCCACGTACATAACAAGAAAGTTTCATTTGTTAATACGCAGTTCACTGCTATTGTCAATACCGGAGAGCATTTGGTGTTTCGCATACTTTGATTCAACACTGTGTGGTTTGAATGCTGCATATGGTTTGGAATGTGAGAAGATTACATGGGATAGCGATGTATTTGATGAATACATCAAAGCAATTTTCTTAAAATCCAAAAACGTCAGGTGTCAGTATCATATATTTCCTACACCCTGCACGACAGAAATAAGTCGGATTCAATATTTACGAGCAGAGGACTTTATGGAAAACTTTACTGGGTCTAATAGCCGTTCAGAATTCCAACTAATATCTCTCTTAGCAAAAGAGTTTCTTAGAAAGGTTCTAGAAAAGGTCTATTCTAAGTCCAACTGCATGGCTGCTGCAGCTCTGGTATACCTTGCTGCTCTTCATGTTGCAACATCAGAAAACAAACTAGCAGTGGATCTCTGTTCAGCCGTTTTGATGTGCGAAACGACCCAAGAGCAAAATGAAACATTGAATGCAGGATGTTTGTTTTACATTGAAGATGTTGTTAGAATTGTTGGATTTTGTCTGCTTTGCAACAGGTTTAGTGAAAAAATCAATTTTAAAAAGAAACCGATTTACCTCGATCTACGTCTTACACCAAAGGTGCTTGCTTATTATTTAACAACAATATCCACTGAAAGATTTTCCAAACAATTACAATTGAATCCTGATTTGCCAACTTCAGCATATACGTTGGACCAATTACTCCTGGCTATAACTAAGCGAAAGCTCTGTACCTCGAAGAAGGCTGGAAGTGGTTTCAAACACATCAGAAAGTGCGTTTATCGGAGAACACAACCATTGACAAGAAATGCAACTGCTAGTGTGAATCCTCTTATTGTTAAAGAAAAACTAATTGATTATTTAACAGAATATGCCTTGGAAAGCATGACATCTTTCTACAGTATGATTCGCAAAGAGTTTGGTATCCAATGCAACATAGTTGACTGCTATCGTGCTTTGCATCTTTATAAGTGTCGTCAATACGATGAAGTGTTGCATTTATGTGAACACATTCTCAAGGAGACTGGTCCGCAGAGCGATTTCAATGAGTTTGCATTTGCGAATGTTTTGTTATTCCCACCGCTTAACTCATTTTTCGATAGAGATGTACAGTCTTTGCTTGGATTTCACACACTCGATTTTTATTTATCGCCACTGAATGACGATTTGAGGAGATTTGAGTGTACTACCGAGTCAACGTTTGCCCACTTTTTCGCTCGATTCATTTACTATCATAAGGAAACCCTCTCAGAGTGTATAGACCTATAGTTCTCGCTACGCTAAATGTCATTATTTTCTTGAAGGACATTTTCTTGCAAGGTATTTGAAGCTCAGATGTTGTATCGACTGTAATCATCCTCGTAAAAAAGCATTGTCTGAATTTGCTGCCATGAAGTGTAAACTTCCGTTTGAAAAATTATTCACCGGTTTCTTTTACAAAAACTTCGGAAAATTTAGAAATAATCATAGAGTTTTATCACATCAATGACTAGATACTGATTTCTTTGAAATCTTTTTTGGCACGTATTTACTTTAACAGCATCTATATTTGCGTTTGTATTTGTGTTGTGACTTGTCAACTTGATCGATATTAAACGACTGAATAACTGGTGATCTCATATCGACCGACTGTAAGACTGTTGTCTGTTGCTCTATCACATGGACCTTGTAAGCAAGTTTTGCTCTTGTCCGGCTGTTGATATATTTAAGCTTCTGTCCTGTTGCAGATATATTAAGTGAACAAGTCGATAGCAGTCTATAGTTTAACGACTGGTTCCGATTTTAACGGTTGTCGGCGGCGCGGGGACTAGATGGTAGTGTAATAGTAGTAGTAGTAACAGTCAGTGTTTTGAATATAAACTCAGTTTGAGAGAGGGGCTAGGTGCATGTTTAGCTGCCTAGACTCTGGAGTGGTTGCATTCATTCATACGTTCGTTCGCTTTATCTTTCGTTCCCTCGCACTCGTAATCGTAATCGTAATCGTAATCGTAATCGTAATCTCCAAACTTCTAAAGCGCCACTCAAAAGCCAAGCGCAGGCCACCATCTTATTCATTTACTACTACTCTACTACTCGTACACTCATGCGTTCATTCTTTCATTCATACAGTTTTAACCTGCTAAACAACCATCCATTCGCTATCATTCATGGAATTACTCATGTGATCATTGAGACAATCATTTCAATCGTTCAACCAATCAATGCTCCAGTCCTTCCGTCAATCACCAGTCAGTCAGAAGAACTGGGTCGACGAAAATGTCGTAAAAATTTGTCCGTCTGTCTGTCCTTTCAGTTCCCTCTCTTCCTGGATGTCTGCCTCTTCTCTGGATGTCTCTCTCTCTCTCTCTCTCTCTCTCTCTCTCTCTCTCTCTCTCTCTCTCTCTCTCTCTCTCTCTCTCTCTCTCATTGCCACTGACAAAGTCCAGTTCTCCAGTTCAGCTCCACCAACCACGGCCTCTGATCGCCTGACACCGATCCATACAAACCCGATCAGCTGACGACGGGTAATCCTCTGGTATTCGCTCAGGCCATTCGTTGTGGATTATCGGACCACGGCCAGAACTGACCATTTATTTAGCGCAATGCTTTTTGTCCAGGAATTTCCTGGAGAAAAGCGATCTGCTTAGAATAGAGCTTAGCACGTATTAGTCGGACTGTGAGGCACAATGGCGCAGTCACGAATCGCAGACAGAGAGAGATCCAATAATAGGTGTTGTTCTCGGTCTTGTAGGTTATGCGAATGGCTTTATCGACATAATATTATCATGGATATGATGTTTCTGTCTGTCTGTCTGTCTGTTCCTCTCTTGTCTGGCTCTATCTTCTCTCTCAAATGTCTGTCTCTATATCTGTCTCTCTCTCTCTCTCTCCTATCTCTGTTTCTCCCTATCTCTCTTTCTCTATCTCTCTGTCTCTCCGTTCCGTTGAGTAGGCTAGATGTCACCATAGCTGCAGTCATAATTAAAAAGCAAGTGATTACTACCGATTTTTCTACACAAGCTATCCAGTGTATTTAACGGTTCCTTTAGCTATGGCCAACGACCTATATATATATTATATACGTAGTGTTGCGTATTAGTGAAATATCCAGTGATTCTTCACCATGTATTATAAAACTGTCTTAAAATGTTCCTGTCTGGATGAGTTGCATAACCTGTGTGGCAGTGTTTTTGTGAGGTACATAGGAGGCGCTGTTTGAAAATTGTAATTGCAATCGAACATTTATAAAAGCGCCGATCAACGTTTCTTAGGGGCTTAATTGCATAGATTGGCCTACATGCATGCACACAAAAGAAGTGGAAAATGTGACTTAATGCTAGCCGTAACTTTGTATTGTGACGGTTGTGTTCGGTCACCACCACTTTGAAACGTGAAGGTGACAGTCACCACTACTTCTTGGCCCAGTGCTGTTTGGAAAATTCTGACACTGAGAACTGCGCTTTATAAGAATTGGACTAGATTATAACACTTACTTGCTAACTTGCCTGCTTACCTATTTACTTATTTACTTAATGCCTTGCTTCCTTCCTTGCTATTTTTCTGCTACAATGCAATTCATAAGACATCACAAGGCTAGAACGGCTTTAATTGATAACAATAATTACAAATAAGTTTACAACTAGCAAATACACATGGAGCCAAAGTAAGAACCAAGCAGAAGTAAAAGGTCGCGATAAACTGAAAATAACCTTAAACTATTGCACTTAAATATACGTAGTTTTAATAAGAATGGTGCTGCACTTTTAGAATTTCTTGAAACCTGTAAAACTAAATTTGACATTATCGCACTAACTGAAACCTGGAGTACCCCTGCTACAGAAGACCAAATCTACTGCTCAGGGTACAACGTCATTTGTAGATCACGTCCCCAAGGAAAAGGAGGAGGTATTGCAATCATGATTAAAGATACTCTACGCTTTGAACTGGAGAACAATCTACCAGCTTCTAATACAGAATTAATGGAATCTGTTTTTGTAAGAGTGTACACACAGTCCAACTTTGCCATTACATTAGGTACAGTGTATAGACCTCCTGGAACTGATATTAATTTATTTTCTGATAATTTATCTCAGATTCTAAGTAACCTTAAGACACAGAACAGGCTAAGCTATGTCTGTGGTGATTTTAATATTAATCTTTTAAATTGTGAGTCACATGCTGGAACGCAAAATTTTGTTAACTCTATGTTGACACTTTCCTACTGTCCTTTGATAAATATGCCTACTAGAATAACTGAGTTAACAGCAACCCTTATTGACAATATTTTCTGTAACAGGATGAATGGTGATGAGTTTTCTGGTATTCTGTGTACTGATATATCTGATCATCTCCCAATATTTACAGTTCTACCTAACCAGTCCTCGGAACAATTGGTGTTGGAGAGGTCTAAGTATGTTGCATCTCGGTCTAAATCCCATGGTAACTTTGCAGCTTTAGATAGAGTTGCTGGCCAATGGACATGGGATGAAATCACTACCGAGACTAATCCTGATGTTTCTTATTCATTATTCATAAGCAAGTTAAATAGGGCATTTGACTCTTGTTTCCCTCTTTTACTTAAGCGCAAAAGACAATATAGAACCAAATTGAAACCATGGTTAACCCCAGCCCTTGTCAAATCTATTAAAAATAAGAATAAATTATACAAACTTTATCTCAAGTCTAAAAACAATGATATATTAAAGGAATATAAAGCATATAGAAATAAATTGACTTCTCTTTTGCGTATTAGCGAAAAACAATATTATGCCACTAAATTTGATATATATAAAAACAATTTGAAACAAACATGGAAAACTATAAAATTAATAATTAACCGTAATTATTCTGCTAAATGCATTAACGCTATAAATGAAGGCAATGAACTAATCACTGACCCTCATGCTATTGCCAACTCTTTCAATAAGTACTTTACTGAGATTGGGCCTAACCTGGCTGCAAAGATAGTTGACCCAGGTATTGATCACACCAGCTGTATGAAAAAACACTTTGATTGTACACTATTTTTGAGACCGACAGATGTAGGTGAAATTAAGACATTGTTAATGGAACTTGATAATAGTAAATCTATGGATTTTGCTGATATTCCACTTTTTGTGTCTAAACATATTGTTGACTGTATTGTGAAACCATTAACGCATGTTATTAACCAGTCTCTCTGCACGGGTATTGTGCCAGAGCTTATGAAAAATGCCAAGGTCATACCATTATTCAAAACTGGTAATAATCTTGATGTTTCCAACTATCGACCAATATCAATCCTCCCTACCTTTTCAAAAATTCTAGAAAAGGTTATACATAAAAGAATTTATGATTTCCTGGAAGCAAACAATGTACTCTACAATAGGCAGTATGGCTTTAGGAAAAACCATTCCACAAACTTGGCCATCTTAGATGTTGTTGATCAAATTAGCAGGTCAATTGATGACGGGAAATACGCCATAGGTATCTTTTTAGACTTATCTAAAGCATTTGATACTATTAATCATAAAATTTTATTTGATAAGCTATACCGTTATGGCATAAGAGGTAATGCCCTTGATTGGATTAAGAGCTATCTAAGTAACCGCTACCAACAGGTTGTAATTGGTGATGCTATATCTGACAAGTGTCCTATAACCTGTGGAGTTCCGCAAGGGTCTGTTTTAGGTCCCCTTCTTTTTCTGTTGTACATTAATGATATTTGTGAGTGTTCTAAAACCTTGTTATTAATTTTATTTGCGGATGATACATCAGCTTTCATTTCTGGTGATGATCCAAAAACACTGACAAAAGTTATAAATGATGAACTAATTATATTAGCAAACTGGTTTAAAGTGAATAAATTATCCATAAACCTAAAGAAAACCAATTATATTTTATTTTCTGGTATAAGAAAGAAGGTTCCCTTTGAAACTCTCAATGTCACAGTAGATGATATAAAAATAGAAAATGTTACATCTGCAAAATTTCTGGGTGTTATAATTGACAAAAACTTGAATTGGGCTGAACATATACGTACCGTAGAAAACAAAATTGCTAAAACTATAGGGATACTGTATAAATTGGGGAAAATATTAGATAAATCAATTTTGAAACTATTATACTCGAGCTTAATTTTGCCTTATCTCCAGTACTGTACAATGATATGGGCTAGTGGCTACCCTTCTAAGCTGAAAAAACTTATAACTCTTCAGAAACGAGCAATTAGGGGCATTAATGGTGTTGGCAGATTCCATCGATCTACTGATTTATTTAAAGAGGACAGGTTACTTAAACTTCCTGATATTTGTCATATGCAATTAATTACTTTTATGTTTCGGCATCGTCATGGAATGCTTCCTAAACGTTTTGATACGTATTTTAAAACTAAGGAACAAATACATCAGTATGAAACTCGCACTAAGACGAATTATCAGTCTTCCACTTGCAGGTCTAATACCCGCCTTCATTCAGCAATAGTACTTGGTCCAAAACTCTGGAATTCGTTACCCCAAAAGTTTAAGATTATGGACTCCCTAGTCACATTCAAAATAAGCTATAAACAGTTCTTGATATCTGGCTACTAACCGGTTTATTCTTTTGTTTGTTCTGTTTTGTTTTGTTTGTTTCGTTTCATTCTATTTTATTCTATCTTGGTTTGAAGCACCACATTGAATGATGCATTCTGAAACTGGAAATTTTTTACTAATCACTCGATACATGTCATAGTTAGAATGAATCTCACTTCTTGATGGTTAATTAATTGCTGTCCTTGAACTACATTGTAAGGTGGACTCGATAAGCTCAGTTGAGCTTTTTTCCCCTTCCAGAATGATTCTTATGTTAAACCAACACTTTGTGTATCCTATTATGTGAATAACTGTACCGTCGTGTTGTGACAAATAAATTGAAATTGAATTGAAACGTGGCCCTTGCAAATGCTATACGATATTTTAAGTTGGCGGCAATTTTTGAGAATTGCGGCAGTCGATGCCATACAGAACAACTGTTTGTCCTATTAGGCCTACTACTATTTGCCCATTTGTTAGAAGAAGAAGGCGAAGGAGAATCGCAGGAAACAGGGTCAGGACGAATCGTAAGGTCATATCCGGTTCACGGTCAGGAAACCCCACCAGCACTGTAGAGTAGAATCGTTGTGGGTTCTCCAAGGCGGCTGCTCTAGCAGAACAAGACGAGTTTAAGCCATTCCAGACGCTCATTTTGTTGCCTCCGAACATTGTTTTAGAATTATGAGGGGTCATAGCTACATCGGGGCCAAAAACAGCAACAACAACAACAACAGCAATGATGATGATGATGATGATGATGATGATGATGATGATGATGATGATGATGATGATGATGATGATGATGATGATGATGATGATGATGATGATGATGATGATGATGATGATGATGATGATGATGATGATGATGATGATGATGATGATGATGAATAAGCTAACCCTCAACTTAGATAAAACTAACTTTATTATTTTTAGATCATATAAAAAATCGCTTCCTAACTCATATACAAACTTATGTATTATGGGCACCCATATTACTCAAGTTCAGTCCTCTAAGTTCCTTGGGGTGTATGTGGATCAGCACCTATCCTGGAAAGATCATTTATTTAATATCTCTATAAAAATTGCTAAAAACCTGGGAATACTTACACGTATATCCAGAATCCTCCCATCACAGACTCGAATCACTCTCTACTACACTCTTATACATCCATACATAACTTACTGTAATATAGTCTGGGCATCAGCATATAAGTCAAACCTTTCTAGACTAGTTGTCCTCCGAAAACGGGCAGTCAGATTTATTGCACAACTCCCATATGGAGCCCATACGATAACTGAATTCCTGAGACTGAAGATATTAAAACCTGACCAGATAAGGCAGGTCCAAATTGGCATATTCATGTATAGATATACTCATAACCAATTACCCTCAACCTATAGGAATTATTTTCAATCTAACACTGATAATCATGATCGCTCGAGGAACTTCAAGCCATATTACATCCCGTTTGCTCGTACCAATAATAGACTAGCATCAATAAAATGTGCAGGTCCAAGAGCATGGAACAGTATTCCTCCCGATATTCGTTCACTACCTTCCCTCCAGCTGTTTAAACGTAAACTTTCTACCCACATCCAACGTGGAACCTAACTCACCCATAAGAGGGGATTACCTGGTCACCGTAAGGGGAGTGTGCACTGTGCAAGCTATGTCATCATATGTGCTTAATCTCTAATTTTTCTTAGTTTTCTTTAATTTTCTTTAATTTCTAATTGTTTAGTTAAGATAGTTAAGAATATATTGCCTATTTTGTGAATTATCATAGTCGGCCGTAATGCTTTCTGTCAACTAATTTGTCTCAGGTGGCCCTGGCTGGCGGGACCTTCGGCCCTTTTTGGGTCTCCTGGGCATACCGACTAATCTCGAAAACAGTTTCATGTACTTACGACCTGTATTTTAAGTTGGTTGCTGAATAAAATATGTTATGTTATGTTATGTTATGTTATGTTATGTTATGTTATGTTATGTTATGTTATGTTATGTTATGATGATGATGATGATGATGATGATGATGATGATGATGATGATGATGATGATGATGATGATGATGATGATGATGATGATGATGATGATGATGATGATGATGATGATGATGGTGATCAGATGAAGAAGGAGACGAAGAAGAAGAAGAGGACGAGCAGGATTGGAGGAGGAGGAAGGAGAAGAAGAAGCGTATTCTTAATTGAAACCAATTGCATGCCACATTTTTGTGTGCAAAAACTTAAGCGTGCAAATAACTGTAAGCCGCACAGTCGGCCATTATGTTCTATATAGGTCCAACATAAATTATGTCACCAATTATTACCCGTCATATTAGGTTGATTCATATAGCATCCTTATGATGAACTTGTTTCTAACCAAAATATTGGGGGGTTGGGATTTCTTGGGCATAGAAAAATGGCCGGTGCGCCTGAAAGACGGAAGCAGGTCATACAAGACATGGACCGATTAAATACGCAATCTTCGCATACAAGCGGAAACATCGTTAATAGTAAAAAAACAGTTGCGGCTGCAACTAGTGGGTTAAAAGAAAACTGACATGACGTTTACATTTTCTAACTATAGAGCAATGTTTAGTTTAATATTCAGTGACGCTTTTCTTTTAGCTCACTTTCCTAATAGGCTACGCTACCGAATCGGTCATGTTTTAAAGCACCTGTTCGCATACAGGAAATCTGCATAGAGAAAACCGCAGTTGTGACAGCTTCGTCGAGTTAAGTTTTATTGGATGAGCGAAGTTCAGCTGCTTGATTCATTCACTGACATTTGAGCATAGCTTCAGGCAAGTGTTGTCTTAGCCAAACCAATCATTTTGTCTATAGAATTGACGTATTGTGTCTACGTTATACTTACTTACTTGTCCGACTACTACAATACTGCATAATAATGATGTCTAAAACACTAAAAGATTTAGTGTTGTAGTTCTAGTGACCTAATGTTACAGTAGTCGTTCCTGTTTTTATACTCATCTTGTAAAATATGAAATAAACATTTGTATTTCTTTGAAGGCTGTGAGGACATATTTTGCGGCCCGTCGCGTGCTTACCAACAATCATAGTGGCCCGTAGGCCAAAAAAGGTTGGCGACTCCTGGTGTAGGCCCAAAAATCTGTATAGAAGCATCTTTGAAATAATGTCTTTTATTTCATATTTTGTTATACATTCTCGCTAGAAGACTATACGAGAAAAATAATTATGTATGGTGCAAACTTCCGAGGGACACGCGTGGGTATTTCTTAACATGATTTAGCGGCACTTTTTTCACGCAGTCGTAAAAAGGGTCGACCAGGGTATTGCAGTCCAGGCATAATTTCACAAGTTAACAAATGTTTGCCTTGAGCATCTCCGTTGTGGTTCATGTAGGTCCGAACCGTTTGGACGTTCAAAAACTATTACTTAAAATTTGACATAGAGGGATATGTCTCATGTGAGCAGACTTAGCTGCATAATTTGCCCGAATAGAATTGATTAATTATCGGAAAACATCGTTTATTGGGTGTCAAATTGTAATTTCAATCATAGTTATTTTCAGAGTCGTAAACATTCGAGAGAAACTACTCTGGGGCGCTGTCTGTGTTAGCCTGAATGAAGTTAAGTTCGTAAGTGCGCAGAAGTCCATCAATAAGCAACAGCACTCAGATAAATGTGAGAGTTCCCAGCGGTGGACTACCGCACGTAAACTATAGAGAGTCCATCCAACGGATTTTCAGCCAGCTGACATGATAATATATAATAAGACTTTCTGGATCAGGTAAACATTGATTTAACGAATACGACTTCAGTTACAATGATGATGATGATGATGATGATGATGATGATGATGATGATGATGATGATGATGATGATGATGATGATGATGATGATGATGATGATGATGATGATGATGATGATGATGATGATGATGATGATGATGATGATGATGATGATGATGATGATGATGGTGGTGGTGGTGGTGGTGGTGGTGGTGATGATGATGATGACGACGACGACGACAACGACGACGATGATGATGATGATATTTTTGCGATGATAATGAAGTTGACGACGACGATGATGCGATTCAAGAAACATTTTGATTTCTATATATAGGATGGAGTTTGCAGATGAATGGAACGATGAAATTATATCTGAGTTCATTGTTAGTACATGCCAGTTGCTTCCAAGGTCTTGCCATGTTGTGTCTGATCTCAAACATGTTCCAATCTCACCATTTGGTTGTGTGTTAATAACTCCAATCATGACTTGTGGTAGTAGTGAGGAGTTCTGTATCCAAACGCTGAATACATGCATCGGTGACCTTGACTTATTGATGACCATCGCTCATGTGCTAGCTTTCGTTGAAGAATTTCCAGCGTTGCCAAATGATGTGCGTTGGTTAGATGAGACGATTACGTGCTGCAAGATAGAGCCAATACCAAGTTATCCAGGTTTTGTTCGACCTCGATTTTTCGGAATAATGAATTATAATTGGAAATACAAAAAATATGAATTTGGCGATACACCTCACCCAAATTGGTACATTGAGAACCCGTTTGGTTCACATACAGAAGTATGTGAAACTGATCAAGACTCGTCTAATAAACTTACTTGGGCCACATCAAATACTGTGAAAGGTCCAGCAATTATGTTCCAATCTGAACAATATCCTACGACGCATGATTTTGTTGGAAGCATATGGTGCCCTCAGTGGCCTAGAGAAGCCCAAGGTTGGCCAAAGCGACAGAGAGATTACGGATGGCCGACGATTGATAAAATCTCCGAAGTTGTACAAAATGGTTGTCATGTTGTATACGCTCAGCATCGTTCTTGTAGGTACGATTGGCAGCAGTGGAGATTGTCATTTTCAGTTGCGGAAGTAATTTTACTCCAGAGTTGGACTCAAGTTCAGCAGATTGTCTATCATTTGCTCAGATTCTTCGCCAAGAGAGAAATATTACAAAAGGATTGTCCAAAGGAAGATGAGGTTCTGTGTACGTATCATTTAAAGACGCTGATGTTGTGGACTTGTGAAACGATGTCACCCGAATGGTGGAATTCCTCCTCTGTTATTAAGATCTCATGTGAGTTGCTAAGAAAGCTGTCAGAATGGCTAAGGAGGAGATACTTTCCGAACTATTTTATTCCTGAAGCAAATTTATTTCATGAACCTTCGAGCTCCACAATGCTTGGCAAGTCGGAAAGACGACTGAATGAGTTCCACAATTCTGGCATACTTTGTCATTGGTTCATAGAAAATTACATACAACCATTCATTCGGACGCATGTTGAAGTCGTAAAAACTATTAACGCCAGGAAAGTAACGCCACATTTGAAGGATTACAAGTGGGCCATCTTTGAACTTCGGAAAGCATTAAAGTTCACATGTTTCGATATGTTGTTTTCTGCTGGATTTCACGTTTGCGATGCCTTTGCTCCTAGCAGAATTACATCCGAGGGCTTACAATTTATAGGCTGTTTAAATTTTATCAACACGTGCGCATTAAGAAAGTTTATTTTGTTAATACACAGTAGACTGCCAATGATGCCAATGCCAGAGAGCATTTGTTGTTTCGTATACTTTGATTCAACACTGATTAGTTTGAATGCTGCATATGGTTTGGAGTGTGAACAGATTTCATGGGATAGCGTTGCATTTGATGAATATATCAAAGCAATTTTCTTAAAACCCAAAGCCGTCAGGTGTCAGTATCATATATTTCCTACACCCTCCCCATCAGAAATATGTCGGTTTCAATATTTACGAGCACAGGCATTTATGGAAAACTTAACTGGGTCCAATACCCGTTCAGAATTTCAACTAATGTCTGTCTTAGCAAAAGAGCTTCTTAGAAAGACCATTGAAAAAGACGATTCTCAAAGTAGCATCGTTGCTCCTGCAGCTTTGGTCTACCTTGCTGCTCTTCATTTTGCAACATCAGAAAACCAAATAGGAATGGACCTCTGCTCAGCATTTTTGATGTGTGAAACGACCTTCGTGGAAAATGAAACATTGAATGCAGGTTGCTTGTTTTTCATTGACGATGTAGTAAGAATCGTTGGATTTTGTCTGCTTTGCAAGAAGTTTAGTGAAACAATGAATTTTAGAAAGAGACAGATTTTTCTTGATCTACGTCTTACACCAAAGGTGTTTGCTTATTATTTATCAGCAATGTCCACCGAAAGATTTTCCAAACAATTACAATTGAATCTTGATTTGGAAACTTCTGCATCTACGTTAGACCAATTACTGTTGGCTTTAACTAAGCGAAAGCTTTGTACGTCGATGAAGGCAGGTATTTGTTTCAAACATATCAGAGAGTGCGTTTATCGGAGAACGAAACCAATGACAAGAAATGCAACTTTTAGTGTGAATCCTTTGATTGTCAAAGAAAAACTAATTGATTATTTAACAGAAAATGCCTTGGAAACTATGACATCATTCTACAGTGTGATTCGCAAAGAGTTTGGCATCCAGTGCAACACTGCTGACTGCTATCGTGCATTGTACCTTTATAAGTGTCGTCAATACGATGAAGTATTGCATTTATGTGAACGAATTCTGATGGAGACGGGGCCGCAGAGCGATTTCAATGAGTTTGCATTTGCGAATGTTTTGTTATTACCACCGCTTGACTCGTTTTTCGATAGAGATGTACAGTCTTTGCTTGGATTGCACACACTCTTTTTCTATTTATCGCCACTGAATGACGATATGTGTGAATTTGAGTGTACCACCGAGTCAACGTTTGTCCACTTTTTCGCCCGATACATTTACTATCATAAGGAACCGCTTTCAGAGTCTATTAAGAGTCCTCACCCCATTAAATGTCATTATTTTCTTGAAAGACATTTTGTTGCAAGGTATCTGAAACTCAGATGTTGTATCGACTGTAATCATCCACGTAGAAACGCAGTGTCTGAATTTGCTACCATCAAATTCAAACTTCCGTTTGAAAACATTATTCGTCGGTTTCTTCTACAAAAACTTCGGAAAATTTAGGTAGAATCCCTAAGTTTTATCATATCAATGACTAGATACTGATTCCTTTTAAATCATTTTTTGGCACTTTTTTACTTTAACTGTATCCAGACCTGTATACTAGACATAAAACTTCGAGACAGAGACCGAGAACGAGACGATACACACACAAGGTCCGTGACAGTTCAAGACAGTTGAAAACGAGTGAAATGCACATTGGACCCAAATCGCTAAACAATTTTTCTCAACTTTTGAAGTCTAATACCAGGATCAAGTCACTGAAATCAGCCGATCACCAGAATAGTATGAACTATAAAGAAATTAAACTATTTCAGCCATTTTGAAATCTGCGAAATGATTCTAAAAATTAAACCAACAAAATTCCATATATTATCGACATAAGCCACATCGCTCACCATGAGAAACTAGATGATGTTCCAAACGTTTCTCTTATGTTTGCTTTCAGAATTTGAAAACTATAAACTATTTACACCAGCGTCCTTTTATTTTGTTTTTCATTTATTTCCAGTTACGGTACGTGAATGAAAATTTAACTATTTCAGGTTCTTTTTGAGACATTTTAAGATATTTGCACTGACAGAAATTAGAAAATTGAAATAAAACAATAAAGTAGGCCAACAAACTTAAAACTGCTCTTTTGAATATCTGTTAATACCAGAAACACAGCTTTTCTAAATTTCCTGTTTATTTAGTTATCCGTTCGGCACAGGACAAGTTTTCTAGCGCGATACTGTCAGAAGTTCAGAACTAAAGACAGTTTGCGCGAGAATTATGGAGACCGCTTCCACAAGATAACAAGACTTTCGCTTCGAGACAGTTTCCAAAAAGTCAAGAAATGACCTCGAGACAGAGACCGAGACCGAGACAGTGGGGTCTGAGACCGAGACCGACACCGAGACCGAGACATCAAAAACCTATCTCGAGACCGAGACAGTGTCTCGAGATAATCCAAGTCTGACTGTATCTATATAATCGATTGTGTTTGTGTTGTGATATGTCAACTTGATCGATATTAAACGACTGAATAACTGGTGATCTGATATCGATTGATTGTTAGACTGTTAGTCTGTTGCTCTGTGACATGGACCTCGTCCGGCTGTTGATATATTTAAGCTTCTGTCCTGTTGCAGATATATTAAGTGAATAAGTCGATAGCAGTCAATAGTTTAACGACTGGTTCCGACTTGATGGCTTAACGGTTGTCGGCGGCGGCGGATGGCGGCGGCGCGGAGACTAGATGGTCTAATAGTAGTAGTAGTAACAGTCAGTGTTTGCGTTAGAGTCCAAACAGAGGAAGTATACTTACGTCCTGACCAAGAATTTTGGACGTAACCCAATTATAGCGGTGATCACAGCAAAAGATTTCGACGTTTTGTATATTTGGGTGTTAACGGAAACACTGGTAACAGTAGGAGGAGGAGGAGGAGGATGAGGAGGAGGAGCAGCAACAACAACAGTAGCAGCAGCAGTAGTAGTTGTAGTAGTAGTAGTAGTAGTAGTAGTAGTAGTAGTAGTAGTAGTAGTAGTAGTAGTAGTAGTAGTAGTAGTAGTAGTAGTAGTAGTAGTAGTAGTAGTAGTAGTAGTAGTAGTAGTAGTAGTAGTAGTAGTAGTAGTAGTAGTAGTAGTAGTAGTAGTAGTAGTAGTAGTAGTAGAAGAATAGAAGAAGTAGTAGTAGTAGTGAACTCCGCCTCAGGTTCCTCCTATGGAACCTGTGCCGGTCCCAAGCCCGGGTAAAGGAGGAGGGTTCCGCGGAGGGTTTGCAGCCCTCCCGGGTAAAACAAATTACCGCAACAGAAACGACACAGATTAACTACAATTACACTGTCGAAGCTGGTCCGAGGAGAGACGGGAAAGTGGAAGACCTATTAATGACGAGAAACTGGAGGCGGCACATCATCGTTGGCTGAGAAGATTACTGAAGATCACTTGGAGGGATAAGGTCAGAAATGAGGAAGTAAGAAGGAGAACATCCATGGAGAAACTGGAAGACATGCTGAAGAAGATGCGGTTACGTTGGTTGGGGCACATACATAGATCGGGAGAGGAGAGAACGCTAAGGCAGGCACTGGATTGGACTCCGTCGGGATGGAGGAGAGGGCGAGGAAGACCCAGGAAGACTTGGAGAAGCACGATCACTCAGGATCTGGAAGGCGGCGGAATGACGTGGGACGATGCTATGCTGGCCGCGGAAGACAGGATAACGTGGAGAGGCTGTGTCGCCGATGCGCTGACAGCGCGAGGAAGGACTAAGTAGGAAGTAAGTAGTAATAGTTAGTAGTAGTAGTAGTAATTTCCTCTTATTAGTAGTAGTAGTAGTAGTAGTAGTAGTAGTAGTAGTAGTAGTAGTAGTAGATCAGGAGTAGTAGTAGCTTTAGTATTATGATGTCTCCTCATTAGTCTCGCTCCTAGTAGTAGTATCTTCGTAGTAGCTAGTAGTAGTTAGTTGCTCTAGTAGTAGTAGTAGTAGTAGCTTCCGTGCAGTAGTAGTAGTAGCCTTCGTCTGCAGCAGCAGTAGAGTAGTATTGTTAGTAGCAGTAGTAGCAGGTCTTAGCAGTAGTAGTTGTAGCCAGTGAGAGTAGTCTTAGCAGTAGTAGCAGTAGCAGCCTAGTTGTAGTTCCAGCAGTAGCAGTAGCAGTAGTAGTTTCTTCTGAGTATGCAGTAGCAGCAGTAGCAGCAGCAGCAGCAGCAGTAGTAGCAATGTAGTAGTAGGTTAGTAGCTCCTCGCTAGTAGTAGTAGTAGCAGTAGTAGTAGTAGTTCTTCTTCTGCATGATAAATCACAGAAGAAGAAGGAGAAGGAGAAGGAAACAGAGAAGGCAAAGGAGTGAGAGAGGGAGTGAGAGAGAAAGATGAAGAGGAAGAGGAAAAGGTACAAAAACTAGAACAAGGACAGGAACTAGAAGAACAAGGAGAAAAACAGGAACAGGAAGAACAAGTACAAGAGGGAGAAGAAGATATAAGAAGAATGCTCATTTGTTTGGAAATTAATGCAAATACACCAGCATTATAACGTTTTCTATTGAATGTAAGCTCTGTTTGAGATATTGTCTATTTGTATGTTTAGCTGTCTGACTGACTGTCTAGACTCTAGAGTGGTTGCATTCATTCATACGTTCGTTCTCTTTATCTTTCGTTCCTTCTTGCACTATCTCATTCATTCACTCATACACTCATTCGTTCATTCTTTCATTCATACATTTTTAACCTACCACACAACCATTCATTTGCTATGATTCATTGAATTGCTCATGTGATCATTGAGTCAATCATTTCAATCATTAAACCAATCACTGATCTAATCCTTCACTCAATCACCAGTCAGTCAGAAGAACTGATTCGATTAAACTGTCGTGAAAATCTGTCCGTCTGTCTGTCCTTTCAGTTCCCTCTCTTCCTGGATGTCTGCCTCTCTCTCATTGCCACCGACAAAGTCCAATTCTCCAGTTCAGCTCCACCAACCACCGTCTCTGATGGCCTGACACCGATCCATACAAAACCCAATCAGCTGACGACGGGTAATCCCCTGGTATTCGCTCAGGCCATTCGTTATGGATTATCGGACAACGGCCAGAACTGACCATTTATTTAGCGCGATGCTTTTTTCTCCAGGAGAAAAGCGATCTGCTTAGAATAGATCGAGCTTAGCACGTAATAAGTTATTTAGTCGGACAGTGAGGCACATTGGCGCAGTCACGATCCGCGGAAGTTAAGTATGCCATTAGTTAGACGCTCTCATATATCATTCAAAGTCATCACGAGATTTCTGATGAGTTTAGAAGCGGAAGTGAAAGGGTGATTGGTTGGTACGCGATCTGGCTAGATTGCTCCTGGTTGGTTAGTAGACAGAGCTAGTAAGTGAATTAATCAATGACAATCTATTATTATTATATTACTCTGCTGTGTGTCTGACTGACTGACTGACTGACTGACTGACTGGCTGGCTGACTGACTGAACAACTGACTGACTGACTTAACACCTGACTGATTAACTGAACTACTCACTGACTGACTTTAAGACGACTGACTGACTGACTAAAAGACTGACTGAACTAATGACGGAATGACTGATTGACTGACTCAATTATTGACTGACTGACTGACTGATTGAACGCCTGACTAACTGACTGACTGACTGAACGACTGAACGACTGACTGAATGACTGAAAGACACACCTATCAACATGTATCTTGGCACTTAATTTTATTTCTCCTTCTAAGTACATGTGCATCTGATAAGCACTTTGTTGTATTTCTCATGCCATGTTGACTATCTTTTGTGATTTACATCATGTGTTGTTTCACAAAGGCACATTTCTTCGAGTTTGCCTGAAAGAAACGTCTCGTCACATCCGAATCTTACTTGAAATCAACATCGGATGATGACGCTATTCATCACTGTGTTAAGTCGCCTCGGTTGATTGTCCACTATTAATATTGTCAACGCTAAACCAATTGGATCCCACACGAAATCTTTCGTCCGCAAGTCGTCAGCAATTCCTCGAGAAGTCGTCGCTTATGTACTGCCGATAAAGCCATTCATACAACCTACAAGACCGACCACGACACCAACAGTTTGGATCTCTCTCTGTCTCTGTTTCTTTCTGAATGTCAATCTCTGTATGTCTTTAATAATAATAATAATAATAATAATAATAATAATAATAATAATAATAATAATAATAATAATAATAATAATAATAATAATAATAATAATAATAATAATAATAATAATTATAATAATAATAATAATAATAATAATAATAATAATAATAATAATAATAATAATAATAATAATAATAATAATAATAATAATAATAATAATAGTAATAATAATAATAATAATAATAATAATAATAATAAGAACAAGAACAAGAACTAGAAGCTTATTTCTTTATTGAAACCAATTGCTTAGCGCATTTTTGTGTACAAAAAGTTAAGCATGCAAATAGCATTAAGCTATTATGTCACATATCGCAGGCTTTAAGCCAGACTGGCGTAACTCCGTTTTTTGACATTTTGAGATAAACGAAGAAAACGAAAACTTTGCTATAATCATTTCTGAACAATTTTCTTTCATCATTTTATATTGAAACAATGAAAATTATTTCTAGCTAAATGCTGAACAATTACAATCCTTCTCAAAATGCATTAAAGTATGCATTGTATTGTTTGCACATAACATGATAATTAGGTGAATTTTGTCAAAGTTTGACAAGATGCACCCTTTAAGCAAGAAAAAATAAAGTTATGAAAACCTCATAAATTCTGTGTAATTTGCACCATAACCGCCACCAAAAAATATCTGAAGAAACATTCAGTCAAACCACATATAGTATATTATAGACATATGCGAAGCTCAACCCTCTTAACGTGCAAATTTCTGTAATCAATGGTAACACGTCCTGCCACCTACCGACGCTGGGGTTAAAAAGACGATGATGGCGTCTAATCACAAGGTTGCGCTATCGCTTACTGTAGCAATACTTACTATAATCATATAATGTGAAAGGAAAGAAGAGATGGAAGAGGAAGAAAAGAAGGAGGAGGAAGAGGAGGAGAAGAAGCAGAAGAAGCCGGAGGAGGAGGAGGAGAAGAAGAAGAAGGAAGAGGAGGAGAAGAAGGAGATGGAGGAGGATGAATAGAAGAAGAAGTAGAAGAAGAAGGAGGAGGAGGACGGAAGAGAAGAAGAAGGATGAGGATGATGATTAGGAGGAGGAGGAGGAGGAGGAGGAGGAGGAGGAGGAGGAGGAGGAGGAAGAGGAGTGAAATAAAGGAAATATAGGAGAAGGGAAATTAGGAAGAGAAAAGAGTGTATGAGTCTAAATAGAAATAGAAGGAAGATTAGGAGTAGGAAGAGAAATAACGGGGAATAAGAAGAAAAAGGAGGCTAAGGAGTGCAGGAGGAGGGGACTAGAATGAGGATTACCAGGAGGAGAAGAGGGTGGAGGAGCAAGAGGCCAAAGAGTGCAGAGTACGGGAAGAAGAAGAGGATGGAGGAGGAAAAGGCCAAAGAGTGCAGAGGACGGGAAGAGGAAGGAGAGGAAAAGGCCAAAGAGTGCAGAGGACGGGAAGAGGAAGGAAGAAAAGGCCAAGGTATGCAGGAGGAGGAGAATAGAAAGAAGAGGAAGGAAAAAACACTAGGACTGCAGGGAGGGGAATAGGAGGAAGAGGAGGTCAAGGAGTACGGGAGGAGGAGGAATAGGAGGAAGAGGAGGTCAAGGAGTACGGAGGAGGAGGAATAGGAGGAAGAGAGGAGGAGCATGGGAGGAGGAGGAATAGGAGGAAGAGGAGGTCAAGGAGTACGGGAGGAGGAGGAATAGGAGGAAGAGGAGGTCAAGGAGTACGGGAGGAGGAGGAATAGGTGGAAGAGGAGGTCAAGGAGTACGGGAGGAGGAGGAATAGGAGGAAGAGGAGGTCAAGGAGTACGGGAGGAGGAGGAATAGGTGGAAGAGGCCACTGAGGATGCGGACGACGTGAGTACTGACTAAAAAGGTGACTGAAGGAGCTATACTAAAACAGTCTTAGCGGCAGCATATACAATAATGCCATCCACGCGAAGTTTCTAACCCCAGAGCAGCCAGGTGGCGCTTTTTGACCTAATTACACAGAAAGGGGCGGAGCTTCGCATATGTCTGTAATATACTATATGTGGTCAAACTGCACAATCAAACACAAAATTATTAATAATGATAGGCCAAGACAATAATTGTTTTGAAGATGCAACATTCTGGTGTAAAATCATAAAACTCACCCTTACAAAATAGTATAAGCAACTAATAACTTTAGAATAACATAAATTACGCTCTGCAATTTTAACGCAAGTAAGTAAGTGGTTTAAGCTGTATGAAGAGTAAAGTAAGTAAGTAAGCATTGTGTCACGTTAATTTTACTTGCCTAATTCCATTTATGCCATAGAGACGTATCTTGGACATACATCATTTTGGCTTGCATAAATCTAAAAATTTGGCACTCACTTCTTGCCAGATGGACATATCTTCTTCAAGATGCAACCATCTGGCAGGAATACTGCATGGGCTTACATCCTTATGGCATAAATGTGACCCATACTTTGTGTTGTAGGCCTACATGTATACCTTCGCACCAACTGGTCTTAAATGAAGCCCTATAGCTAGGGCCTTCTGGCAGAACATTCTTTGATGTCAGGCGATTCAATTTCTGTCAAAATCTCCATTTTGCCAAAAATCATATTTAGGCCTACGACGTTCTGGCTTAAAGCAGACGATATAGGTCCCACATAGATTATCTTACCAATTACCCATTAAACTCGGTTGATTCATATAACATCCTTATGATGAACTTTTTCCAACCAAACTATCGGCGGTGGAGGATCTCGGTCGTGTGCCCTTGATAGTCGGGAGCATTTCATGCAAGACACGCCCCAATCTTCGCATAGATCAACCAGCGGAAACATCGTTAATAGAGAAAGCTGTTGCAGTTGCAACAACTGGTCTAAAGGGAAACTGATTATGTGGTTTTCATTTATAGACTTAGAGCAATGTTTAGTACGATATCTAGCAATACTTTCTTTTTAGTTCAATTTCCTAATACGTTACCGAATCGGTCCTGTATAGGCCTACAATAAAAACATCTTTTTAATCAATTTACAATTATTGAACAATATCGTTGCTTAATGGCCGTATATATTGGAAGCATTTATTTATATTTTAGTTATGGTTTAACTGTGATAACAATTTGCAACTTGCAGAAATGTGTTGCTACTGAAGTTTTACTCTCGTTTTCTTGTCGATAGCTTGTCGCATCGATCTTGGATGATTGGAGTAATTCAAAGCATAGCATATTTAATTTATTAATTTTTAGATTGTTTAATAATATATTTGAATACATTTTGGTCGTGAGCGTCATTTAATTTAATCACGGGTCTATACGCTGAACTTATGAGAGCCATCTTAAAAGTCAAAGCAGACGAAGAATGTCAAATTCATATAGCGCATTTTCGGTTTTAGATTGAAGCTTTTGTCCATTTGCTATATCCATAGTCTAGACATTCTAGAGTAATTACAGACCCACAAAATAGTATCCATCAACTTTAAAGCACTTTGTCTGACGAGTTTATTTTCCGGATAATTATGGACAGTTTAATGTAGCATCAGAGGCCCGGGAAGTGTTTAAAAGTTGTGTGAGCCAACCTCAGCCATGCACGTATAGATTTGAGGTGGATAAAATTATCCATTACAAACTATATATATATAATTATATATATATATATATAAATTATATATGTGTGTGTATGTGGCTATCCATTTCCACGTATTTGCCAATATATATATATATATAAAATGTATATTTAGGATATAATTATATATATACAAGGTTGTATATAATATGGAAATGGATCGGACACACGCTGAGCGGAGACTCACTACTAAGAACGGTCATTGAAGGAAAAATGGAGGGGAGGAAGACAGGAGGAAGACCAAGACCAGAGGCGGAGACTATAGGAGGGACAGTCCTCCCAAATTTGAGGTGGAGGGGATGTAGCTGCTTATATTTCCCAATATTTCTGGCTCTCCTTCACCTGTCCCCCCAAACCCAGGACAAAGTCTCCGCCTAGCTCGAATATGACCAAGGCAGATGTTGCTGGATTGGATGATGACAAACGGTTACAGAAAGCTGAAAGAAGAGGCCCAGCAACGAGAGGAGTGGCGACGTCGGACATTTGAACCTGCCTATGAGGCAGAGAACCAGAAGAAGAAAACAAGGATATATATATATATATATATATATTTAATACAACCTACAACACACTCCAATCCTCCCAGCCCTCCTATAGAGGCTATTTGTCAGTAATTCACAGTTCAACCACGCCGCTCAACCCGCTCTTCTTCCGCCCTAACTCTTCCCCGCCCACCATAAAGGCACCATTACAAGCAACTTCATTGCTAACATTTACAAATCGCTCCATAGCATATACATGCATAGGCCTATATAGCAGTTCTGCCTCTCTGGAATAAAATCCCGCCAGAATTACGAAAAATATCATTCTTCCTACGAACTCACCAAAACCTCATCTCTTTCAGTCTTGCCATCTCTCCACAGGTCTCTCACTAAAAACTGAAAACACTGCTCTAAATTCATAAATCTTATCCTGAGACCTGAGTCCTTTTCTTCACTCGTACTTCAATTCTAAACACCATCCACTAAACACCATAGAGGCATAGACGCTTAATTGACTGTCTGCCTGCATTACCCTTTGGGTCTTGACCCTGTGGCTATCGATTTTGTTTATAATTATATAGGCCTAACATATTGTTTTGACTGAGATCCAGCTCAATCTCAAAATTAAGATGTAGGCCTAGGCATATACTTACCATCACACCTTCCAGCTGATGACTTGGAAAGCCACAGATAAGACTGTTTAAGTGATTTCAAAGGCGGTCCGCTATAGACATTGCAGCACTTTCTTTATAATCAATTTTATTTTGGCTTATTCAAAAATTATTTATATAGGGATATATATATATATATATATATATATATATATATATATATATATATATATATATCACAGCTGTCTTAATAATCAGATGTCCGGTCTGCAGCCACTCTCTGTCCAGTCTTGTAGGGTGATAAATTGCACGTGTCACATCAGAAGTTCGATCCTCGGGCTTTCATCAACCACATTAGGCACCTGTTGTACCGTTCAGGTCCAAAGAGTAGGGGTTTCCGGTGTATATTTATATGATACGCGCAATGTATCATGCTACACGACTTGGCAGTCGTAGCTTGCTGTCCCTTGCCTAATGCCAGGGCGCTTTGGTAAGGTTCCATTACTGTGTTATTTTCATAGTATTAATGTTTTCAAAAGTTGTGTGAGCATGCCTCTGCCTTGGCGCCACAGGGCCAAAATTTGTGTGAGCCACGGCGCCTTCGGCGCCATAGGTTCCCGGGTCCCTGTGTAGCATTATTAATTCTGTCATTGAGAACCAAAGAGTTTTTAAAAAGCGGCATTTAAAGTTAAGTAAGTAAGTAAGTATGGTCTTTTCTGATATACTTTAATTGTTTCCAGTTTAATTGTTCAATTGTTTCTATAGCTATACGGACTTCCGTATAGACCTATACATAATTATTATAGGACACTTTAAAGTAGCACGTACGGAATTACTCGTAACGTCTTCCCTCCATTTCTAATCTAAATCGTCACCCAGAAATATCTAAAGTGACACTTAAAAGTTAAGTGCAAGGCACCAGCTTATTAATGAGCGCTGCGTCACGTCGGAGGGGTTGTCCAGAGAATAACATCTGTAATGGTGCAAAAATAATGCACACAAATAAATGCACATATATATATGTAAATATAGGCCTAAATATATATATCTATCGATCGAGGAAATCTATTATATAATTTATTATAATTATAAGCCTATATATGGACTATGTATAGGCCCACTGTATAATATAATTATATCCTGTAGGGCCTACAGGATATAAGTATATTTACAGTGGGCCTATACATAGTCAGTGTAGGCTATACAGTATACATGTGTGCCGCTTATATATACCTAATATTACCTATATTCAAATAACGATATACACAAACACTATATATATTAGGGTGTTTTTAGCGTACATGTGATATTTTCAACTCACAGATTTTTTACCGGCCTCGTCGAATTATCATGCCACTTCATGTATGAACTCCATATCCGAAATTATATCTTGGTAGCTGAACATTTAGGACTGGCGCAAGGCAACCGAAATTGGACACAGGTGGCATACAGGCATCCACAATTTCAATGCATGCTATCCTTAGGCCCCTCTCAGTTGCCGGCTCCCAAGTAATGAATATTCATGATACATATGAATATAGCAGTCACAGTGATTAAGTCCGCGTCATCAGAGGAAGAGGCATCCTCACTGATTCCTCAGGTAGCTCAGAAAAAGAGCCAGAACCTTCGACTTCTGCTTGGCCACCAAAGCGGCGAAGGGGAACAATCTCTGTAGTAACTCGTGATGTTGCAACAGCTCTAGATCGCACCAAAACCAGCAGCAGGAATGCCTCTCACATTCTATCTGCTCTCGCTGCATCCAATTTATGTGCAGCACCAGCTGGTGATCTGATCATAAGTCCTTCAGCGATCCATCAAGCAAGAAAAGATAACCGTGCAGCGGGACGGCAAGATCATGCCAGATCTTACAGGGACAGAACGAGGGTGTGTTGATCGCCTTCCAATAATGGTATCTGGCAAGGATGTGACCAAGCTATTGGCCATCCCCAAACTCAAATCCGGGACAGCTGCAGTCATGTCAGATGCATGTTTGGCTGAGATAAGAAGTAGGGTATTGGAAGACAGAATCGTGGCCATGTGTTTCGACACAACGGCGAGTAACACGGGTTGCAAGGGCGGCGTGTGCATCAAGCTGGAAGCGGAATTAGGAAAGGACCTCTTGAACCTTGCCTGTCGACATCATGTGTCTGAAATTGTTCTAGAACAGGTGTTTTCACTGCATGATTCTGCAAGGTCTCCACAATTGGAACTATTCAGTCATTTCCGTGACTTCTGGCCGCAAATCGATCAGACCAAGTATCGCACATCAATGGGTGATAAAGACGCAGCACAGCGTGTCACAGAAAGTCGAGAAGTTGTGATCACCTTCGCATTGCAGCAACTGAGTACCGAAAACCACAGAGACGACTCCAAAGAGCTACTAGAACTAACAGTCATTTCTCTAGGAGGAATTCCACCGAAAGGAATAAAGTTCAGGTACCCAGGGGCATTTCACCGCGCGCGTTGGATGGCACGTGCGATCTAATAGTATGCGATCAAGATGTGGCTTTTCAGGGATCAGTTTCCCATTCAACAACGCCAGAGCTCAGAGAGGGCATCTCGACAATCCTACTCTCAAAAGGTGTGGAATCATTTACTTCGAGTGTCCCTTTTTGTGACAACAACTTACGTGAAGTACTGGTTCACCTGTACGTTACCCGCTGAAGCCTCAAGGAACGATATTCAATTCCTGAAGGCAATCCATACGTACCCTGACAAGGAAGTCTCACGGGTAGCCCTAACAGCTTTTCCCAGACACCTTTGGTATCTGTCGGAGACCCTGGTAGGCCTCAGCCTTTTTGATGATTCAGTCACCTTCGACGAAAAGCAGCGCATGGTCTACAGCATGCGAAACAATCAGGGATCCGACGAACCTCCAAAGAGACTTCCTCCAATACATAATCCACCTACAAAAGGACGTAACGATTTCTTCACCACTTCTACCACCAAAATATTCCAGATCCTCGGATTGGATGACTCTTTTCTTGATCGAGACCCGCAACAATGGGAGTCAGAACAATCATACAGTGAGGCAAAAAATATCATATCCGCCCTAAAAGTGACGAACGATTTGGCGGAGAAAGGAGTGGCTCTCATGCAGTCCTTCAATGAAGCCCTGGTCCGAAATGAGGAAGAAAAACAGTTTGTTCTGCAAATGGTGGAGTACCATCGAAACAAGTTCCCAAAAGCACTAAAGGGAATAAAGAACTGACAAATAACTGACGGTTCTTCTTTTGCGTTTGCCTTATATTTTATGTTTAAGTGTTAAAAGTTGTTTGGATCTTTGAAAATTACAATGTATTACATTGTTTTCTAAGTGATAAATCTTCCGGGGCTTTGCGCCAGTTCTAAATCTATTCCGATTTTTGTCTAATTTGGCAAATGACAATTTTCCTCAAGGTGGAACACAAAAACAACAAGGCCGATATTAATTTTGAAACTTCAATTTTTAAACACACCCTAATATATATATATATATATATATATATATATATATATATATATATATATATATATATATATATATATATATATATATATATATATATAGAGAGTATACATACACGCACACAAACTATATATATATATATATATAATTTATATATAGTTTGTGTGCGCGTGTATGTACCTCTGTTACATATAGATCTGTTCTGTCGGATGGATAAGGCGTCAAGCCAAGAGAAGATTTGACCGAGAACAGATTCAGGGTATTTAAGTAAGTAAGATTGTGCTTTATTGAACCTCCTGCAAACTCACTTCGGGAACAAGAACAATTTAAGAGTGTTAAATCACAAAAATCATAATAATATACAATCACAAAACAGACTTCAGTGGAGTTGTGAGAGAGTAAGAATAAAGTAAGAAGATCAGCAAAAAAGTTAATTGAATAACACTCACATCTGGTTAATGCGTCAGCACGCGAGATCTCACGGTTATGTAATGTAATGTAATGTAATGTAAATCTTCGAAAATTTCTCAGCGCCCACAAAAGCCACGTCAGGGAGACCAGCTTATTCACCGGCGCTATATCAAATCAGTCCGCAATAGCCAAAACTCCTCTGTTCGTTTCGGTGCCAGGTCAAAATCCGGGAGGTCAAGCCGAGGAGACAGCATGGTGCTACGGTGGCAGTCGGTGATGATGGTGGTCGTGTGGTGGCGAAGGAGTGGAATCAGGATAGGATATCTTGAAGAGTTCGGTTTTCAGTCGTGAGTGGAAAGTAGAAGAGGAGAGTGCAAGCGGAGGAGAAGTTGAGTTAAGAGGCGAGATAGGAGGATGAGCAAACTGGCGGAGGTCTTTTGGGAGTCCGTTCCAAAGAGCTGGTGCAGCGTAGACTAAGGAGCGGTTGCAGAATTTCAGAGAGGATGACACTGGAGGCCGGGATAGAGAAAGGTATGATGATGAGCGAGTAGACCCGGGCGGTTGGATGGTGAATAGCTGGCGAATGTAAGAGGGTTTAGACGTTTGGAGGGCATTGTAGGTAAGAGATACTATTTTGTAATGGATGCGCTGAGGGATTTTAAGCCAATGAAGTGATTTGAGAACAGGGGTTATGTGGTGGTGTTTGGGAGTTTTGGTGACTGCGCGGGCGAGAGCGTTCTGGACTGTTTGCAGGCGTTTGATTTGAGAAGAGTCGATGTTGTAAAAGATGGAATTACAGTAGTCGAGTTTGGAATGAACAATTGAGGTGGCTATTGTGCATGCAGTCTTGTAATCAAGTATTGGGCGCAATCGACGAAGGTCGCGGATGTGCATATAGCAGGTGCGAGATAGCTGGCTGATGTGGTCGGAAAAGGTGAGGTTCTTATCAATGATGATTCCAAGATTGCGGACAGGAGAAGAGTAAGGTGCGGGAGAAGCGAGATCGGTTGGACAAAGATCGGGAGGAAAGGCTAGTTTGTTTAATTGCTCGCGGAGGCCAATAATGAGGAATTCTGTTTTTGAAGGGTTAAGGCAGAGCAGATTAGCGGTCATCCAAGCTGAAATCTGGGTGATTGTGTTGCGTAGATGATTTAATGCGTCTGGAAGGGACTGAGGGGAGAAAGAAATGAAGAGTTGTGTGTCGTCGGCATAGAGGTGATGATCAGTAGAGGATGAGGAAATGAGTTTGCTGAGTGGGGAGGTGTAAAGAATGAACAGCAGAGGACCGAGAACAGAACCTTGGGGAACACCGCAGGTGAGGGTGTGCGGATTTGATGAGTGACCAGCGGCATTGACAGTGAAAGAGCGTGATGAAAGATATGATTTTATCCACAATAGGGCAGTGCCAGAGATTCCGAATGCAGAGGAAAGGCGTTTGATGAGGATAGAATGGTCTATTGTGTCGAAGGCGGCAGAAATGTCTAAGAGGCACAAACAAGAGACTTGTTGACGGCCTATCGCCATGACAAGTTTGTTGTATAGCGAGGCAAGGACAGTTTCGGTAGAGTGATGCTTGGTGTAGGCAGATTGATTTGGGTTTAGAAGATTGTTTGAGGTGAGGTAGGCGTTGAGACGAGAGAGGACAACCCGTTCCGAGAGTTTGGATAAGAAAGAGAGATTTGATATTGGACGGTAGTTGGAGAGGAGTTCTTTGTCAAGGGATGGTTTTTTGAGAAGTGGTTTGACAACAGAGTCTTTGAAAAGTAAAGGAAAAGTTCCAGTCGATAGAGAGAGGTTGATGATTTTGGTTACAGTAGGAACGAGGAGGGTTACACAGTCTTTAAGTAAGGAAGTTGGGATTGGGTCGAGGTCGCATTGTTTGTTTTTAGAGGCTTGAATGAGGGTAGTGATTTCTGCTTCAGTAGCAGGCTCGAAAATGTTGAAAGATGCAGTAGGTGGTAAAGTTGTGTCATTGTGGTCGATTGAGGGGGAGGAGTCAGATTGCGTAGAAGTTGATTTTGATAAGAGAGTCTGTAATGAAAGGCGGAGGGAGGAAACCTTGTCAGTGAAGAAGGATGCAAAAGAGTCGGCAATGGATGCATGTGGGATTGAGTTTGGGAGTGGGTGAGAGGAGCCACGGTGGAGAAGACTATTTACAGTTTTCCAAAGATTTCGAGGGTTGGATGAATTTGAATGAACGAGAGATGATAGATAACGTTTTTTGGCTGAAAGAAGTTGGCTGTGGTATCTATTTGTCAAGGTTTTAAGTTTTTTGAGAATAGAGACGTCGCCTGAATGTCTGTATGCTCGTTCCAGGCGACGCCGCGATGATTTGAGAGCTTGAAGGAAAGAATTGAACCATGGATTTTTTGCATGAGTTTCAGGTTTAGTGATGATTGGAGCGTGTTTGTTTAGGAGTTCTGACAAAGTGGAATTGTATGCAGACAGGAGATCGTTATGGTCTGTTGGAGGATTGAGCAGAAGGGAGGAGGATTGAAGGTCAAGTTTGAATGCATCGAGGTCGATGGAGCCAATACGGCGGAATGAGCATAGTTTGGGTGGGGGCGAGGAGATGGTTCGATATTGAGTTGAGTGAAAATTGGATAATGATCAGAGGGTGAGTTGAGTTCACTGATGAGGATCGGTGACAGGCCGGATGAGACAGAAGTAATGACTAAGTCAAGAGTGTGGCCATATTTGTGAGTGGGGAAAGAAACATGTTGGATCAGATTGAAAGCGCTTAGTGAGGAAAGAAACTGTGATGCAAATGGATCGGCGGGGTTGTCGACGTGGATGTTAAAGTCGCCAGTGAGGACAAATTCGTGGGGTGTGGTGACAGCAACAGATAGAAATGAATTAAATTCCTCAAGGAAAGCACTGGGCTTTGCAGAGTAGGCTGATGATGTCGGGGGTCTGTAGATGTTGTAGATCGTTAGTTTAGATGTGAGCAGTTTGATAGTGACAGATGATGATTCAAAGGTTTTGTACATGTAGGTAGGCGATGCAAGAACGGTAGCTGGTTCACGTATTAGGAAGGCAATTCCGCCTCCAAGATTAGAAGTTGAACTTTTGGATGAATTTTTAGGCTGCCGCGGTGAGCTTATGAGAGAATATCCGTCAGGTCTACAGCTGAAAAGTTGACTGTTAGTGGCAGATGAGGTGATCCAAGTTTCGGTTAAGGCGATTGCGTCAGGACGGTGGTTGGAAGATGAAACGAGGTCATGTAACGCGGTGTAATGTTTTTCGTTGAGAAGTGAACGGATATTAAGTGTGCAGAGGTTGAAGTGAGATGCAGTGACTGGCCCGGGGTTCAAACTGATGTCGCCGCATAAGAGGAGAAGAAGTAGAGATGGGAATAGTTTTTGAGGTTTGAACAAGATGCGAGGTGCTGTGAGGAAGTATGACAATGGAATGACTGTGAGGCGGCCATATTCGGCCGAGGCTGTGGTACATGGTGCGCGTGGGTGCTGGGAGTAGGGTGTGTGGAATGTGAGGCAGCGGAGGGAGAGGAGGAGGAGGAGCGTTGATGCGTACATTGGATGCGGCGGATGAAGATGATTGGTCGGATGAAAGCAATGGCGGTGCAGAGGCAGGGATTTGAAAAACAAAGGATTCAGACTGATGGGAAAATGTCAGCATTTAGGATATTGAGATAGGTTATAAAAATCGGAACGGACTCACCAACTCCAGGAACAGATCCATCCCAAAAACCAGGGTCGGCATCTCAAAAGGGACGCCGAAAGGAAGGAAATTAAGTTTAACAAAATGCGCCGCGCATCTCTGCTGGCTCCCCACGTGACTTCATGTGAACGAGGACGGAGTGAGTATAGGCTTAGGTAACATTCTTTATAGGAAGCAGTAGACAACCTAGGACATGGCTGGGGTGAGTGAGTATAGGCTTAGGTAACATTCTTTATAGGAAGCAGTAGACAACCTCGGACATGGCTGGGGTTGTGAAGCACGGATGAGAAAAGGGAAGAATCAACTCAGCCACAGAGGTCATCAAACGTCTAGTGGTCGACACTCAGAAACGAGCCGTTCCATTTTCCTTATAATTGCGTTAATTTAAGATCGATACTCGGCCGGTGAGGGCACTGAGGGGTTCCTATCATATCAAGGACATTATTCACCCATGTCGCAATATGAGGGCCTCATGAGTGGCGTTACTGACACCCTGCAACCTTTGGTGGCCAGAGGCGAGACTCTTGAGGTTGCCACAGGTAACCCACAAATTCCGATTGACAACCTGTAGGTCCTATATTTTTGGCGTCGTATGGCTCATCGGACTTTGGGATTTTGGCCATGGTGACTGCTTTGATAAGCGCATGCATGTACACATGTAAGCATTAATTTATGTATGCAAGCATATATGCATGTACATGTATGTATATATGTATGTATGTACGTACGTACATACGTACATACGTATGTATGTATGTACAATGTATGTATGTATGCATGTATGTGTGTATGTATTGTATTGTATTGTATTGTATTTACGGATTTCTAAAGCGACTCGCACAGTACGACCTAAACAGAGGCGCTCCCAGCGCGAAAAGCCCCGCGGAATAGAAAAGTCTTAAGAGTGCGGGCAGAGACATTCGTACCCCCCAGTTAAGATATTGGGCAGTAGCAGTCCAAGTCCGAGGCATCAAGAGATCATGTCGGTCTAACGAACGGAGAGGGGCGACCAGAGGCAGCCGAAAGAGGGCTGCGGATAAGATCACAAAGATAACGTGGAGCCTGATCCAAAAACGCTATGGAAATAAGAAAAAGATCTTTAAACCGAATACGTCCAATGAGCGGAAGCCATTGTAAGTGCTCGATCATGAAGGCTGAGATATGTGAGAAGCGAGCAAGGCGGTCAATAACGCGAGCAGATGCACTTAGCACCAATTGAAGAGGTGAGAGGCGATATTTCGGAAGACCAACAAGTAGCGAGATGCAGTAATGAATTCGTGAGCAGATGAAAGCATGGACCATCGAGGTTAAAATGGATTAGGACCTACATCGCCTCACAGCTCGAAGACGTCTCAGGTGATAGAAACTAGACCGAGAGAGGCTAGAGATGTGTTCAGCAGATGGAAGACTGCTGTCAAGACTCAAGAGTAACACCCAAGTCACGAACAGAAGTCGAGAAGGTGAACAACGGAAACCGTTCATAGTCAAGTTTTAGAAGCTGCTGACGGGTGCCAAGCCAGATCAACGGAGTTTTTGTAGAATTAAGAGAGAGGCGATTCGAAGACATCCAGCAATGGAGCTCTGACGAGACAGAAAAATCAATATATTGACCTATATATACGGCAAACATGTAGTATGGCCTGCTGCTCTCATTTTTGGCATTGCTCTTGTGCATATTGGGCGTTGCTCATGGGCACGACACAACTAATCTAATAACTAACACTGATAACTAACCCTACTCGACACAGGAACCCTATGACAGTAGCCAGAAGCCAATTCAAAATAGAGTGGTCGCCGATACTATAATAGCAACAGCCAAAATAGAACGGTCTCTGATAGAACGGTCTCTGATGTTTGCCATATAATTAATATATATAATATTACCAGAAATATATAATGAAATAAATATAATGAAATAAATAAGAATAAATATTAAGTAATATAAAGTAATAAAATGAATGGAAATTACAAATCTCTTCACCTTAATTTATTATTGTCGTTTGATAAATAGACTTCAATGACCAGTCTATTGAAGGGGTTGTCAAAGATGAGATTATCTCATCTTAGGCATCAGCATCAGCGTCACATCTCATCTAAAGCACTACAACCCTCCGCTATATTTAGCTGTGCCTAGCCTATATATATATATATATGTATATGTATATATATATATGTATATGTATATATATATATATATATTGTAACTAAACACAAATAATAACTACCATTGCGAGCAATAAAGCACTATTACGACAAGCATAGTTTCATACACTACACCTACTTAAAATTATCACGTATGCCTCGGATGCTGGCGCGGAAAACAAATCAACAACAAGCCTACTAATCTTGTCGTACTGCTTAATTCTTGCCAGCCAGAACTGTATGACAAAATTTATTAACTTTTCAACTTTCAAGTTTAGTTTTAGTTCTAGTGTTGTACTTTTCAGTTTAGTTTTAGTTACAGTTTTCATAACTTTTCAGTTTCAGTTTTTGTTTTACTTTTCAGTTAACGATAAAGTTACTTTCAGTTTTAGTTAACTTAATCAACACTGGGTCGGATTCTTTAACCGTTTGTCAACCAGGTTAACTGGGTCTTAGCATGTATTATTATCGTCATCATCGTCACAGTACACATCGACAACGAAAAGGTGTTCTCTTTCTGTCTGTCTCTGTTTCTCTCTCTCTCTCTCTCTCTCTCTCTCTCTCTCTCTCTCTCTCTCTCTCTCTCTCTCTCTCTCTCTCATCGGAGATGTTTTAAAGATAAGATAAGAACAGTGTGATTCTCCTTACAGATTTTATTTTAGTTATAGTTACAGTTATTGTTAATGGTTTCTTATTTAATTTATAGTTACAGTTATAGTTAGTATTTTTTTGCTATAGTTATAGTTACTGGATTTTTATTTTATTTATTACTTAGCTACAATAAGGCTAAGGGAAATTGCCTACAGACGAGCAGCTGTGCATATTAAGACGCGTTACACTTAGAAAGGTTTTGAAGGATGAATACACTTAAAGTTCATGCTAAAAATTCATCAATTCTGATGATGTGGGGTGTCATTCCAGAGTGATGTGCTACCCAACCTGGTTTTAATTATTGTTTTCACTTTGAAAAATAAAAAATAAATTACCCTTACGATAATATTTGTATAAGCTGTAACAGCATTTAATCTCTTAAATGTATTATTCCTCAGTCACATAGTATGAAATATTGCATCAGCAGCACGACCATTTGAAACACTTTTACTAAATACATGACAGATAGAAATATTTCTATAATGACACCTAGAAAGAAAGAGAGACGTTGTAAAGCTTGCACAAATCAGCACATTGAAAAACACAGCCATTAGCACAGTTGAGTCAGTTACTTTTTCTGCATACTAACATCTCACCGGTTTGAATATCTTGGCGAGTTCCCTTCTATACACCTCTTCCTACCAATCTCTGCAGTGCAGACTTCTTTGTATGTAGGTGGATGGTGATACTTGAGATGATTGAGTAGATTAGTCGTGCTTTTTCCGCTATGAGCCGGCCGGGCCAGCCCATAACTTCCCCTCGTTAACACCAATAACGCTGATGATACACGAACTTTTATTTGTCAGTGATTCGTACTTGATACATTTTGACTGCAAGATTACCACGACTACTAAGTCGGCGAATTTGCGTTAGTCAACCTCGGTCGCAATCGCTATAGAAACGTTTAAACAATAATAGCTAAATTTTATAAAATGAGCCAATACTACTGGGTAAATTCACAAAATCGAAAATCCGGAGGGAACATACTGTAGGGCCTGTAGGCTATCAGCTGTAGCCCATTTTGACGATCTCGTGTTTGTCGATATTGAACTTTTCATTTTTTGTGATAACGAAAATAGCGATGAATTTTTGTTAGTGTTATTTTCGTTATAGCTATAGTTTAATGATATTTTTAGTTATAGTTATAGTTATCGTTAACGAGATCATTTTATTTTCGTTAACGACCATTTTTGTTACCGTTATCGTTAACGATAATCACACTGGATAAGAATATTCTTTAATTGACCAATTGTTAGCCGCATCTAGGTGCACAGACATGGTAATAAACATATTAAACATACATCATTCATTGAGCTGATCAAGACAGTCAAATATTCTAAAAATTACACATGTTATCCTAAAACCAAAATCCCATATACATGTATCATCCCAGTGATGAAAGTTTTCCTCGTCACGCCATCTGCCGGAGGGATTGTGCGATTATGGGCCCGTGAGCGCAGGTGGTAGGAGGCGACTTTGACCGACGGGAGCAGGTCATGTAGTACCTGACCCCCATCCACCATGACAGCAGTAAAAAGTCTGGAATACGCCTTAGCACATAGCTCTTCAAGCAAGAGAGTATCCTCGTAATGGAATTAAATAGGGCGACGCATGATGGACTCGAACAGGTCCCGGTCACCCTGGCCATATTGGATAGTGGCGAAGTAAATTCGTTCCATATTCGATTGATTGATCAATCAAAAATAGGTGGATCAATTAATCAATCTATCATTAAGTTAGACTGAAACCAAGAAACGAGCCTACGAAACAACACTTATTACTCAGCAAAATGCGCCATTTCAAATCAATTTTACACGATCACCCATCGATTAGACCAATTAGTCAGTCAGCTTAAGCTGACAGTGTGTCTACTGAGATAGCTTTAGACAGTTTCAAGTGTCGAGCACTTTAGTAACAAATGATTTCACTTAGCTTAAAGCTTATCACAGCCAGAAAATTGTACAGTTCTGTTGGATTCCCACTTCCTATACTCGCTTTGACGTCTTTGACGGCTTAATTCAGGCAGACACCCACCGCGATGAACTAGCTAATCTCAAGAGCACGCCCAAGACCTACTCGAAGATCGATATCTGCGTAGTTTTATCAAACGACAGCCACTCTCCGATCTCTGATTAGATCATCATCTAACACGTGTTAGGCGGAAAAACCAAAGTGCACGCTGCTTCGTAATTGCGTTAACGATTACCCGCTGTCTTTATAAAGCGGGTGTAGTCTCTGAAGCGGTCAACCACCTGAAAGCTCGGAGCAGTGATCGGATCTATCGGATGATATTCAGAAACCTTTTCTGTTTCTTCATACATAATTATATAGGCTGCAAAGAAGTGCTTTGGTGCCATATTGAGCTGCTGGTGTGTCAGTTGTATAATTGGAACACACAAGAGACCGATTCTTTACTTGTCGCAACAGGTAGGTTCAGATATTAGTCTATATTTAGTTTAAGAAAAATGTTTGACGGTTAGATACACCTGTATGTTTTGAACTGATAGTAACGTTGGAATTTTTATTAGGTGTTGCCATATACACGGATAGAGGTAACTTTACTATGCTGATTTAGAACGCACCTTCACTTGAATACATTTTTTAGGCGTTACTCTCCCCCAACTCTACTCCCCAATTTGCCTCAAGCGCAAGTCGCATCTCTGCGGGATGTTTCGTGTCTAATACTGGAGCACTTGTTTATGTGGATGAAAATGCGATATATAACGTATACTTAGTTCAATGTTGGTTCAGATCAATTACATGATTAGAGTCGTATAAATCTTACTAATTATACAATGATGACATTTCTTCACAGTTAGCTGAAACACATATTTAGCTGAAACAGGCATAGTCAACAAATCAACAAGAACACGTTTAGAGCTGAAACTTGGCTATTATCAAGAATTTACCTGCGTTGGCTTAGGCCTACAATATTAGATCTACATGCGATGATTAAGCTAATTACAATGGCATTATCTTCAAGGTCCAGCCTTGATAATTATGATAAAATCAGCAACTTGAAAAGTAGGACTACATGTCGATCGCTGAGTAATCATAAATCCGTAGACGTGTTTCTTCATAGATGTATTCTGACCCAGCATTTAATTTGAGTGTGTTTGGCACTACGGTACAATCCAAAAAACAGGCCTACACTTTAACAATTACTCCCAACTTAAGTTTGTGTTCATTTAGCTATGGCCCAATAAAACCAATTGAAATGTTGTTTCAAATGTGTTTTAGATTGAAAACAACCTGAAATGAATAGACGGCCACCCTTATCCAACATCGTTCACATTGAACACGTAAAGGATCCTGCATCGCGATCAGAACGATCAAGGATTCGAAATAAATCGGTTCCACCCAAAACCAACGATGATGGTAAACCAAAAGAAAAAAGGCAGGACTCCGCCGAACGTAGACCTACTCGAACAACTTCTCCTGCACCTCCAGTCCGCAACGTTCTTCAGCTACAGCCCAAGGTCATACCGTCGCTACTGGATATCGGAGGAACGAGACTGGTTGCTTCAGCGGTTCTTAGCAGGACCGACGTGGATGCAGTTCAGACTGCTCTGAAACTCAGCGAAGTAAGTCAAGCCAGGCCACTCGCTGCCCCGACGACGAGTCCAGAAGACATCAGACAGCTGCATTCACGTCTCCGGGACTGCTACAAGGGCAAGTCGACTTTCGAGATGACGTTTCTGCCTAGAGGAAGAGATTTCGGAAATTCTCGTGAAACTATGAAATCTGTGGATTCCGGAGTTTACTCGATACCCGGAGATGACGACGAAAACGTCGTGGCAGAATGGAAACCGAAGTGGCAGAATACCAAAACCGGACCAGCACCAGGCGAGATCAGAGGCATAAAAGGAATCTGTTTCACCAACGATGGCAAGGTGGCAATAGCCGAGGAGAAAAACGCCAGAATTCAGATATTCGATAAGAAAAGGGGAGAATCCCTTGCCATCGTTAAGGACCCATTTCCACTACGCAAAATGAACATCGGCGGACTCTGTCAGCTTCCATGCAGAAGCTTTCTCGCCGCCACTGACCGACAACGTGTCGTCTACTTCGAACCGTCCACTAACGGCTTATGCAGATGGAAAACTCTTGACAAACAGATCCATCTACAAGGCATTGCAGTCAGTTCGAGAGAACATCTATTCCTCACCGACCTGGAAAAGAAAAGAGTCTATTCCTACGACGTATCCGGCAAGCGAATCCTCACATTCAAACCCGACGATTTCCTCCGACCAGAATACGTAGCCATCAGCGAAGAATACTCAATGGTATTCGTCTCAGACAGCGAACAAGGGTGCGTCTACATGCTCAACATGAACGGCGAGTTGCTGAACAAAATAGGCAGACAAGGCAATGAGCAGGAAAAGCTCATCTATCCTCTGGGAGTCTGCTGCCAGTCAAATGGAAAACTAATCGTTGCAGACAGGGGGCAGCATCGACTTTCCACATACGATTTTCGCGCTCAATGTTACGAGCACCTGCTGACGCGGGATGACTTGATCTACAGTCCTACCTGCATTGCAACTGATGGAGACAAGTACCTTGCTGTTGCTGAAGAAAACCACGACTTCAAAGTGGACGAATACAAGCTGAAAATGTTCCACAGGAGTGGAAGGTGAACCGAACAATGGCTGACTAAGACCTTTGCTCAAAACCTATGTATTGATTCACTTAACCAGGCTAGTCACAGGGGAGATTTTAATACGCATGTAGGAAAATACTGAGAAGACTATATATCGTTACACACGCACACCACACTCATACACACACACATACACATCACGCACACACGCATTCGAATTATTTATTATCAAAGTTTGACAATAAAAACATCTTTTTAATCAATTTACAATTATGTAGCAATATCGTTGCTTAATAACCGTATAATATTATTATTGGAAGCATTTATTTATATTTTGGTTATGGTTTAACTGTGATAACAATTCAACTTGCAGAAATGTCTTGCTACTGAATTTTTACTCTCATTTGCTTGTCGATAGCTTGTCGAGTCGATCTTGGATGATCTAAATAATTCAAAGCATAGCATTTTTATAATTTTTTACATTGTTTAATAATACATTTTAAAACAATTTGGTCGTGAGCTTCATTTAATTTAATTACGGGTATGTACGCTGAACTTATGAGAGCCATCTTAAAAGTCAAAGCAGACGAAGAATGTCAAATTCATATAGCGCATTTTTGGGTTTTAGATTGAAGCTTTTGTCCCTTTGCTATATCCATATTCGAGACATTCTAGAGTAATTCATACCCACAAAATAGTATCCATCAACTTTTCCAGCACTTTGTCTGACGAGTTTATTTTTAGATAGTTATGGACAGTTTAATATATCATTATTAATTCTGTCATTGAGAACCAAACAGTTTAAGGAAAGCAGCATTTAAAGTTAAGTAAGTAAGTAAGTATGGTCTTTTTCTTATATATACTTTAATTAAGTATGGTCTATTGCTGATATACTTTAATTGTTTCCAGTTTATTTGTTTCTACGGACTTCCATTCGTTGGCTGTATAGGCCTACATATTATAGGAAACTGTAAAGTAGCACTTACGGAATTACTTATAGAGATTTCCCGCCATTTCTAATCTAATGATGAAATCGTAACCTAGACATTTCTAAAGTAATACCTAAAAGTTAAGTGCAAGGCACCAGCTTATTAATGAGCACTGCGTCACGTCAGTGGGGTTCTACAGTCTAGTCTTGTGCATATTGGGCGTTGCTCATGGGCATGACACAACTAATCTAATAACTAACCCTGATAACTAACCCTACTCGACACAGGAACCCTATGACAGCAGGCAGAAGCCAGTTCAAAATAGAGTGGTCGCCGATACTATAAGTATAATAGCAACAGCCAAAATAGAACGGTCTCTGATAGAACGGTCTCTGATGTTTGCCATATAATTTGTATATATAATATTACCAGAAATATATCATGAACTAAATATAATGAAATAAATTAAAATCAATCAATCAATCATTTATTTCTGTAACCATCAGAAGAGAAAAACGCGAACAATGAAACAGTAAGACAATGGTTTGACATGTACTGGCTACAAGGAGTCCCAGAAGGGATCATGGATCCCGCTAAATAGGGACACCTATAAAAAAATACAGATAGGGAAAGAAAGACAGTCAATGATACTTAGAATAGAGTAAGCCTTGGGCTCAAAACACAAACAACAAACAAAACCAAATAAAATAAGATGGATCCATCAAAAATCACAATAACAAAAGAATATAAAATCTTAACTAAAATATCATTACAGACAAAATCATCTAATTTACCACAATCTTAGCTAAAATAGCTACAGACAAAATCATCTAATTTAATCAATCAGTAATTTCAATCAGTCATTTATTTATGTAACCAATATTAGGAAGAGAACAACAACAATAAAACAATAAGGCAATAATTTTATATGTAGGCCTACTGGTTACAGGTTTACGTTGAATTGAGCGCGCACATTTTGCCGACCTTCATCTCAGCGACCTCAATTCGCCGCCGCGAAACAGAGCGCCGACACAATTCGGCGCCATCAAACACAGCGACTACACAATTCGCCGCCATTCATTTTTGGCCAAAATGACTGCCAACATGGACTTTAAAAAAATATTTCACAGAACAAGAGGGACTACAGACCTTGAGAAATGCAGGGCTTGAACTGTATCGAACTGTTTTAACGAAAACAAAATTAGTTAATAAACGTCTGGGCCAATTCAAAGGATTAACGAGCCAAGAGATCAACTACCTCAGCCAGCATGACCCCAAGGAGCTCATGTAGGGTCCCATATGGAACCCAAATAGGGTACCACATAGAACCCATTTTTATTGTACCATGTGGAACCCGTGGAAATGTTGGCAGGACCTCATACTTTTCGTCGTGTCTGAAGCCAGATCGGATGAACATTTAACGAAAATTATAGCCATTCTGTTAAAGTATTGTAAGTTTAACATCCAAGATTCTATGAAATTTAATGCGCCTGGCTTATCATCATTAGGGGTATGAAAAAGTAAGGGTATATACCCCTGTTCAATATTTGGGAGTACGGGCACCCCGTGCACCTCAAATAAAAGTACGCCTATGCAACTGATCAACCGCTCAATCAGTCAATCAATCCACCATCGTAATCGTAATCGTGATTCGTTTGAACAAAGGCGCTAAATCAAAACATAATCGATAGGAGAGGTGAAATCCGTTCAATATTGGATAAGGGGCGAAGTGAATCCGTTCCATATTTGATTCATTGATCAATCAACCATAGGTGGATCAATCAATCAATCAATTATTAAGTTAGACTGAAACCAAGAAACGAGCCTACGAAACAACACTTATTACTCAGCAAAATGCGCCATTTCAAATCAATTTTACACGATCACCCATCGATTAGACCAATTAGTCAGTCAGCTTAAGCTGACAGTGTGTCTACTGAGATAGCTTTAGACAGTTTCAAGTGTAGAGCGCTTTAGTTACAAATGATTTCACTTAGCTAAAGCTTATCACAGCCAGAAAATTGTACAGTTCTGTTGGATTCCCACTTCCTATACTCGCTTTGACGTCTTTGACGGCTTAATTCAGGTAGACACCCACCGCGATGAACTAGCTAATCTCAAGAGCACGCCCAAGACCTACTCGAAGATCGATATCTGCGTAGTTTTATCAAACGACAGCCACTCTCCGATCTCTGATTAGATCATCATCTAACACGTGTTAGGCGGAAAAACCAAAGTGCACGCTGCTTCGTAATTGCGTTAACGATTACCCGCTGTCTTTATAAAGCGGGTGTAGTCTCTGAAGCGGTCAACCACCTGAAAGGTCGGAGCAGTGATTGGATCTATCGGATGATATTCAGAAACCTTTTCTGTTTCTTCATACATAATTATATAGGCTGCAAAGAAGTGCTTTGGTACCATATTGAGCTGCTGGTGTGTCAGTTGTATAATTGGAACACACAAGAGACCGATTCTTTACTTGTCGCAACAGGTAGGTTCAGATATTAGTCTACTATATTTAGTTTAAGAAAATTGTTTGACGGTTAGATACACCTGTATGTTTTGAACTTTTATTAGGTGTTGCCATATACACGGATAGAACTTGTGGTAACTTTACAATGCTGATTTAGAACGCACCTTCACTTGAATACATTTTTTAGGCGTTACTCTCCCCCAACTCTACTCCCCAATTTGCCTCAAGCGCAAGTCGCATCTCTGCGGGATGTTTCGTGTCTAATACTGGAGCACTTGTTTATGTGGATGAAAATGCGATATATAACGTATACTTAGTTCAATGTTGGTTCAGATCAATTACATGATTAGAGTCGTATAAATCTTACTAATTATACAATGATGACATTTCTTCACAGTTAGCTGAAACACATATTTAGCTGAAACAGGCATAGTCAACAAATCAACAAGAACAAGTTTAGAGCTGAAACTTGGCTATTATCAGGAATTTACCTGCGCTGGCCTAGGCCTATAATATTAGATCTACATGCGATGATTAAGCTAATTACAATGGCATTATCTTCAAGGTCCAGCCTTGATATGATAAAATCAGCAACTTGAAAAGTAGGACTACATGTGGGTCGCTGAGTAATCATAAATCCGTAGACGTGTTTCTTCATAGATGTATTCTGACCCATCATTTAAGTTTGAGTGTGTTTGGCACTACGGTACAATCCAAAAACAGGCCTACTCTATAAAAATTACTCCCAACTTAAGTTTGTGTTCATTTTGCTATGGCCCAATAAAACTAATTGAACTGTCGTTTCAAATGTGTTTTAGATTGAAAACAACCTGAAATGAATAGACGGCCAGCTTTGTCTAACATCGTTCACATTGAACACATAAAGAATCTAGCATCGCGACAAGAACGGTCGAAGTTTCGAAACAAATCGGTTCCACCCAAAACCAACGATGATGATAAACCAAAAGAAAAAAGACAGGTCTCCGCCGAACGTAGACCTACTCGAGCAACTTCTCCTGCACCTCCAGTCCGTCCCGTTCTTCAGCCACAGCCCAAGGTCATACCCAAGATACGCAAGGTCAAAAAAACTCAATTCAAGTCGAAGTCAGAAGTGTCGCACGCGCAACCGTCGCTACTGGATATCGGAGGAACGAGAATGGTTGCTTCAGCGGTTCTTAGCAGGAACGACGTTGATGCCGTTCAGACTGCTCTGAAACTCAGCGAAGCAAATCAAGCCAGCCTACTCGCTGCCCCGACGACGAGTCCAGAAGACATCAGACAACTGCATTCACGTCTCCGGGACTGCTACAAGGGCAAGTCGACTTTCGAGATGACGTTTCAGCCTAGAGGAAGAGATTTTGGCAATTCTCGTGAAACTATGAAATCTGTGGATTCCGGAGTTTACTCGATACCCGGAGATGACGACGAGAATATCGTAGCAGAATGGAAACCGAAGTGGCAGAATACCAAAACCGGACCAGCACCAGGCGAGATCAGAGGCATAAAAGGAATCTGTTTCACCAACGACGACAAGTTGGCAATAGCAGAGGAGAAAAACGCCAGAATTCAGATATTCGATAAGAAAAGAGGAGAATCCCTTGCTATCGTTAAGGACCCATTTCCACTACGCAAAATGAACATTGGCGGACTCTGTCAACTGCCATACAGAAGCTTTCTCGCCGCCACTGACCGACAACGTGTCGTCTACTTCGAACCGTCCACTAACGGCTTATGCAGATGGAAAACACTTGACAAACAGATCCATCTACAAGGCATTGCAGTCAATTCGAGAGAACATCTATTCCTCACCGACCTGGAAAAGAAAAGAGTCTATACCTACGACTTATCCGGCAAACGAATCCTCACATTCAAACCCGACGATTTCCTCCGACCAGAATACGTAGCCATCAGCGAAGAATACTCAATGGTATTCGTCTCAGACAGCGAGCAAGGGTGCGTCTACATGCTCAACATGAACGGTGAATTGCTGAACAAAATAGGAAGACAAGGCAATGAGCAGGAAAAGCTTATCTATCCTCTGGGCGTCTGCTGCCAGCCAAATGGAAAACTAATCGTTGCCGACAGAGGGCAGCACCGACTTTCCACATACGATTTTCGCGCTCAATGTTACGAGCACCTGCTGACGCGGGATGACTTGCTCTACAGTCCTACCTGCATCGCAACTGATGGAGACAAGTACCTTGCTGTTGCTGAAGAAAACCACGACTTCAAAGTCGACGAATACAAGCTGAAAATGTTCCACAGGAGTGGAAGGTGAGATGAACCAAATAATGGCTGACTAAGACCTTTGCTCAAAACCTATGTATTGATTCACTTAACCAGGCTAGTCACAGGGGAGATTTTAATACGCATGTAGGAAAATACTGAGAAGAATATCGTTACACACATACACGTACACGCATACACACCCACACCACACATACACACATACACATCACACACATTCGAATTATTTATTATCAAAGTTTGACAATAAAAACATCTTTTTAATCAATTTACAATTATTGAACAATATCGTTGCTTAATGACCGTATAATATATTGGAAGCATTTATTTATATTTTAGTTATGGTTTAACTGTGATAACAATTGCAACTTGCAGAAATGTCTTGCTACTGAATTTTTACTCTCATTTTCTTGTCGATAGCTTGTCGAGTCGATCTTGGATGATCAGAGTAATTCAAAGCATAGCATATTTATAAATTTTTAGATTGTTTAATAATACATTTTAAAACAATTTGGTCGTGAGCTTCATTTAATTTAATTACGGGTCTATACGCTGAACTTATGAGAGCCATCTTAAAAGTCAAAGCAGACGAAGAATGTCAAATTCATATAGCGCATCTTTCGGTTTTAGATTGAAGCTTTTGTCCATTTGCTATATCCATATTCTAGACATTCTAGAGTAATTACAGACCCACAAAATAGTATCCATCAACTTTTCCAGCACTTTGTCTGACGAGTTTATTTTCAGATAATTATGGACAGTTTAATATATCATTATTAATTCTGTCATTGAGAACCAAACAGTTTCAGGAAAGCGGCATTTAAGGTTCGCAAGGTAAGTATGGTCTTTTTCTGATATACTTTAATTAAGTATGGTATATTGCTGATATACTTTCATTGTTTCCGGTTTAATTGTTTCTACGGACTTTCTACGACTTTCTACATACTACATTGGCTGATATAGGCCTTCTTGCTTATAGGTGGCCCCAGAGCTTTCCCGCCATTTCTAATCTAATGATGAAATCGTAACATAAACATTTCTAAAGTGATACTTAAGAGCTAAGTGCAAGGCACCAGCTTATTAATGAGCGCTGCGTCATGTAAGAGGGGTTGTCCAGAGAATATTATCTGCAATGGTGCAAAAATATTGCACACAAATAAATGCACACATATATATCTAAATATTGGCCTATATCATAGACTATGTAATTTCTAATAGGCCCACTGTATAAGCCTAATATATATCCTATAGGCTATACATGTGCGTACCGCTTAGCAGCGATACATGTATATTCCTATATTCAAATAACGATATATAGGCCTACACAAACACTATATATATGTATATATTTATATATACATATATATATAGGCCTATGTATATATATAGACTATGTATAGTTTGTGTGCGCGTGTAAACAGATTCAGGGTATTTAAGTAAGTAAGATTGTGCTTTATTGAACCTCCTGCAAACGCACTGCGGGAACATCGGATAAGAACAATTTAAGAGTGTTAAATCACAAAAAATCATAATAATATACAATCACAAAGCAGACTTCATCGGAGCTGTGAGAGAGTAAGAATAAAGTAAGTAAGAAGCAAAATCAGAATAAATTCACATCTGTTAATTAAACGGTTATGTGAACGAGGACACATCTAGGTTAATGCGTCAGCAAACTAGCGGCTGAAGCACGAGGTCATCAAGCCACAGAGGTTCCTGGGTCGACACTCAGAAACTTGAGCCGTTCCATTTTCCGTATAATTGCGTTAATTTAAGATCGATACTCGGCCGGAAAGGGGTTCCTATCATACCCAGGAGATTATTCACCCATGTCTCAATAACATGAGGGCCTCATGAGTGGCGCTACTGACACCCTGCAACCTTTGGTGGAGAGGGGCCAGACTCTTGCCAAAGGTAACCCACAAATTCCAACCTGCATAATGAGGATATAATAGTTCTGCTATTTCTTTACCATTTCTCTTCAAGTCTTCCATTCTACGTTTTCTGGCAAGCATCTGTTCCTGTCTTTCTGCTGATCGTTTCTCCTTTGCAGTTAATTTTGCATCCACACCTACCATTGACCCTCTACGTCCTTTCTCATGCTGAGCTAACAAGAACTCACGATCCTCTGGAATTGTTATCATTTCGAGTGCTCTCAGATGAGAAATGTCAAAAAGGTCATCTAGTTTACAAAGAAATTCAGCCTCATTTGCTTGCTGTGTTACAGATTGTCGCCCCTTGTTTTTCTTCAGCAAACGCCATTCTTCAAATGTTCGTTCTAGTTTGGTTATGCAATTTCTTAGATCCATCATTGGGATCCTTGCCATTTGATAAAGTATTGCCAGCTTTTCGACTGTAACAGCTGATGACTGTCTGATAGTTTGTTTTAGTTGAAGATGGTGATGTAAAAACAAACCAAGAGCCTGACGTAAGGATGGCAACTTGTTGCCGGTTAATTCAGTTAATGTTGAACCAAGGAGGTACACTTCAGTTTTAGATCTAGTTGCTGCCGCCATATTTAATATTTAATAACTTTGCCAAAATGAACAAAAATGTATTATGTGATGTGTTTGAGCAGTTTCTGGTTTATATAGTCTATGCATCTGATGATATCAGCATTCAGCAGTCTCTCAGCAACGTGCCTGAACTTGTCTAATGTCCATACAAGCCAATAGGTGCTGATGTAAGCAGTATGAGTCACTGAGAGTCAGCTTCTGTCAGAAACAGGGAAATTTGCGGCAAGACTTGATGATGTCAGCAAAATAATGATCACGAGTCATGACAGAAATTAATTTTGTGGGAATGTCATGTAACTAATGTGTGATTATTTTACTGTTTTATTTATTTAGATGACCAACTACAGCTTTACAAACTGTTGTACTCAAATGGATGATGCATTGTGGTTCAGGCTTGTGATTGCCATATGCTGAATTGCTGATCCTTACTATTTGGAACCTGTAAAACTTCAGTGACATTGAGCTACCAGTAAATATTCACCAATGGAGTAGATATTTGGCCTGAATTTTTTCTTTATATATATGTGTGACAAACAATTAGAGGGTAGGAGGTTCATATTTACAAAATGTGAAAATAAGCTCCACCCTACTGTAACTGTCCTAAACATTAGCCATCTAGCGTATGTGATAGAAGTTATCAGATTCACTATGTCATGCAGGAAATCAAGCTGCAATAAAAACTGCTGTTTTTAGCCGTCTCAAACCAATATAGAACAGGTTTTTAAACTCAAATTATGCAGTATCATGGGCCTAGTCTTAGGGTTTTCTAATGTGCTTAACTTTCTCGTGGATAATGGCAACACCTCTCTCTGCATATCGTTGGTGACTTTTGCGAATGATTGCTCTGCAGCCTTGCAGTCATCCATACTGTTCCAATCAGGATCTTCGGTTAGGAATACAACTGGCATTCCAAGCGTTAGAAATATATTTCTGCTCTACTTTTTCGAAAAATCAACAAGATTCGTCTGTTGTACCGTCGCCAAGTCGACCTCTATGACTACGAGTTTCAATAGGTCGTTTACTCCTTCTTTCTCCGTTAAAAAGTAGCCCACCCTAGGTACCCGGTTAGCTTGCGTGAAGTATAACATCACTGATATCTCGGGTATCAGAATACATCAAGCTGCTGCAGGCAGAGCAGGTCATTCCTAGCTGGTTTGGAAGCAGTTCAAGCCACAGATGCCGGGAACCAGTACTTGATGTAAACTTTGCGAGAAATATGTTCACATGTAGCAGCCACGAGATTCTCTTGCTCGTACACAGTTTCAACTGTGACCTGAACAGTCAAACCTTAATACCGTAAACTGCTTTCGACACCCAGTAAGCTTGATGCATTGGCCCAAGGACTCGGAAGTTTGTCCCATGATTTGGCGTTCATCCCAAAAAGACAAGCATTAGGTGGCTAGATGGAATAGTTCGCGGTAGTCGTCATCGTCACGACGTTGTTGATCCTGCAGTTGTTGTTCAATGATGTTCATAGAATACAATGACTTCGTATCGGACAAATTTCGAACATGAGAAAATAGGGGCCACCCTAACTTACATGTATACATACATACATCTAACTATAGGTCTATGTATACATACAGGCATAGATACATGCATACATGTTCAAATACATACATACATACATACATACATACATACATACATACATACATTATACATACATACATACATACATACATCTATACATCTATACATCCTGTTGGCTTGTGGTCTAAGCCTTCTGAGGGTGAACAGAAAAGAAGAAAAGGATTTTAGAATGAACCACAAACTACGCAATATTTATAAAACTCTACACCGTGATTCAATAAAAGTAAGCCAAACTTTGTATTTCATATAAGTAATTCTAACATGAAAACAGTATTTAATATTTTCGTGAAGAAACTCTCAGTAGTATGGTTTGATTGTTTAATTAAAGAAGATGTTCAAATGGCATCCTTCTGCTTGCACGTAAGCCTGGAGGCGATGGCGCCATTGGGCAACAGCGTCGTCGACAAGGGCAACGTTTTCTTCAGTGCGCGATGACCTTCGTCTGCCACTACCAATGACGCGGTCGACTGACCCTGTAACGCTAATTTTTCGAAACAATTTATCTAATCCGCTTCTGGTCCACTGTTTTTCTGGAAACTCTGGCAGGAATTGACGGCTCCTGTAATTCTTGGATTCCCTCAAACCTTTTATCATGTGTAAATCTTCTTTACTAAAGGCATTTTTTCGGAAATTGCTTGTTTCCTGTTTATGTTTTCTATCGTATTATCGTCTGATTTTATTAGTAGGAAATATAAACCGGAAGTCATTAAAATAAAAAAGTAAGTCTGTGCATATTTTTATTTTTAAAATATTATTAATAAAATATAGTTCAAGTTTTAATATTTGTTTATAAAGTTTGGCTTACTTTTTATTGAATCACCGTGTATTTACAATATGTAGGCTACATAAATTGGAACCAACTTACATAACAAAGGCGACACACAGCTGGACTCTTCAACAAGACGTCCGCTGGCAATATAACAGCTGCAGTCAATTCGTAATCGAAGACGCAAAACATGGAGAACCGGCAATAATATTATCAGGAGAAATAACCACAAAGGGCTTTCTCTCAAACGAACCACCATGGGTTTACAAGTGTGACACTCGATGGTGCACGTAGAACAAATCTACTTAACTAAAACTCTCTGATTCACAGAAAAGCTTCTCTATACTCTAAGAAAACGAGGTGCGGCTTAATTAACTAAACAATAATACAAGTACACGTGAGGATGATGATGGCTATATGACGGAATGGCTGAAGGCCACTCCCAACAATACATACAACTATAGGCTACTTTGAGATGGTTTTTTTCTGTCTAAACTTATTACGAGAATTCTTAAAAGATTGGTAGACCTGTTAGGTTTGACCAGTTTGTAGAAGGTGTGTTAAAACTTAGGCAATCTGGCGAGAATATAAACTTGAAAAGCTACAGGATAAGAGAGCTTGGCATTTAGATTTTTATCTGTCGAGACACTGTTTTGATGTTAGTAAGCCAGGGTTCTGTGTTAGAATATATACACGTATACATACATAAATACATACAATGTCATACATACATAAATTTGATTTGATTTGATTTGATTTTTTATTCGGTAACCAAAAACATACAAAAAGAGTAAACAACAACAGAAATACATCGGCAAAACAAGTTAAGGTTACCAAGGAGACCCATAAGGGGCCGAAGGGGCCCGCTAACCAGGGCCACCTGGGGTAATAGACTAATAGTATTACAGAAAGTAGTGTGGCCAATGCAAACCAAATTAAACGATAAACATTAATCTTAATCAGACTTAATTAAAACTTAACTAGTGTGTAAAGTTAACAGGGGTATAAATGCACATTAATTTTTATTATGCCTTAGTAATCACAGAGAATTAAAATATTACATTAGGAAACCTTTAGTGTTAATATTATGAGTGTCCTGGAGTAACTGATGAAGCCCTTAAAATATAGTCACGTAAATTCCGTTTAAAGAGATGAAGGCTAGATAAGGATCGTATTTCAATAGGGATTGCATTCCACGTTCTCGGTTCTATACATTTAATGGAAGAGAGTCTTGTGTTAGTACGGGCAAATGGAAATACATATACATGTATACATAAACACATAAATACATACATACATACATGCTTACATAAATACATACATACATACAGTCATACATACATACATACATACATGCATACATACATACATACATACATACATGCATAGGCTACATACATACATACATACATACATACATACATACATACATACATACATACATACATACATACATACATACATACATACATACATACATACACACATACATACATACATACATACATACATACATACATGCAAACATGCTTACATACAAGTTTTGTTTCTACCCACTAAACCTGGTCCTCGGCGTCATTTGGGTCGCCACGGAGTTCCATCATAATCGTAATCGAGAATTTATATAGCGCCACTTAAGATCACAGGCGCTCATGCATGTAGTTACCATGAAATCTCTCAAATCGACTAAACTGCAAAGGTCATGGTAACAGAGAAGTTCTTACTTCTCGACTTCCAAATGCTCTTTTTGTTGCAACGCTAATAATTATAGGCCTGGCGGAATGTAAGATTCACGTATACCGTACAGCTTTTATCGAAGAGATAACATCGCCGCCCACTTGAGAAAATTACATCCCGGTCTGGTTGGACGAGTTATCATACACTGTCCTAAATCAGATAAAAACTTATACCACCTACGATTAGATTACCCTAAGGACTATGTACCTAAATCTTGTGAATACATATGTAACATGCCTAGGCCCTCTAAGGTTCAAATTCATAAGCATGTAGCATAAATAATTATTAAATATATCATTAATCACAGCAATTAAAGTACGCTAAATCTACTTAATACTTATAAATATATAACCTAGAATTATATATATATTTATTTATTTATTATATTACTTATCATAGGCCCGATGATCTGGAATGGGCTCCCTGTGAAGCTACGCCTACTTCCAAGAACTCTCTTTGACACGTATTAGCCGATATTAATGATAAAACTGTTCCTTTTGGCCGTGCTGGCGCCGGGAGCACATCTGAGTAGTCCCCTTGAAGAAGTGCTATATAAATCCTTCAATGAAGGAATGAATATATAAACATGTATTTAGGCCTAGGCTATGAATATGACATTAATACATAAACATATATCATAAATGTCATAAAATATATATATATATACTTATATAGGCTACATAAAATGGCTAGACACCACATACTGGACTCTCATTACCGGGTATACTTATCTTATCATTCGCCCGTCAAGTTCTTATCTGTGCGTTTAGTGCGCAGCCCAAGAGCCAAACATTGCAACGCATGCGACCAGTTAATTATCTTCGACTGCGGAGTGGCCACCGCCTTCGTGTCTTTGGTTGCCGAGGTGTTTCTGGCGAACATTCGGCGGCGTCAGCGTGATGCTCGAGACTTGTTGGAGACGTGTTGGAGTTTGTCACAGAAACGTCTATGTGACTTAATAAGCAATATGTCGTCTTGGTGAAGTCAAACCATCAGTTCGCTACTTTGATCCTGACACAACGAAGATACCGTTTTGACGCAATTATAGTAAGTAAATTGATACTCTAAGCGATCAAGAATAGTTCTCGTTCGAGGCATGACCAGAAAAAGACAATCAGTTGACTTGGTTGAAGAATGATGATGAATCGGCATGTGGATTAAGGACTAATTTTTAGTATTATGATTGGCCAGAGTTCAGCTTCTTATCAACTATTAGTCCAATTTGAAACAAAAGCTTTGCTGAACAGGAAGCCAATGCAAAGATTCAAGCACATGTATAGGTTATTTGTTCATATTTTAGTTATGGCTCTAGTGGAAGAAAATATTAGATGTCGAATTCATACAGATGTTTACTTCCACTATATATGGTCCAAAATCTGCTATTTATCTTCTTGCAGCTGAATTATTATAAACCATTCTACGTACAATCTTTCGCTTTTGACTCAGTTTGTCTTAAAATGGGGTCGTTATCATTGCACGCCTTTCTGGCTTCTGGAGTAAACAATTTGACGTACAATGATCATTGATAACTGTGAAACGTTTGAGTGGAAATGAAGCGATCAGTTGGCATTTAAGGTAAATGCATGCTGATGGAGAAGTCGAAGATGGCGACAAAATTAGCCGTCTTCCTTGCAGAAAACAGCATAGGCGCAACCACCCTATGAAACCCGTGGGACGCTTCCCCCCAACTTCTGAAAATGAAAATTTTGAGGTAAACAAGAGCCCAAAATGCACTCCATTTGCTATCAAATGCTCAAAATTGCGTCGTCTTTTGGGTTGGAGCCCCAGACCCCGATGGGGGAGCTTATGACGCTCCACCATACCCCTAGTCGTTTTGGGCATCTTGCCTTCCGCAATCGCGACTGTGCGCCTTACACCTTCGCACTCGCCCTCCACTCGGACGTTCTAGTAGGTCCCTCCCCCAACAAATCGCTGGCCCTGCTGCCGATTAAATAAAGGGTCAGGCTAAAGCCGCTAAACTCAAGTCTAGAATTCAGTGCAGAATGTTGCTGTATAATTTTACTCTAAAACTTTACTTAGCTCGCTTTTTAAATTTCGACTAAAGCTCGTGGTAGAAGCCTAGGAGGACATTTCAATTTTTAATGCTGCGACTGCGAGTGGCGTTCTTCTAACACTTAAAATCTCAGTTTCCTCACATATAACATATTCAAAATTTTCACAGATCTAGGTGGTTTAGGTACACTTTATATCGAAATCATAGGTGAAAAATTTGAGGTAAATTAGAGTAAAAAATGTACTCCATTTGGCATCAAAATTTTAATGCTCAAAATTGCGTCGGCTTCTGGGGAGACCTCGATGGGGTGCTTTCGACGCTCCCCCGCACCTCCTAATCGTCAGGGGCTTCTTGCCTTCGGCAACTGCAGCTTCGCGCATTCGACGCTCGCAATTCTTCCCACTCGGACAATTCTAGTAGGTCCCCCAACTTCTGAACCGTGGTTGCGCCATGGGTACAATCATGGGATCGTCCATTAATTATGTCAACAAAATAGGGGGAGGGGTTTTGGAAAAGTTTGACAGTTGTTGACAAAGGGGAGGTCAGTTCGGTACAATTTGACGTCAACACATTTTTTTCAAATGAATCAAAACAGACCCTTCAAAATGGTAGCGAAAACATTAAGTAATTAAGCTAAAAATGTATAAAGCGCTTAATGTTTAATATTACTAAAAAGCTGGCAATAAACTAAACTCATATATTTTGAAATTCGAGATTGCATTTTTTAGTGTAAAAATAAAAAAAATGATTCTACATGTATTGAGCCATTGTGTTTCTTTTTGTAGGGGGAGGGTGTCTGGGATTGTTGACATAATTTTTTAGGGGGTCCGTCAATGTTTGACAGTTGTTGACAAGGGGAGGGGTCAAAAACTGACTAAAATTTGTTGCCATAATTAATGGACGACCCCAATGGAAAAATAACAGGGTTTTTGTTTTACTCATTGAGCAGTTGATCATACAGTGTTCAACTGATCAATGACTCCAACTTGGATGTTTAAATATTCACAGAGGTAGAGGGATGACAGACCTTGAAAAATACAGAGTCTGAACTGTATCAGCCTGTTTTAATTAAAACAAATTAGTGGAGTTCTGGGCCAATTCAAACGAGGTCACCATCCAGCAGATCAGCTGCCTCTGCCAGCATGACCATATGGATGATGGAGTCCATAATAGGGTCCAAAATGGAACCCATGGAAATATTTGCAGGACCCGAATCCTTCTCGTCGTGTCCGGAAGCCAAATCGGATGAACGTTAAGGGGACTAGTCATTCTATAAAAGTATTGTAAGTTGAACAGCTGTTACTAAATTCCAGGCGTCTATTAAACTTAATATTCTTGGTTTATTCGAGGTATGAAAAAGTAAGGGTACGGTTCAATAGTTGGGAGTAGGCCTATGGGTACTCCAAAGCACCTCCAATAAAAGTACGCCTATAATTATAACTGATCAACTGATCAACCTCTCAATCAGTCAGTCAATTCACAATCGTAATCTCGAGATTTCTTCAGCGCACAAAAATCGAAGTCACGGGAACCAGCGTATCCACAAGCGCTTAGTCAAAACATAATCGATAGACGAGGTGAAATCCGTTCCAGATTCGATTGACTGATCAATCGACCACTGGTTGATCAGTCAATCAAATCTGACATTAACTGCAACAAGCCAACGAAACAGCAATTAATCAGCAAAATGCAGTCATTTCAAATCATTTCTACACGACCACCCATCGATTAGAACAATTAGTCAGTCAGCATACAGCTGTGTCGACTGAGATAGCTTTAAACAAGCGTCAAACGCCTTAGTAACAAATGATTACACTTAGCTAAAGCTTATCACAGCCAGAAAAAGCCCAGTTCTGTCGCGTTTCAGCTTCCTACTCGGCGTCCTTCACGGCTTAATTACAAATACACACACACACCACGATAAACTTATCTCAAGGGTACGCACAAGACCTACTCGACGAACTTCGTCATCTGATCATTCGCCAGCCACGCTCCGAACTCTCTGATGAGATCATCCACCACGTGTAAGGCGGAACAAGCAACGTGTACGCTGCATCGAAATTTCGTTAACGATTACCGGTACTCGATCGCTGTCCTTATAAAGCGTGTGTCGTCTCTTATGGCCGTGTGTGATGATTTGGGGCGCTCTTGTAAATAACAATGTATAGAAACGTGGTTTTCATCTTAGTATATGCGGCCCAATAAATCTAAACGAACTGTTGTTTCATATGCGTTTTAGACTGAAGACAACCTGAAATGAATAAGCGGCAACCCCTATCTAACATCGTTTCCATTGAACACGTAAAGGATCCTGCACCACGACAAGAACGGTCGAAGATTCCAAATAAATCAGTTCCACCCAAAACCAACGATGATGGTAAACCAAAAGAAAAAAGACAGGCCTCCGCCGAACGGAGACCTACTCGAACAACTTCTCCTGCACCTCCAGTCCGCAACGCTCTTCAGGGACAGCCCATGGTCATACCCAAGATACGCAAGGTCTACAAAACTCAATTCAAGTCGAAGTCAGATGTGTCGCACTCGCAACCGTCGGAATTCGATATCGAAGGAACGAGAATGATTGCCTCAGCGGTTTTTACCAAGTCCGACGTGGCTGCAATTCAGACTGCGAGCAGACTGAGTAACGAAACTCCTGCAAGACGACACGCTGCTCTGACGAGTCCAGACGACATCAGACAGCTACATTCACGTCTCCGCGACTGCTACAAGGGCAAGTCGACTTTCGAGATGACGTTTCAGCCGAGAAGAAGAGATTCGACGAGTTCCGATGCAAACTCTTGTGAAAGTATGAAATCTATGGAGTCCGGAGTTTTCTCGATACCTGGAGTTTACGACGAGAATGTCATAAAAGAATGGAAACCGGAGTGGCAGAATACCAAAACCGGACCAGCACCAGGCGAGATCAGAGGCATAAAAGGAATTTGCTTCACCAACGACGACAAGTTGGCAATAGCAGAAGAGAAAAACGACAGAATTCAGATATTCGATAAGAAAAGAGGAGAATCCCTTGCCATCGTTAAGGACCCATTTCCACTACGCAAAATGAACATTGGTGGACTCTGTCAACTGCCATACAGAAGCTTTCTCGCCGCCACTGACCGACAACGTGTCGTCTACTTCGAACCGTCCACTAATGGCTTAAGCAGATGGAAAACTCTTGAAAAACAGATTCATCTACAAGGCATTGCAGTTAACTCGAGAGAACATCTATTTCTCACCGACCTGGAAAAGAAAAGAGTCTATTCCTACGACTTATCCGGCAAACGAATCCTCACATTCAAACCCGACGATTTCCTCCGACCAGAATACGTAGCCATCAGCGAAGAATACTCAATGGTATTCGTCTCAGACAGCGAGCAAGGGTGCGTCTACATGCTCAGCATGAACGGTGAATTGCTGAACAAAATAGGAAGACAAGGCAATGAGCAGGAAAAGCTCATCTATCCTCTGGGAGTCTGCTGCCAGCCAAATGGAAAACTAATCGTTGCAGACAGGGGGCAGCACCGACTTTCCACATACGATTTTCGCGCTCGATGTTACGAGCACCTGTTGACGCGGGATGACTTGCTGTACAGTCCTACCTGCATCGCAACTGATGGAGACAAGTACCTTGCTGTTGCTGAAGAAAACCACGACTTCAAAGTGGACGAATACAAGCTGAAAATGTTCCACAGGAGTGACAGGTGAACCGAACAATGGCTGACTAAGACTTTTGCTCAAAACCTATGTAGGCCTATTGATTCACTTAACCAGGCTAGTCACAGGGGAGATTTTAATACGTCTGTAGGAAAATACTGAGAAGAATATCGTTACACACACGCACACCCACCCACACGCACACACACATATCACACACACATTCGAATTATTTATTATCAAAGTTTGACAATAAAAACATCTTTTTAATCAATTTACAATTATTGAACAATATCGTTGCTTAATGACCGTAGGCCTATATATTGGAAAGCATTTATTTATATTTTAATTATGGTTTAACTGTGATAACAATTACAACTTGCAGAAATGTCTTGCTACTGAATTTTTACTCTCATTTTTTTGTCGATAGTTTGTTGCATCGATCCTAGGATGATTGGAGTAATTCAAAGCATAGCATATTTATAACTTTTTAGATTGTTTAATAATACATTTTAAAACAATTTGGTCGTAAGCTTCATTTAATTTAATCACGGGTCTATACGCTGAACCATCCTAAAAGTCAAAGTAGACGAAGAATGTCAAATTCATATAGCGCATTTTCGGTTTTAGATTGAAGCTTCTGTCCATTTGCTTCATCCATATTCTAGACATTCTAGATTAATTCAGATCCATAAAATAGTATCCATCAACTTTTGACGAGTTTATTTTCAGATATTTATTTATCAGGTATGTAGCTGCATCAACTTTGAACGATATTCCACTGTCTATAGGCAACTCCCTAATGTATGTCTTTTCAAAAGAGGGCTGCGCCACTTTTTAATTGGAAATAATAACTGACCCAGGGCTCCCTAGAATCTGTTTCATTCAACTCAACAGCAGCTACTGATTCACCCCATCCACATCCTTAAAATGAGATGAAATGTGAGCCTGAATTGTGTCATAGATATTCACACAAATTGACCGTTTTACGTGAAAATTTCCACGTAAAACGGTCAATTTGTGTGAATATCATTAGTCAAGATTTATCTTTGTTGTTATTTAGTACACTTAGTTTTAGACCAGTTAAGTGCATTGGCTTTCCTCATGAGGCTGTACTGCAATCTTAGGGGCCCTACTTAGCGGAGCCGTAAGACCCTTTCAGGGTCCGCTGTGTGACTCCATTTTTTTAATGATTGAGTGCTACTGTTCATGGTTGGTCACCGAATAAAATGAAATGTTTTGATTTGATAATAATGGACAGTTAATATAGCATATTAATTCTCTCTTTGAAAACCAAACAGTTCAAGGAAAGGGGCACTTAAGGTTCGTAAGGTCTATTACTGATATATTTTAATTGTTTCCAGTTTAATTGTTTAATTGTTTCCACGGACTTCCAGTCGTTGTCGTGTATAGGCCTACATATCATAGGAAACTTTAAAGTAGCACTTACGGAATTTACTTATAGCGTCCTCCTGCCATTTCTAATCTAATGATGAAATTATAATATCGAAATTCTACAGGGATGTTTAAAAGCTAAGCGCAAGACAACAGTCTATTAAAGAGCGCTACGTCAAGTCAGAGGGGTTGTTGAGAGAATAACATTTCCAATGGTGTAAAAATAATGCACACAAAGGTGAGTGATGCACAGTTCGGTCAACTCCAGATCAGTATCCGACGCGACCGAAATCCGCCACTGCCGTGTTCGGACGGTGCCAGTCTCAAGCCTTGATAAAAGAGGAGGGCGACGCTAATCATCTGTGTTATTACCAAGCGTCGTTAAACAAACCTACGACGACGAGGGCATATATATATATATATATATATATATTCATTCAAGTATTTATATAGCACCTCTTCAAGGAAACTACTCAGAGGTACTCCCGACTCCAGCATGGCCGAAAAAGAACAGTTTTCAAGCGCTTGTAGAGTGTGTCAGAGAGTAACCTATTATGGAACAGGCGCAGCTCAAGAGGGAGGCCATTCCTAACCGAAGGGCCCACCGCAGAAAAGCGCGACTTTGGATGATTGTCATGGGCAAACGGTACTGAGAACAAAGCCATTCCCGCTGAGCGTAGGGAGCGACTACTCCGACGTCGTGTACCCTAGGGAATGTGTAAAATCAGGGTATGTAATCATGTATATCTAATCCTAACACTAACCCTAACCCCTTCACCTCTAACCCCACCCTAACCCTGACCCATAACCATAAGCCTCTTACCCTAACCTAACCGTAACCATAAATTTGCAGGGCATAATTATACACATACCCTGTTTATACACATAGCCTGACATTTCAGGGTATATACATATTCCCTGATTATACACATTCTCTGTAACATATACATAGTTTGTGTGCTTGGTAGTGATATTATATATATATGCAATATTATATATATATATATATATTTAGTTTTTGTGCGCGTGTAACTCCTTTACACATACCGGTTTAGACCTGTTCTGTCGGATAGATAAGGCATGAAGCCAAAGCAGATTTAACCGAGAACAAAGGTTCAACAGATCGAACAGATTCAGGGCATTTAAGATCGATACTCGTCCGGAAATGGGTTCCCCTCATACCCAGAAGATTATTCACCCATGTCTCAACCATGAGTGGCGTTACTGACACCCTGCAACCTTTGGTGGCAAGGGGCGAAACTCTGGCCAATGGTAACCTACAAATTTAGATTGACGACCTGCATATTTTTTGCGTCGTAAGGCTCATCGGACTTTGGGATTTTGGCCATGGTGACTGCTTTAATTAGTGCATGCATGTATACATGTATGTATAATTTTTTAGTCATAATTAATAATTATAATTTTTAGTCATTATTAATAATTATAATTTTTAAGTTTCTATAAAGACCGCATACTAAGAAGAAAGTTCACGAAATAGTTCACAGCCAATCATTTAATCAGTCTCTTTGACAGGAGTCTGTTTTTGTTTTGATGTAACAGTATTAAACCTAATACATATGATTATATATATATACGTATATATGTATGTATGTATGTGTACATATATATATTTATGTACACACATATATATATATATACGTATGCGGAGAAGTGTTGCACAATCGTAAGGGTGTAAATATATCAAGTTTCTCGCATTTGCCAAGTGTTTGTCTTTTATCTCGAGCTTTTCAAGTCCGGATAGCACACGTTTGGAATATCACGAACACAACACTATCCTACATACTGAACCTCTCAACTGGGAAGACACGTAAGCTGATAACTTTGTGACAAATGTTCTCACTTAGCCACCTCTTAATAATTCATTGTCGGAAAAGTAATTGCATCCACTTTATCAACAACAGCAGAGCAGTAGTGACATAAGTTTAATTTCACTTCACAGGCCATTTAATCAGTTCAACGACACCAAATTGTCATTTTTCGAGTTGCGAATAAATGCAGAGCCTGATAGGCGCATGTTTTGAACACCGACCAGCGATATGGAGTGTCCTCAAATGATTCATTAGGTCATGTTTGAGTCATTAATATACTTCTGTGTACATAATTACTCAAGCTGCTAAGCAACCGAGGACCATCACAAATCTGTATGTGACATCCTGTACGAGTGTTTATTGTGAGTTTTGCTTTGTCAACGTCACGAAACTGTCAACTTCGTTTCAACCCTTCGGTTTGTTGGTACGTTGAGACAAGTTACACAGCGGAGTTAAACAATATTACGCAGCTGGTTGGAATACATGCAGTTCTCCAAACCATAGTGGCTGCACACGATCGATACCGCGTTTGGGAGACGCTTTCGTAAGTGCTTGTTACATTAAATTACAATTTGCGAGCATGAAAAATTACCAGGTCTTATTCGTAATCTAGAAATTTCTATAACGCCTACAATTATAAGTCGAAGGAACCAGCTTATTCACAGGCGCTTAGTTTTAACAAAATAGATAGGCAGGCAGTTGTTAAATTCAGCCGGATCTCACATGATCCGGTGTCACGAAATAGAATATCCCCATACATGAGTAGGCCTCTCCCCTTAGCGAAATGGAGTATTCGGTTTAGTTTGCACTTTTGGCGGTTTCTAAGTGTATTCAGTCGTACTGTTTGGATTTATTGTACACATGCATAAAATATTTTAAGTTGCTTATCTTTAGTTTGCACGTCGACCTGAAATTAATTTAGGGGCCTACTTCGCTTTTGGTGATTTTGACTGGATTTTCGTCTTGGCTATCGTGATGCGGATGACGATGGGGGATAGAATGGTTCATCTCCCCGGATAAACCGGTCTATTCCGTCCGGGTGGATATGCTTTAGGGGGATAGAATATCTCGGAACACCGGCACCTTAGATTTGAGATCCGGCACCTAAACTACGAGATCCGTCACCTAAATGTGTGTTTGCTGCAGTAATCGACCATATGATTCTTGTTTCACCGATCTTGTGTGTTTTCCGAAAGGAGAATAGCGATCAGTATCGGTTATAGAATCGTCAGACAAGTCCCAGTCGATAGAGAAAGGTTGATGATTTTGGTTATAGTAGGAACCAGAAGGATTACAGTCTTTAAGTAAGGAGGTTGGGATTGGGTCAAGGTCACATTGTTTGTTTTGAGAGGCTTGAATGAGACGCCGATTCCTGAACCAGTCCTGAAGTAGTGGCATATTAGCTGAATTTCTTATATCAAATTTATTCAGAAAATGTCTGTATGCTATAGCTTGTTCACACAATAGCCTGTTGCAATGTGTGTCACTACTGAACCGATAGACTGACTGCACTACCTACCAACCTGCGTGGATACACGAATACACAAATTTATACATACATACATATATACATACATACATACATATACAGGGCCTACTTACCTATCTACCAACCTGCCAATCTACCTACCGAACTTACCAACCTGTCTTTTTCTTTAAGTTCTCTGCCCTTCGGCAGGTTCCAACTTGCAATGACGCCACTCTTCTCTGTGCTTGCCTTTTCCTTTAACCCTATGACGCACACCTGGGGTCAATTTACACCCCACCGATGGAACTTCCTTGAATAGATGCGCTCATACAAATAGTAAAAATCTGAAATAATTCAAATTCCTCAACAATTCATCCCTCTACATATATGGAAAAATTCGAAGAGTTTAGAATTCTAGGTTCAATGATACAAAAATAAGAATGACACTCGGGCATATTTAGCACACCTGGGGTCAATCTGACCCCAGGCTGTAACATTGACTATAACATAAACCAGGCTACGTTATATACACAAATACACACATACATACATACATACACACATGCATACATACATATATAAATACATACATACATACAAGCATAAATACATACATATATACATCCATCAATACACACATATATATATATACATACAAATATACATATATATGAATACATGCATATATTATACACACATAGAAAATATATACATGAATGCATACATACATACATACATAACACATACATACATGCACACTTACACGCATACACATGGGTTTACATGCATACACACATACATACAACATATATAAATACATACCAATATACATATATACATGTTCATGCGTATATGTAAATGCACACATACATACAAATATATACATGCTTGCATGCATACATACATACATACATACATACATACATACATACATACATACATACATACATGCATACATACATACATACATACATACATACGTATACATACATACAAATATACATGCATACATTCATCCCACCATACATTGATTCATCCCTGCATGCATACGCACATACGTAAATACATACATACATAATTATGTACATACATATATACATACATACATACATACATTCATACATACATACATGCATACATACATAAATACATACATTCATACATACATACGTACATACATACAAATATACATGCATACATCCATCACACATACATAGATTCATCCCTGTATGCATACGCACATACGTAAATACATACATACATATGTACATACATATATACACACATACATACATTTTCCGTAAGTGCACGCACTCTGTCCAACATAAATTTGAGCATTCAAGTCGACTTTTTATTAAAATGGCATAAAATCCACCCGTGTTATCGGTGGGGTCAATTTGACCCCAGGTGTGCTAAATGCGTTGGCCAGGAAGGTGTGCGTCATAGGGTTAATTCCCTGTATCTGTCGGCCATCCACCCCAGCATCATCTGACTCGGTCTTCCCCTCCCTCTTTTCCCTTCCATTACCAACCTGTATGCATTCACACATACACACATACACATATGCCTACAAAAATATAGACCTACCTACCAACATACATACATACATGCTTACACACATAAATACATACATACATGCATATACAAAATACATACATAAAGTGTCATGCACACATGCTGTTTAGACTTTAGAACCATGTAAACCAATGTGCGCTTACGCAATTGGTATAACGAAGAATAAACTTACCCACTTACCTCCTTATTTATGTAGTTATGATTATACGAAAAAATATTATGTGCAAATGTTGAGAATGTTTAAAAAATATTTACAGGTGGCTCAACTACCGTACCCTAAATATTAGCCATCTAGCGTATATGATAGAAGTTAAAATTGTTTGTCATCAGATTCACGATGTCATGCAGGAAATCAAGCTGTAATGAAAACTGCTGCTTTTCTAAACAGTCTCAAAACAATAATTGAACAATTTTAAAAACTCAAACTATGCATTCAGCAGAATAGGCCTAATTTTATGGTTTTCCAATAAACTTTCTCGCATCAGGAAAGCTTCCCGATTCAGTTCGATAACTTGAAGCTTCAATTGCAACTGTTCTTCACTCTTGAAACGGCCTATGTGTGCCAACTCTTGGATAACGGCGACATTCCACTCTGCATCAAACGTTGGTGACTTCTAGTGTGCGAATGGTTGCCTCTGCAGCCTTGAAATCATCCATACTGTTCCATGTATTAGAATCTGCGGTTAGGAATCCAACCGGTATCCCAGCGTTACAAATACATTTCTGCTCCACTTTGTCACAAAATCAACCAGATTCGTCTCTTGTACCGTCGTCGTGTCCACCTCGATGAGTTTCTCAATGGATCGTTTGCTCCTTCTGTCCCCATTAAAAGGTAGGCCTACCATTGGTACTCAGCTAGCTTGCGTGAAGTAGCCTCGCTGATAATTATCTCGAGCATGAGGGTACTAAGACTACTAAGCATCAACTTGCTGCAGGAAGAGCAGGTAATTCCTAGCTGCTTTGGAAGCCACAGATGCCAGGAACTAGTACTATGATATATAAACTTTCATTTGTAGCAGGCAGGAAATTCTCTCGTCCGTGCACAGTTTGAACCGTGACCTGACATCCAGGAGGCTTGATGCATCGGCCCAAGGACTCGGAAGTTTGTCCCATGATTTGGCGTTCATCCCAAAAAGACAAGCATTTAGTTGGAGTAGTTCTGCGATGTTCGCACCAAAAAGCGAAGTCGCGGGAACCAGCTTTATTCACAGGCGCTTAGTCAAAACATAATCGATAGACGGGGATCATTCTAGCGCAGCTACTGGGCTGGCCTCTTCTACACTTCGGCTGTCGACACCATGTCATAGAACTTGTATTGACTGATACCTTTGTTGAGAACCAGTAGCCCTCGTCTTCAAACGGTCATTCATTGACTGAGAAAGAAACACGACGATGCCTTTTCTAATGATTTCGCCTCATCTGAGCTCATCAATGATCAACGTTCGAGACGAAGTCACTGTATTCTGTGAACAGTAGCTGCAACAACAACAACAACGTCGTGACGAATATCGCGAACTACTCCTTCTAGGCTCTCGCAACGAAACCGGAAGGCTAAGGTAATGCAGTCAATAACACATCGTTCCTATGGCTGTCTTAGTGGTAACTCCATTTTCTGAGCAGTTCGGCTTAATCGTGCTAGGACGTAGGACCTGATTATCAGAGTCAGAGTGACTTTCTTCTGAGTCCGTGCTGCTCTTCAGCACAACTCTATCTAAGTTTTCTCAAGTTAGGATCGATGCCTCCTTATCCTCTTTCTCATTCTGTTTATCTTGGAGCAGCGCTTTGTCGACTCCTATCATACAGCCCGGTCGTCCTCTAACCCTCCGCCGTGATTCGAGGAAGAGCTCCGTGGATTCTTGATTCACGGTGAGCCCCCCCCCATGGCGTCAGCATGCACAACATCAAGTAGTTCCTCTGACGTGTCTAAACGCTTCTTTGGCCTTTTCAAGTCTGGGACTGACGATTCTTATTCTTCAGCCCCTTCCACTCGTAGAATAGCTGTTCGAGATTTATGATCGAGAGTTGGCGACGTTTGGTGCAATTTTAGAGCGAGACCAAAAATATTCGGCTTGTTGTCTTTTGCCCTAGTAGGTCTACCTAGTAAACATTGATCTCGAGAGCCACCTCTTAATGTATATCGATCTGCTTCAAATTTTACACAATTTTTTTTTACTCATATGGAAACAGTTGAGAGGTTGAAAATTAGAAATTTCAAACAAGAAAAAGTAACATACATAACATAACATACATGTATAGATGTACATTACATACATACACAAATATATACATGAATACATGCAAAACTGTCCTTTTCAGCCGTGCTGCAGTCGGGAGCGCTCCTGAGTAGTAACCTTGAAGGGGCGCTATATAAAACTTCGTAATGAATGAATGAATGAATAAATATATACATACATATATACATCTATACATACATGCATATATTATATATTGTTGTATCAGGCTACTTTAGGATGGTTTTCTGACTAAATCTATGGCCAGATTCTTTAAGGATTGATAGGCCTGTCATGCTTGACCAGTTTGAAGGTGTGTTATAACCTATGCCATCTTGCGAGTAACTCTATATAAACTTGAGAGTTATAGAATAAGAGAGCTTTGCATTTATGTTTTGACCTGACAAGATCTTATTTTTATGTTAGTAAGCCAGGATTCCGTGTTAGAATATATACATGCATGCATACATAAATACATACATACATACATTAAAATCAGTAAAATCTGGCCCACAATCTTTAAGCCAAAAATGACGCTCTAAAGACATTTTCATTTCAGTTGTAGTCATACATATGCATACATATACATACATACATACATACATACATACATACATACATACATACATACATACATACATACATACATACATACATACATACATACATACATACATACATACATACATACATACATACATACATACATACATACATACATACATACAATGTCATACATACATACATACATACATACATACATATATATACACATACATACATACATACTACTACATACATACATAGTTTTACATACATATACCCACTCAACCATGGTACATACGAAGTTTTTAGTTCTACCCACTCAACCTTGGGCCACCACGGAGTACCATCATAGGTCCTAAGATTTCTTTTCTTCAGTGCTGACCTACGCCATGTTATCTCCCATGGAAATTGCTGATTACGAGCATGCTCACAATACACACGTAGGCCCTATATTCAGGCACATAATATTATGGCCAAGCTGAAGAGACATTCACCTTAGCTGACCCAATGGTTGAGACATCCGAGGCGCTTAGTACACTCTCGTCGTCGTTGAAGTGTTAGTGCCCTTTATACAGGTCTTCCGCTTTCTAGGACTTATCAGCTTCAGTCCGTCTTATACGCTGCTACTCGGTAATTGGTTGGATATTCCAAAGGTTGGTAATACACACACGCTCACACACACACACAAACAAACACACACACATAAACATTAAACACAAGGCTCACACACACACACACAAACAAACACACACACGCTCACACACACACACACACACTCACTCACACACACACACACACACACTCACACACACACACACACACACACACGCTCACACACACACACACACACACACACACACACACACACACACACACACACACACGCTCACACATGTTCACACATGTTAACTATACTGTACACGAGGACTCATTGAATTCAAGATCCATAATATGCTGATGCGTAGCTGGCCGGGCGGTCGCACTCTATCTCATAGATCTAACTTCACGTAGGACGTGCTGCATTGGGCTGAACCCAATGCCCTTCCGACAACTAAAAACACTGTGCAGAACTCTCGTTCTGCAACGCAGGGTAAACTGGTTGTTGCCACAATTAATGCAACATCGAATATTTGCTCTGGTCGACTACGCATTCTAGAACAGGTTTCCACACAGTCTGCGTGTTCTCGCAACACGGGACTCAGCATACACCCTTTATATACAAGCATCTAAAAACTGTTCTTTATCTCTGGAGTTGGGTTTGGGGCTTCTCTGAGTAGGTATCTTGGAGTGGCGCTACATAAATCATCTCAATTAATGATCTTCTTTCCATGCCTCATTTCGTAAGTGTTTGAAGACCATGATTCTGTTCGATCACGGTTTCGTATAGTGAAGTCAGGAGCACCTCTGGTGAGTTTTCTTCAGGGGGAGGCATAGATGAGCACTTACAATGTAAAAAAATACATGAATGCATGTCATATAGCCTACCATATTAATTTTTGGCCTACACGATATTGGGATTGTCAGTTTTTGGCTCGGCACGTAAACACCGACTTGTGCTACGTCGATCGTGGTTTGGTGTTGCCAGGTCGGGAGAGCCTCTAAGGAGTTCCTCTTGAAGTACCGGTAGCGCTATATAAATTCACAATTACGATTAGGATTCGTATGCGGCGCGATCGACCATCATCAGTCCATAGGTGACGGTCGGTGATCGTAACCGCGTGCCGTGAATTCTTCGAGTGGAGAACGATCCATCTCTGGAGATCTTCAAATCACGGCGAAGACCTATCTTATTAAAATAAACAATTATCATACGACTGTCGTTGATTCTTGAACATTTTACAGCGCTCTAATCTTCGGCCTCGGCCAAGCGACTGTGCTACATAAATTGTATTATTATGGAATCCTGTGAACTGCACTCATATGACTCGAGATTATAAGTTTGACCCGCAATGGTACATAATTTTATGCAGTGCTTTTTTTCTACACAAAAAGGTTCCGGAACTCAACAAATTCAGAACAATCGTAGGGGCATATTTTATGCCAATATTTCTGTTTCATACATATCTGCATCAATAAACACTGAAAGCTCTTACATTAAATTAAAGTATCTAAATATTTTTATATAATTTCTTATTAAAATTTTTAATTGAATAAATTATTTTTAATGGCTCTAAAAAGGTACCGGAACGCCGTTCCGGACCGTTCCGGCTGAAAAAAAGCATTTATGTCCATTGCGTAGGTTCACTGGCGAACAGACTGATGGACCGACGGACAAGAGGTAGGCGGCCGGCCACGTTTCCAACTTGATTGGAGAGGCACGACGTTAAGTTTCCCTAAACTGGTGTAGGTGTAGATCAAAAATATGGCTTAAAAACGAAGGAACTATACAAGAATTAAGTAAATCTGTGAACTTAAGAGTTATCAAAATTCATTGAAAAGCCATGAATAATTATCTGATAAAATCATATTAAACCAAAAATCATATTAAGAATAAAAATCAGTGGCGGCCTTTGACAAGTCTGACAGTTAAGTGCTAGAGGCAAGGACAAAAATGCCGCCCCTTACTCATAAATGACATCTTTTTGACGGGTAATCCGGCCACTTTGAAACCAGGAAGTGACCATCATGCATTTTTGGCGGAATTCGCCGTCCTTTGAAAAATACCGTCTTAGGCAGCCGCCTATATCGTGCATAGCGCTATATCTAAAGCCGGTGTCACGAAATAGAGTATCCCCCATACATGAGTATCCCCCTTAGCGAAATGAAGTATTCGGTTTAGTTTGCATTTTTGGCGGTTTCTGAGTGTATTCAGTCGTACTATTTGGATTTATTGTACACATAAAATATTTTAAGTTGCGTATCTTTAGTTTGTACGTCGATCTGAAATTAATTTACTTCGTTTTGGTGATTTTGACTGGATTTTCGTCGAGGCTATCGTGATGCGTATGACGATGGGGGATAGAATGGTTTATCCCCCGGATACTCTAAACCGGTTTATTCCATCCGGGGGATAAATTCATGCACCCCCTCGGATAGTCTTAGGACGCATACTCTATTTTGTGATACCGGCACTGGTAAAAATCATGCAATTGTGATCGACGTAAAGTTGCTGACGACAAACAGTGTCTGATAACTAGCGAACTGTCCACATCACATGGTAATAAAAATGTGGCCGATACTTAAAAGCTGACGACATTATAGCGTCGTAAAGCGTTCGGTTGGTTTAGATATAAAAAGGAAAGGCGGACTATGGGACGATAGTTTAAGAGATTTCCTTATTGTTCGGTTGGTTTAGATATAAAAAGGAAAGGCGGACTATGGGACGATAGTTTAAGAGATTTCCTTATTGATATTACATGTAGCTTTTTGAGGAGGGGAATTACAATAGAATACGCGGAGACAGTGATGAAGTGACCAGAGGAGAGTGAGGTTGATTATTTTGGTGAAAACAATAACGACGACGACAGAGGCACAATCTCTGAGAAGAGAGGTAGGAATAGGATCTAGTTCGCATTGTTTGTTGGAGAGAGAATACAGGAGACGAGAAACTTATGATTCCGAGGTTGAAAAAAGAGTTAGGAGAGAGCACTGAGAGGCAGAGAATTGGGATTGATATGAGGCACTGGTTCAGTGCTAGAGGAAGCTGCAGATGGGGAGTGAGAATCGAGTATGGATTGCAAGGAGAAGCGAAGGGATGATATTTTATCAGAAACAGATGAGCAAAACCTGAGGTTAAAGTGAGAGATGAAGATTTGGTTAGTAGGTATAAGGAAGGGTCGGGGATTCTCTTGATGTGATCTAGAAGGCAAAGTTTAAAAACTTCCGTTTTGGCAGGATTGAGGCAGAGGAGGTTGGAGGACATCCATTTAGAGATAAGACTGACGACATTGAGTAGTTGAGCAATAGATGCAGAGATCGGTATCGTCTGCGACAAGACAGTGGTCAGCAGAAGAGGTTTTTATTAGATGGCTCAAAGGTGCAGTGTAAATGATGAAGAGAAGTGGCAATAGAACGGAGAATTGAGGAGCACCACAAGAGAGTGGGAGGGCTGTGAACAGTGGCAAACGGCTTTGCCAGAGAAGGAGCGGGAAGGCAAGTAAGATTGGAACCGAGAAGAGCAGTGCCAGAGAAATCAAAACCATGAAGACGGCTGAATGAGAAATGCGTTGTGATCGATGGTGTCAAAAGCGGCAGAGATGTCGAGGCCATCGACACAGGAGGCCTTTTGACGACTCACAGCAGAGATCAGTTTATTATAAGCTTATAGAGACAAGCAGAGTTTCCATGGAGTGCTGTTTAGTTAAACAGATTGATTGGCGTTGATAAGTGAGTTACAAGAAAAGTATTCGCTCAGCCGGGCAAGAACAATGCGTTCCGTTAGATTAGATAAAAAAGGAAAGATTGGAAATGGGTCAGTAGTCACAGAGGTTTCAATTGTCGATATTAGCTTTTTCAACGAAGGGAGTGACAAGAGAGTACTTACAGGTGGTGGGGAAGTGACCAGAAGAGAGATAGGTTGATTATTTTGGTGCTAAAAGTAACAGGAACAAGGATAGAGGCACAATCTTTGAGAAGAGAGTTGGGAAAAGGACCTATAGTTCACATTGCTTGTTGACGAGAGAATTTCGGGGGTGTGAAACTCCTGATTCGGAGGTTAGAAAAAGAATTAAGGTCGTGGACTGAGAGGCAGAGGGTGGGATTGTTATGAGGCACTGGATCGGTGATAAAGGAAGCCGCAGATGGGGATTGATAATCGAGTATGGATTGCAAGAAGAAGCGAAGGGATGATATTTTATCAGAAACAGACGAGCAAAAGGTATCGGCGATAGAGGGATAAGATAGCAGCTTTGTAGCGGAGAGGGAAACTTACGATGGAGAAGAGAGCCAACGACTTTCCAGAGGCATTTTGAATTGGAAGAGCTGGAGGAGATAAGTGATGAGTATGGGCTAATACAAAGCCGTCAAAGGTTGTCGATGACAACTTAGCTGACAAGTGACAACATTACAACGTCGTTAAGTCGTGCAGAAGGTAGTTGATTACTAAGAAGCTGACGATATTACAAAATCTTTAAAGGTGGTCGATTACTAAGAATCTGGCGACGTTTCGTGGTCGTTATGGTGGTTGCACTGGTTGGTGACTAAAATGGTCAGAAAACTATTTGAATACTTCAAGCATATCCCTTGATGACGTGCTACCCACTCTTGTAACCCTCTCGATGCGATAGAGAAGGCTAACGAGACACACCTAAACTGATACTCTCAGGAGGTCATCTTGACATTTAACACTTAAAATGACATTTAACGGTCAATTAATTAACATTCTTGACATTTCGATTTTCCGAAAATCGAAAACGATATTCACCACCGACAAAGGAAGCCCTCTTAACTAATCAGAACGCAATTAAGTCTACACGTTCTGACTCAGACTTAATTCCCAAAGATCCACTCCTTGAAGTTACTACACTGTGCCCCATAAAAAAACACACCAAAAAACTTTGTCATGAAACGCATGTAAGTCTAATGTTAAATAAGAAAAAGTAATGTTTCATTTAAGAAGATGTTCGAAGTGATGTCCCTTCGCTTGAACGCAGGCTCTCAGCCTTGGCCGCCACTGTTCAATAGCTTTGTCAATGACACTCTGCTTCAACTGTGCCCACACAACGATGAGGCGCTCCTTCAACTCGTCGATGTCCCGTATTGCTGTCTGGTAGACGCGTTCCTGTATTAGACCCCAAATTCTGTAGTCAACGGGATTGAGGTCTGGTGAGTTTGCTGGCCAGAGTTCCGGTCCAATGAAGCTTGGTGTTTCACGTCGCAGCAACGCAATGGTGTCCTTTGCGCGATGTGCTGGGGCGCTGTCCTGCTGGAGAATGAATAAGTCGCTTGACATCCCTCTGATCGCTGGCAACATCTGCTCCATCAACAGGATATTCCTGTAATATTCGCCGTTGACCTTCACCCCACGTTCCACGAAGAACAATTCCGTGCACCCGAGCTTCGAGACGGCGACGGAGACCATCAGTGAGCGGCTGAAAGTCGGGCGGGTCCGCAGTAGGCGATTGGCGTCAACGTTGCGCTTCAGTGTTGTCGTGGATACGTAGAGACGATCGTTCTGAGCGTTGATTGGAGGCGCCACTGTAAACAGCTTCTCGTCACTAAACCAGATGAAAGGGACTATATGCTCGGGAAACTTCCTAAGAAGTTGCTTGCATCGTTCCAGGCGTGAATCTGTGTTGCATGTTGATAACAGTTGGGCACAGCGTTTTTTCAGACACTTCAGCTGAAGGTCATCATGTATTACTCTATACACTGTTCCCTTACTCATTCCAATTTCTCTTTGAATCTGGCGAGTTGTTCTGTGAGTTTGTGGTGCGCCTTCCTGGCTTAGCACAAGATCGTTTACTGCATCAATGTTCTCTGGTGTGCGCACCGAACGTGGTCGGCCGCTGCCGGGCTGACGATCCACGCTGGCCGTTTTTCGAATCTTTCGCAGCAGTACATCGATGCCATTTTTATTCCAACCCTTCTGCGGGAACTCTTTTATCAACCGACGACTACTGTAACCCTTCAACAATACTAAATTCTTAATAAAAATTTTATCTTCGCTGCTGAAAACCATTTTAACTCTAAGTTACTAATCTCTGTTTATATGTTTCCAAACACGCCTAGTCTGCGTCACTGCCTCTAACAGCAACCACTTCTGTGGTTGCTGTTAGAGGCAAATGTGAAATATTTTGTGGCAAAATTATTTAAGAAACAACGTACAAACTTTTATTACAATTGGCTTAGTTTTATAGAAGATTTTGAAAAGTTTTTTGGTGTGTTTTTTTATGGGGCACAGTGTATATACAAGAACATAGGTCAGCAATTAGAGTTGCTCCTCAACCTCTTCTTCTTCCACCTCCACTTCCTCCGCCTCCTCCACTACCACCACCACTTCCTCCTTCTCCTCCTATCCTCTCCTCCTCGTTCTCATCCTCGTAGTTATCGCAGAAGTAAATTTCACTTTTCGTCAGCGTTCAGAAATGCTCCGCACGTCGTGGGAGCCAGCTTGTTCACAGGCGCTCATAGTTACCATGAAATCTCTCCGGTAGCCTATGCACCTAGCCATCTAAAATCGATTAAACTGCAAAGGTCATGGAAATACAGAGAAGTTCCTACTTCTCGACTTCCTAATGCTCGTGTAGTTGCAACGTTAATAATTATAGGACTGACAGAATGTACGCTTCACCTACAGGCAGCTCTTATCGAAGCGATAACATCGCCGCCCACTTGAGAAAATCACATCCTGGTCTGATTGGACCATTAATTACAACTGTTAAAAAAATCAGATAAAAACTGATACAACCTACGACTACATTGCCTTGCAGACTATCTATCTAAATATAGTGAATACATATAAATAAGTAGCATGCCTACGCCCTATAAGGCCTAAATATATAAGCATATAGCATAAATAAGTCTTATCATTAATCATAGCAACTAACGTACTCCTAATCTACTTAATACTTATAAATATATAACATAGGTCCATATATATTATATTATATTTATATATATCATAGGCCCGACGGTTTGAAATGGGCTCCCTGTGAAGCTACGCCTACTTCCTAGAACTCTCTTTGACACGTTCTATATAATTATATTGATCTTATTAAAAGCCGTTCTTTTTGACCGTGCTGGCGTCAGGAGCACCTCTGAGTAGTCCCCAGAAGAGGTGCTATATAAATCCTTCAATGAAGGAACGAATATATATAACATGCATTTATGAATATGACATTAATATCGTAAATATGTCAAAATTAAATATATATATATATATATATATATATATATGGCTAGACACTTCACATACTGGGCGCTGACTGCATAATAGCTTATCTATCACTGGCCCGTCAAAGCCTTATCTGTGAGTGTAGTGCGCAGCCCAAGAGCCAAACATTGCAACACATGCGACCAGTTAATTTTCGTCGACTACTTAGGCTTCATGGCGTACGTGTCCTTAGTTGCCGAGGTGTTTCTCGCGAACACACAGCGTCAGCCTGTCGCTCGAGACTTGCTGTTGGAGTTTGCCGCATAAAAGTCTATGTGACTATGTCGTCTTGGTGAAGTCAGACCATTAGTTCGATACTTTGATCCTGACATAAAGAAGCTATCGTTTTGACGCAATTATAGTAAGTATAATAACGAAGATAACAAAGATATCGTTTTGACGCAATAATAGTAAGTATAGTCTATAGTCTCTAAGCGATCAAGAAAAGTTCTCGGTTTAGGTATGACCAGAGAAAGACAATTAGCTGATCTGGTTGAAATTTTTTTCCTTTAACGATCATAAATCTGCATGTGGATTAAGGACTGATTTTTAGTATTAGGCTATAATTGGCCAGAGTTCAGCTTTTTATGAACTATTAGTCCAATTTGAAACAAAGGCTTTGCTGAACAGGAAGCCAATACAAAGATTCAAGCACATAGGTTATACGGTCTTATTTTGTTATGGCTCTAGTGAAAAAAAAATATTAGATGTCGAATTCATACAGATATTTAACTTCTTTCGTGGTTCAAAATCTGCTATTTATATCTGCAATTGAATAATTATCAACCATGCATGTACTTAGTACATGTAGGCCTATGGTTGATAATTACGTAACGCCCAAAATGACCGTTTTTGACCCACCCACCCTATAACGCTTCGTAACGCTTCCATAGACCCACCCACCCTAGCGTGACGTATTTATTGTTACGAAAAATCATTTTAGATTCACTATGGGATTATGTGAACGCGTAAATTTCGGGCGAGTATCTTGAAGAAGAAGCGCAGACGGTTTGCAAAATGACGATCTGCTATAGTACTTGATTCTTCGGCGGCAGTGTATTAAACACTAACTTAGTGTTGATTTATACCATTGCGTGTTTTTAGTAAGGCCTAAGTGTTAACCCTCAATGGCTGCCAAGGGGGGGTGGTTTCCCCCCTCAGGTTTTTTTCATCTCAAACTTTTCCGTATGGAATAAAAATTTGACCTTTTAGGTAGCTGTAGGGGTTCATTTACACACGTTTTGAGGTAAAATGTGAGATGATATCTCACACCGTTCAAGAGTTATACCCAATATACCCGAGGCACCAGGGGGGGGGGTGGATACCGTCATTTAATATTAAGAGACACAAATTTTACCATTCTATAGAGGGAATGTGGGGCTACATTTCTATGGTCACTGAGTTGACCTGAGACAACCGGAAGTGCTCAAAATAAATAATAATACGCGTAATATGCGTGAAAAATGGCTGAATGGAAGGACTCCCCCTTAGTTTTTGTCTGTAGTGTATTCATTTGTCTTCCTGGAAGAGAAACAAAGATACCATTCTTTAGAAGGAATGAAGGGCTTCATTTGTATACCTACATCTTTGTCTTTTGAATACCGGAAGTGATCAAAATAAATAATAATACGCGTAATCTGTGTGAAAATGGCTGAATACAGCATTACAACGTAAACCGATATATATGTATGGATATATATGTATGGATGTACATTTATACTATATAAACATGTGTAGGGATGATTTTGTGTATCTTTTATACATAGATTAGTTTCAAAACACACATAATCTTATATTTGTTTATCCAAAAAGTACAAAATGTACGCAATAATATAGGCCTACAATATTGCTAATTAATGGGTTCCGTTGTTAAAAGTGATGTAATTTCGAGGTGCATTCACATAATGTACAACTAAATATACCATTCTGTGCAGAAATGAATGCTGAATCCAATGCTATATTACAAGTTATGATATGTAAAACCAAACACGAAATCCAGGGGGGGTGGTAACCACTCCCCCTTGGTAGTCCGTGTTACAAAAAGCTTTAGCCCTAGGGTTAAATCAATGGCACGAAGTTTGAACTTTGATCACATCGTGTCTAAAGTGTCATTCAATGTTAATTTAAAATTCATTTACAACTAAATTGTTGGTAAAAGCGTTACGCAACGTTCAGCTCCACCCACCCACCCACCCACCTAACGTTTCGTCACGTTTTCAAGGGCACCACCCACTCACACTGGAGCGTTACGTGATTATGCAATAACCCCCGCAGTGAATACAATCTTTCGAAATTTTTTGACACTTATTAGGGGGGGTTTGAACCCGTAAAACCACCCCCTAAATACTCCCATGAAAAGCGTTACGCAACGTTCGGCTCCACCCACACACCTAACGTTTCGTAACGTTTTCAAGGACACCACCCACTCACACTAGTGCGCTACGTAATCATGCAATGATCCCCTACAATCTTTCGATTTCGACTCAGTTTGTCTACATGTATAACTGTACGTAGCTTTGTACGCTTAGGTTTAAATGCTTTCGGCCTATGTGCGTGCATCTTACAAAGCTCTTTCATTAACGAAAGTCAAAACTAAGGCGGACAAGTGTTGTTTTAACTGCAGAACAAAAGGGCCTATGTATAGGACTACGTAATTAGTAGGCTGTTAATTGAGCTGCAATCTGTTTTAAGCTTACATGCTGCGGTTCGGTTGATCAGCGGAGGGCTTGTGCTAATTTCAAGTGGAACTACTACTACTACTACTACTACCCATAGGCGTAGCCACATGAAGGCAGGAGGAGGCAGTTGCCTCCTCTTGGATTTTCCCGTATTTGCCTCCTCTTGCCCGAACTCCATCGCCATACAAATCTGCATGCAATTTACTTACTTACTGCACTGTTCAAGCGAATGTTGTACCGTACGGCGTATACTATTTCCTGACACACAGACACAGTTTTCGTTTCCGGTAACAAACGCCTAACTTCAGTATTTTTCAAGTAAATTGTACTAATCGAATTATTGTGTATTATCGTCATTCCGACTCATTCGTCAATTCGTCAATAGTCATTATTATGTCTGCGGGGCCGCCAAATAAGAAACTTCGACAGATTGTGCTATCTTTTGCCAGCCAAAAGCCAGCGAAGAAATACACAGGTAACGACAGGTTATTAGTAATAACGCCTATGGTTATTAGTTATAATTAGTAACGAAGCTTCTCTTGAAGAAAAGACCTAGTTTCATCAATCCAACTTTATATACTTACGGAAACAATTATTTCCATCATCCAGCTTCTATTTAATCAAACTTCCATTTAGGCAAGAAATCATTCTCATCAATCCCTGCAGCTTCCATTTTAAAGCAACAATGTAAAATAATTTAGCAACGTAAACTAGGGTTTAACCGTTATACCGTTAGGATTAGTAAATAGTAATTATGGTAACTTTGTAAGGGGCTTCTATCCCCCCTAAACAACCGGGCTCAATCCCTCTCCTTCCCCCCTACTGTGATTGAAGAGATCTGTAACTTGTAAAAGAAACACTCCCCCCTGTTTTTCACTGGGCTCAACTTGAGCCCACCGTGTATAGGGATAGAAGCCCCTGATTATGGTTCCTTTATCAACTGGTGTTTTTAAATTACTGTCGTAATTTTACTTCATTCTCATAGAGCTCATAAATAATATATTGCCACAGTGTAAAACTAATTTGTACAAAATCTTCTTTTAACTGGTGTCTTTAAAATTACTGAGCATTGTAATTTTACGTCACGTTTTCAATGTTTCACATTTGAAGTACTGCAGGAAAAAAAGTCTACGATTTTCGTCTATTGCTCCATGGATAAATTTTGCCTCCTCTTGTTTGCTCCATGGGTACATTTTGCCTCCTCTTGTGCCTCCTCTTGAAAAGAGGTCTGGCTACGCCACTGCTACTACCACTACCACTACCACCACTACCAGTACCAGTAGTAGTAGTAGTAGTAGTAGTAGTAGTAGTAGTAGTAGTAGTAGTAGTAGTAGTAGTAGCAGTAGCAGTAGCAGTAGCAGTAGCAGTGTAGCAGTAGTAGTATGGTTATTATTTTAGCGTATTTTATTATTTCAATTATTGTATTACACATATTAGCCTACGAGGTGGTTGCTTTCAAAGGGGATAAAGTGTCCACCAGAACTGTCATCAATCCAACTTCTATTTACGCAAAGAATTATTTTCATCAATCCAACGCAGCCAGATAAGAGAAATAATTAAATACGCTAAAATACAGGCTATATCAATGAAATAATTAAATACGCTAAAAATACAGTTTTACCAAATACAAAACTTAACAAGCTCGCCAAGTTTTGCCCACCCAGAAAATCCGCGCCCCCCTGAAAAAGCTGAAATGACGTCCCTGTCTAGTTAAGCCTAAATTTAGGACCAATCATAAGAGTTGTTACGCAACAATGCTCTGTGGGCCTAATCTGGCACAAAACTTCAGTCAGAAGTATTGCAGTATGTCTGTAGGCCTATGCAAATTGTGATTTATAGTCTACATGGCAATAAATTGTTGTTTTGACAGTCCATTAATTTATCTAACAGTGATAAATTTCACAGACTTCATCAACACTTAGGCCAACGTGGACGGGTCCCCGCCAAGACGTCAGATAACTACTGTCTGGCTGTATAAAAAATGCGAATCAAAGTAAAGAAGAAAAAATTGCAACATAACGTCGGCATTGTACATGTAGTTCTTCGTCCTGCAACCAGGCCTATGTCAAATTTACAGGGCATATAGGCCTACCAGGTAAGATCGCAGAAGATAGGGCCTGTGACCGTATTTTACCTTCGCGTTTTTCATGTAGGCCTACAAGATGGAAAATCCAGTCTTACTTCGGTTTGACCAGAAATGCACACCGGTCTAGTAGGCCTACCCTTAACCTGGTCATTGATTATAATTATTGTAACTGGCTTCAAACCACTCTGACTAGTAGGAATGAGGTCTTTGGTATCCGCCATGTGTTCTTGCTGGTATTGTCCGCCTTTCCGTCTTCCGCAGCAGGCACCGCATCTTTGAAGGTCTCCATCCAGTCCAACCTTGATGCGCTCAAAGACTGTTGTTGTCTTGTAACGACCCGAGGACAATGGTTAACGGAATCGGGTGTTCCGTTTCCGGAGGAACCCTCTACCATAAGCACAGTACCTTTAACTACTCTTAACCATTCTAAAAGGCCTATAACAGCTAGCTTTACAGGCTTCAATAAAATTCTTATTACCAAACCACGCTGAAGACAGTATACCCTCATATAAGTGATGTCCTACTAAGGTGCATTAAAGACTATGCTTACTTACTTACTTTCATCGCATGCAGGTGACAAGCTCCTTGCGCTCCCCTTCAAGCGCTTCTGGACTGAGACTGAATGATGAGGCAGTCTGCATTGCAACAACAGGTGGTCTGCTCCTTAAGGCCTTGATTTGTGATCTGCTCGAATGCTCTTACACAGCGACAACCCAACAGGACGGCTTGCATTAAAATATAATAATAATAATCTTTTCTTTATTGATGAAGCGCCTGACAAACGCTTACTGCGCTGTACATTTACATGTTATGCAATTGAACACAAATGACGGAAGACATAAATCTTAACTACTAACAGAACAGACAGCCTGCAATACACGGAGCTAATAGCAGCCTACAAAGCATGTCCGCCCTACGGGATTCGAACTCGGTACCTCTCGCTCTCTATGCCAGTGTGTTATCCAGTGCGTCGTGAGAAAGAGCACCATCAATCTCTCAAAATACACCTCCATATAATGATGATAATCCTAGGTTTGCTATGTATATGCCCATCTTAAATCTACCCTATTTCTAGAAAATTTAAAAAGTCTGTTCAGAAAACACTCATATACCCTCACATTCTGAACTGCAGAGGATTGCATGTGGCAGGATTGCTCTAAAAACGCTGCTGAAACATTGCTATATGCATATGGTCGTATGTGTGTGTGTGCAGTTGAGTTCAATAATCAATGAGAAAAGCTCAGTCTTCCAATAATGAGAGTCAACTTAGGCTAGTTTTATGAGCGTGAACGCCAACTCGACTCCTTTCTCTATAATTCGAGGTGGCTACTAGAGCTTGCCGCGGTGTGTGAAGCCTATTTGGTCCTAATGAGTGCCTTATTCTATAATTCTCAGAGTTGCAAGCTCATTGGGCGTATGTAGAAACGTCAAAAAAGAATTGGCTTACACTGTAAACGTCTAACTGGGAATTACCCTGCATAAATCTAGCATTACCACGGCGTCGTGCAATAGCAGCGTGAGTTGTTGAATTACTTTGTGTAAACACAACTGTTCCACATTGTTGGACAATAGCGGTCTGAGGTTGGGAATAACCCTGCGTAAATCTAGCATTACCACGGCGTAGTGCAATAGCAGCGTGAGTTGGCGAATTACTTTGTGTAAATACAGCTGTTCCACATTGTTGGGCAATATCGGACTGATGCTGGGAATAACCCTGCGTAAATCTAGTATTACCACGGCGTTGTGCAATAGCATGGCTTATAACAATGAGTGGGCGTGGCTTATAACATTGGGTGGGCGTGGCTGCGCTTCAATCTATGTAGAAACGTCAAAAAAGAATTGGCTTACACTGTAAACGTCTAACTGGGAATTACCCTGCATAAATCTAGCATTACCACGGCGTCGTGCAATAGCAGCGTGAGTTGTTGAATTACTTTGTGTAAACACAACTGTTCCACATTGTTGGACAATAGCGGTCTGAGGTTGGGAATAACCCTGCGTAAATCTAGCATTACCACGGCGTAGTGCAATAGCAGCGTGAGTTGGCGAATTACTTTGTGTAAATACAGCTGTTCCACATTGTTGGGCAATATCGGACTGATGCTGGGAATAACCCTGCGTAAATCTAGTATTACCACGGCGTTGTGCAATAGCATGGCTTATAACAATGAGTGGGCGTGGCTTATAACATTGGGTGGGCGTGGCTGCGCTTCAATCTGTGGTTATCACACTACTTAGCAGCCTACAAAGCATGTCCGCCCTAACAGGGGCTCGAACTCGGTACCTCTCGCTCTCTACGCCAGATGTTATCCAATGCGCTATCGGCCCCTCCCCCCGAACAAACGTCTGTGTGTCTCTAGTGCTAGATCAGACGCGTTGGTATACTTTAATTGCTTGTGGGTGTAGAAATCCTCTGCTTTTCATGCGTCTGATCAGCTGCTGATCCGATTCTGACCCGCTCTTCTGCTTTTCAATCAATCAATCAAATCAATCAAATAAACTTTATTGCTCACCGCTTCAATTCAGTGTTTACATGTAAAGACAGATTTTTCAAATGCAGTAGCCAGTAACAATGGGTAATACCCTAAAGAACCTAAGTTCCGCTAACAGGATAGCCCTATAGTGCTATGTCAGTCAGTCTAGTCTATACAATTATTGCTTATTTAGTTAGTTTTATTATGACTTCATTTCTTAAACAACATCATAATCAAATCAACGCACTTAGCCTATAGTGTAGGCCTATATGTTTTCTGATATTGGTGCGCATGCTGTGCTGGTGATATTTCTTTGAAGCGCGCGTGTGATGAGCATGCACTTTAGAATTTATATAGAACCAGCCGTCGAAACTTTCGGGTACTAGATGCATATGGACCTTGTACATGAATAGTCCTACCTGTAGCCTAGTTTATTTTATGCTTTCAAAGGGCAGTATTCAACTCGCTTAAATCTGAACCTTATGTCCGCCTTATTTCTCTAGATTTCTCCAAGGCCTTTGATACAGTCAGGCACTCTTACTTGGCCGATCAACTGGCCTCTCTACCTATACCTGTTAATATCTTCAACTGGATTCTCTCCCTCTTGAGCAATCGTAGTCATTGTACCAAGTTCCGCGGCATGATCTCTTCCTTGGCTCACATCAATGCTAGTATAATACAAGGTTCTCGCATGGGCCCAGCAAACTTCTTAGTGGCCATCTCTGGTCTTAAACCTCTCCACAGCTTCAATTATATCTTCAAATATGCTGATGATTGCTATCTTTTGATCTTGGCTTCAAATATTTCCACCACGGATGCAGAATTAGATCACATTAGTGCCTGGGCTCGCAAATGTAATCTCCACCTAAACCATTCTAAATCTAACGAAATTATCTTGACCAGACCAAATGTGAATCTTGAACAAGGTCCTCCAATTATACGTGGCATAAAAAGGGTCACATCCCTGAATATATTGGGTATCGAGATTTCCGCAAAGCTCGGTTTTTCCTCCCATATCCAAAAGATTTGTGTACGGGCCAAGCAATCTCTCCATGCCCATCGTATTTTAATCTCGCATGGGCTCTTGGGAGTCAGGTTATATGATGTGGTCCGGTCCACCACTGTCAACCGAATGCTTTATTGTTCCCAAGTGTGGTGGGGCTTTGCCAGCAAACAGGAACGTGACTCTCTAAGTGCTGTGGTCCGCAAGCTGGTACGCTTTGGCTTCCTACCAAAATCTTTCCCCACTTTTGAGGAACTCTGTAAAAAAGCCGACCATGACCTTTTTAGAAATATCTTAAATAATCCCGGTCATATCCTTCATTACCTACTACCCCCTGTCCTATATACTGGTCATGATTTGCGCCCACGCTCACATAACCGAGTTCTTTCTAGATTTGATTCCCTCACCAGGCGTGGTTTCCTGGCTAGGATGTTGTACAGCTAAGCCATATAGTGTTTTTTAGTTTACTATTTACTAACTTTTTCGCTACTATTTGATAACTTTGTATAACTTTGTAGTGTGCCTTACAGATTTTATTTTAGTTATAGTTATAGTTATAGTTAATGATTTTTTATTTTAGTTATAGTTATAGTTATATTATTTTTTAGTTATAGTTATAGTTATAGTTAATGGATTTTTATTTTAGTTAATTTTAGTTACTACTTAGTTACAATAATTAAGTCTATAAGCAAAATTGTGCGTATTAATACGCTGTTTCACAATTTACTCAGAGCTATGAAAACCTTTGAAGCATGGGTACAGTCAGCTTCATGAATACACGAGTTTCCAAAGTAACTGACAAATTTCACAATAAAAATTTCGCATTTTTCGTTCTCATTTATGTCGAATCGTCCATATTGCACTTCCTATTTTTATTTTTTGTATTAACGAAAATAAAGATGAATTTTCGTTAGTGTTATTTTCGTTATAGTTATAGTTATAGTTAATGATATTTTTAGTTATAGTTATAGTTATCGTTAACGAAGTCATTTTATTTTCGTTAACGAACATTTTCGTTATCGTTATCGTTAACGAAAATCACACTGTAACTTTGTATGTACAGCGCCGTGCGTTTGCCAGCGTTTAATAAAGAACACACTTACTTACTTTACTTACTTATTTCCCAAGCTCAGATATAAGTGTTTAGACCATCGACCTATATTGAGGTTTAGACTGTGCTCTCGGAGGCGCGTTGCATATAACTCTAATAGCGCGTTTCTGCAGTAACGTCAGACAAGTCAAACGAGTGCGGTAAGTGGATGCCCATAGGCTATAAGGTTGCAGACTTGCAGTAGGATAAGTATGGATATATTAACGAGCAATATATACCGGTATAGCTCCACCAACTGGTGAGGCATACGTAGGCCTACATGAGACGTGCAATGGTTGTGGATTGGACAACAATTTGTAATGTAGATGAGATTAATAGCAGAAGGTTAGTTTTCCAATTCAGTCCAATGAAGCCTTAAATCGATTAAATTATCTAATATCTGCTAAGTGCGAGAATTAATCTGAAGTAATCGCGCTAAATGAAGGCGCTATAAAATGAACATTCGAGAACCATTGAGGGCAATGCTCTGAAACGGAAGTGGCGAAAAGGACGAAAGTGCTGTAGAAAAATCGTCTCTAAGTTGTTTCTGAAATAAATTTCGGATACATATCAAGATATTCACTACAGAATTAAAGGTAACGGAGAAACGAACAAATCAAATGGTAGACAACCCAATAGACGTCACGGCGTGTGAAATCGCATGATTTAAGGGACAGGGAAGACCCAGACTGGTTTCGTACGCACCGCATGTTCGGAAAGGCCATTTTCACATGGTTACCAGTTTTCCTTCCGGTGGGACAAAGCGAATATTTCCGGTTGGATTAATTACTGGCCCTAACATTGTGGCAAACTGTAATAGGAATTAATCTACTGCCAGATGCCAGAAATGGATAAGCATAACTTTGGCTGTTAGCGAAGTTTCAGAGTTATGGTTATATCCCTGGTAGTCTGCTCGGGGTCAGCCCGAAACCCGAAAACGCTGAAAACAGACAAAAGCCAGATTTCCCGAAAACAGTTTTCAAGAAAATTAAATTGTAAACATGCCATAGACCTAGCGTTATACGATATACTGTCTATTCAAATGTGTATAAATTTGTCAATGATGTTCATTCGGGTCAGACTTAGAAAATCAATTTCGGGGATCCGGCCGAAATTCCTTTCGGGGTTTCGGGGATTCGGCCCGCACCCGTCTGCTCCACCTATACCCACTAGCGAACCCAGCTAATGAGCGTACACTGTTGGTGGTAAGAAGAGACGGTGAGGTAAAGGACGGGCCACCTGCCCTCATGTGCCAACGCTAAGAAAAATGCTGTTGTTAATGCGTCATACCATGGTGCCTTTCAGGTTAGCTGAAGGAACTGCTCTTCTCTTCTTTTGTGTGACCCTAGTATTCAGTTGTTTAAAAATGTTTTTGTAGTAGACAATGGCATTCTACGAGAACCAGAGGACAAAATACGATGTCCCGTTGAGTCATCTCGATCACAAGTACATACCACAGTGTAAGGATGTTAAAGAACTCGAGAAAATACTGAAAGTTTTGAGGTCAGTTAATTCGTTCACTTTGTGTATTTGCCAAAATTTACAATTTTTGAGTTTAAAGGGCAAATGAAAGAACAACCATATTAAAGATTAGCATCTTGTGCCATCTCATTGTAATGTAATGTAATTAGTAATTTATATAGCGCCGCAAACAGCCGAGGCCATTCAGCGCTCCCAGCAGGCCCTTAGCCAGAAATAAAAAGTAGCCCGTCCAAAAGCCCCTACCGTTCCAGTCTGACGGCAATGCCCCTACCCTACACTGAATGACCTATAACATTTATGCCCCTCCTGGGCCTCCAAACTAATTTCCACCCATCCTTTGGACGGGTGGCTGGCTAAGGGTCTGCTTTCATTGATTGACAACTGTGACAGGCAGTGAAAAGGAAGGGCCTTAACAACCCAATTGAATAGCCTATTGTAAAAGTTTCCAATTACATCAAAGACTTAACCCTTCTGCAGTTTCCAATGTAATTAAATGACCCTTGGACACACAGAAATTGGAGCAGTAGGCCTAGGACCTAGGTTAATTGAACTGTGACTGCTGTCTGGATTATAATCTGCCGAAATAGACAGACATCATTTAACAATTTATGCCCGTCCAAAATCATTTCCACCCGTCCAAAGGACGGGTGGACGGGTGGCTGGCTAAGGGCCTGGCTCCCAGTGCGGGAACCCTGAGAAGAAATGGGTTTTAAGGAGAGAGAGAGATGAAGACAATGACCAATGAGGGACAATGAAGACATTGGTTCTACCATCTACATGTAATGACTTTACCCTATATCTAGGCTAGGTACACTACCTGCATGTACCTCAAGTGCTCAAAAACTTCCATTTTCTGTTGTTGAATGGCAAGAACTGATTAGGGCTGGAAGCACTTCTAAGCAGCAATCTTGAAAGGGCACTGTATGAATTAAATGGAGGAACTACTTAATTAGTTATCCAGTCACTTAACACTTCAACAACGAGCTACAATGTTGCTTTTAGTACACTCTCATCATTAAAGTGTTAATATGGCAACTTTTGAGTACTCGTAAGAGTACTCCATATGCTATCCTAAATGATGTTGAAGATGTTAAGAAGAGAGTTCATAAGTAAAACAAGAGTCACTGCTGTTTGGCCATCATACATACACACTTAAACACACACGCACACACACATATGTCTGCACACACACCTCACCTACAAACTCAAACCTCACCCACTGTCTGGAATAAAATACCTTTACTTATAAGGACATTGTCAACAATCTCATCCTTCAAGCTGCAACTTAAAACTTTCTATTTCGTGAATCTATCGGTCACTTCAATGCAACCTTTGGCTGTCCATCTCCCATAGTGACTGACCATGCCTCTGATTCAAGTATTTATTTCTGGCCCGTTAATCGAGATCATATTATTCTTTACTTATTTATTAACAGGCAACCCAGCTGAATATTTCCCATCCAGAGTTTACAGGTGACTCTAGGACCTCATTGCATTGAGGTTGGTGTAGTCATCAGAACATGGAATTAATGTGTGCTGTAGATGCAGCTAGTCACAACTTGCGGCGTTATGACAAACATGACGAGCCCAAAACGTGTACAATCTAACGTATTCGATAAATTTCTGTTTGTCAGGTCTGGGACAGAAGGAACATTTCCAGATCTGGAGAAACTGACAGAAGATCAGATCCAAAGTTTAGATCCAGACAAGTGAGTTTCATCTTTCATCAACATTATCCTTGAGAAGAATGATGTCTGGTGTAATTTAATAAAGTGCAGGATTTTGGCGTGATTGTGGCTTGGGTGTGGTACACCATTGGTTGATGCCATGTGTACTAGACACCAATGCTATAGAAGTTAATAATTATTAATGGATTTCTGTTTTAATTTGATAAAGGTAAATTAATTCTTATTCATGTCTGTTTTAATGAGAGACTACAGCACTTATGAAGCTGGTCTTTGTAACGTGTTGCATTTTGCCTGTGAAAAAGGAATGCAATGCAATACAGTACAATAGTTTTATAAAAGCTAATTTTTGTTTTAATGCGAGAAATGCGAATTAATTAATGATTTATTTCTGTTTTAATGTGATAATGGTGAACAATTAGCTTTGCAGTCCCTTCCTTTAAGGCAGCTCTGGGAGAGCTATAGGGATTAAACAACTTCAGTTTGTTAGTCTCAGCATATGTCCGTTTTGCTGTGCCAATCCTCTACGTCTGGCTTATTGATTTTACAGTTGCACTTTCTGTACAGCCAAGTTCACTAGGATGTGATCCCTTCTGTTGCTAGTCTGTTGTTTTTCTAATGTATTTGTCTCCTTTTCGTTGTCTTTTTTGTTTTCGTTGTCAATTACTGTAACTTGGGTTCAATAAAATTTATGGGTTTGGGTATGGTTAAGTGCTTGCAGAACAGATAATATATCGTAAAATATTCCTGGCATGATGTTGTACAGTTTTTGATCATATTACATATCGTCTGTTTTTATCTGATTTTATGCTTATAATAATAATAATATTCATTTATTAATTCAAACTAACAAGTACACAATAAGATGACATGATATAGTAGTAGCAGATGATGACAAGTTTAACAGGAGTCGAATTTAACTGTTTGACAGCCGCCAAGGCGCCCATCTGTCATACTGCTCATTTTACAGTCACCCCGGGGAGTTGAAGGCTGAGTCAACCTTATGGTGCAAGCTGGTATCGAACCCACATCCTTCTGATCTTCGTGCCAGCATGTTGCCGTGTCATGTGTTGTGCTAGTCTGTTGGATAGCATGTTGGACTGGGGTTCAGATCCCATTGGGCAGAAATAAGTGTAAGGATTATGCTTTTGTGCTCCATGGTGAGCTTGGCTACAAAATTAGTATTCTGACTCTATGCACTGTCGGTGAGAAGTTGAGACAATGGGGAGAGGGCTGGCCATTCGCCTCTCTATAACAAGGGTAAGAAAAAAACGAAATCGCTAATACTTCATACCCAAAGCTGCCTTTTGGAGTTAACTTTAAGGACTGCTCTCTTTGTTGTTGATAGCAAGTTGCTGAGGAAGTCTGGAAAGCCACTGCTACCTGGGGAGTTGGATGAGGAGGAACGGAAGGAGCTGGAGGAGTATATAGAGGTATGCAGATGATCATCAAGTCCATGCGCAACCCTTGATTTGCTAAAATATCACGGGTTAAAGCAGTAAGCTGATTTTTTGTCATTTTAGGCTAAACACACACGCACTTTATTACTGATTTGTTCAGACTTGACTTGTAACTGGTTGATCTTGACTGTCGTGCTCTTGTGGAACTTGGCTGAGCTTGGCTTTGTCCACAATTTGATGTAACACTGCTTTGCTCGGGACATATCGATATGTGAGATCGTACTCCACACTGATGATGAGAAAATGAGATGAGAACTCTAGTTCAATTAGTCCTAGGTTGACCGTGTGACCTTCTCCAATATCTGCTCAGCCATGGACCTTCCATCATGCTGTTTGAAGGCTATAAATTAGCTCTGTGAGATCCTACTCCACGATCTGGTTCAAATTGTCCTTGGTTCTCCATGTGGTCTTCAATCTCTCCAGGGCTTGTTCATGGCAGCCCACAAGACCATCCTGATCCTTATCTTCAGGAGTGCAGATAACGTGCTCAAAAGAAGTGCAGTCTGCATTTGTGGACATTGGACTATCTGATATTAATTAACAGTTGTGTCTAAATTATTTGATCTGATATGTTGACTTTATTTTTTACTGGTTGTTTAAAATGTCTGATTTTATCTGTTAATTTTGAGAGGAACTATTGGCTTTGGGTGATCTGATGTGAATTATTTTAAACGTGAAATTGTTATGTGGTTAGCATTCCTGTATTGCTTGATTTATTAGTGTTGGGTTGAAGAATCCAAAGAAAAGGAGAAGAACCTGACAAATTCATCACAGAATATTTTAGACGAGTTTCCTCCTGTTAGAAATGCGGATACTAAAATATCTTCTGATAAGGTAAAACTACTCATAATATGGTAGTTGAACTGAAGAAGCTAAGAGCTATCTACTGAATATGGTCTGGAAAGGCCACTGTGATGCATAGAAGACTTTCAGTGCATTTAAATACAGTGCATATGCTGTGTATTTAGTTATATTAACATGCTTTATTACTGTTATAATAATTATCTGTCCCAACAGAATGCGCTGTTTAAAATCCATGTTCTGGAACTTTGTATCAACAGCTGCAGCAAGAATAAATCAATCAATTTTAGTTTATTCTCAACATCAAGCTGACAGGTTGCAACTGGTAAAGACTTTGTCTGTTCAAGTCTTCTGACTAAGCTGAGCTGCTACTAGCATATTTGCTCTGTATTTACTTTTAAATATTAACTGGCATTTTATAAATCTTCATATAGTAATAATAATAATAAAAATAATAATTAATTATTTGCTGTTTGTGAAATTTTAATTTGAAAACTGTTTCCTATCTTGCCATAAATTTGGCTTAGTACAGCTTTCGATAACCTTTTAATATCCTTTTCAATTACTTTAATAATTCTTTCTGGTCATTCTGATTTTGTTTTTTGGCATTTGATTTGCAGAGTGAGGAGAACTATGCCAACACTCAGAAATCCAGTCAGAAGAGAGTGAAACCTAGGGACTACAAAGAGTGGGACAGGTGAGAGATTGAGAACTATACAGAACTATACATGCAAATGCAGCCATAGGCAAACGCATTCCTCTCAGCAGGCGTTCTCCAAATGCCGATCGAGAGAAATAGAGATTGAGCAGAGAGATCGAGAGAAATAGAGATCGAGAGGTTGATATGATAAATAGATCGTGAGAGAGACTGAGAGGGATCGAAGGATCTAGCTATCAAGAGAGAGAGACAGACAGAGTAATGGATCCCTGTAATCAAACATAAATTTGCTTATCCCTTGTAATTTAGACAAAAGAGGACAGAGACATTCAACTGGTTTCACTATTTCTTTTACATTTACTGAACATTCTGTCATCTCTATCCAAACTTTCTCAGTGTATCCAAACTTTTGCTTGTCCCCTGCGATGAGCAACAGAAATGTCACGACCTGGTTTCACTTCTTGTATTACATTTATTGTTTGCTCTGTCATCTAAGGCATAGCATTGGTCAATCATGGGTAAGGACATGATTGGGGTCTCTACCTAGGGAATATCCAAGGGACTCTGTAGGGGCTCTCGATCCTGTACAAGGTGGCTCAATGCGCTTTTTGGCAGTTCTCTGTGTCAAAAATCCAGTGATTGCATGTTCAAGGCTGGCAAGTGGACTCCATTTAACGAGTTGTTTGTCTCATGAATAAATAATGAATAAAATAAAAAATTTATGTGCCAGATGGACGTCAATATTTGCCTTCTCGTTACTGCGCCTGAATACTCAATGGCAGCTCTGCGGTCTCGGCCTGCAGTGGCCTCCGATCTATGCGTTCTGCAGTCCATGATGACCTGTTTGTTCCCTTGGCACTCACGTCCACCATGCAGTACCAGGCTTTTTCCATTGTGGACCAAACTTCTATTGGAGCTACATTTGCTACCACGACATTTTACTCATCTCTAAACCCCATTCTTTTTGGGCACTGGTGGGCCTGGAGCACCTCCGATTAGGTATCTTGAAGGGGCGCTATATCAAGTTTATATTGATTGATTGATTGATTGATTTGAATCAGAGGCACGGTCAGTTGCTTAGTGGAGGGGAGATGGATGTCAAATGTGGAAGCTAAGTGACCGATAGATTTAACGAAATAGAAAGTTTTAACCCTTTAACGACGAGCGTGTACTAAACTGTATGGGAAACCATAGGCAGCTCATCGTTAAAGGGTTAAGTTGTTGCTTGAGGGATGAGATTGTTGGGACTGACCTTATGAGTGAAGGTATTATCTGTCCACATCAGTTTATGCATACATTACAATTGCAGTAAGCATATAAATACCCATAACAGACAAGAGCACGTGTTGATTGTTAGCAATGTTATTGGGTGATTTTCCACAGTATTTAGTGTTTAACTTAACTTTCAATGTTTAGTTTCAGAGATGTGCAGGTTTTGCTCGTTCTGTTTCGATCTGCGTAGGTTTGATATTGAAGCAGAACTGAACAAAGCGGAAGAGAGGAATGACAGTTCTGAAGGACAAACGACCTCCAAAACCAAGTCTGACCTTCCAGAATCCATTAACGGCTCTGGTAAGACTTCCAACCAAATGTCATCATCGGCCGCATCATCACTTTCATAGTCATCATCAATCATCCGGTTCATTATCATCATCATCACTTTCATAATGAAAATAATTGTAATAGCAATAAGACATTTCTTTGGTGCAGTAGCACAGCCAAGACCAAAGAAAAGGATGCTGTGCATGAGTTTTAAAAATCTAAGACAGTCGTAATCATCATCATGCTTCAATTATCATAATTTCATCATTTGTCTTCTTGTCTTGACGTAACACTAATACCTACTTAATCCATAATGTAACCAAAGTTTTGTTGCTTTACCCTAAGCTTTGCTATTGTCATTATTGAAGCTCTATACCAACTGCAATCTTTTCTTATAATGCATTGCATTGACTGTCAGGTCTCTCGGACGAACTGAAGGAAACAAAAGCGAATTATGAACGAAATAAAGGCAACGAAGTAAGGAGAAATACATTGGTTTCGCTTTTTTTCAAGACATCTTTTGTCTTTTGTTCTTGTAACGTCTTGGACTTAAGTTAGTAAGTAAACACATTTGCTAATCTGTGGACAAAACAAAAACAGCTAGGAACTGAACTTAAAGGTTTGTAAACAAGCTGCGGCCATGTCAACTTGTGTCAGAATAAATGAATATTATTATTAATATTATTTGATACCATACCACATGATCAGCTGCTGAACTAGGTATCATAACTGTATGGACTGATTGCCTGTGGGTGGTTTGACATGGACTACAATTGCATTTAAAACTAGCCATTGGTTGATGCCTTGTATTCATTCATTCGTTCATTCAAAGCATTTATATAGCACCTCATTGACATGTGCTGCCCGCACATTACAGTAGCGATGCTATGGAAACCTCGATTATCGTATCGTATTTAAATATTTGTAAAGCGCCTCTTGTAGGGTGAACCGTTCAGAAGCGCTCCCAGTGTGCTAAGCCCCGCGAAAATAAACAGGTTTTGAGAAAAGCGAAGGAAGAAGAGAGACTGCCAGAGAGAATTTTAGAGCGAACAGAAGGAGAAAGAGCATTCCAAAGAGAGGGACCAATTGAAGCAAAGGAACGAGCCTGAGCCATAGATTAGATTCTAGCCCTAATTGTTGTCTGATGTTACTAAATTTTCTAGTAGAATCATTGTAATAATTATGGCCATGTTTCATGTATTTCTGTATTTATTCTTTAATGTTACTATGGCTACATGTTGCTTACTGCTCATTTTGCTCTCTAGTGTGTTAACAAACCTCTCGCATTAGAAGAAAGGATTGGGGACATTTTTAAATTCAGTTTATCTCCTAATATGGATTTGATGTCTCTGTTGAGTGTGATCTGAGCCAATAAACAAAATTATTAGTATCATTAGCTGTAATGCTGCATTGATTTTAATGATCTACGATGTTTTGACTTTAAGGCCTTCAAAGCCGGAGACTTTGACGAATCAATTGTCTACTACTGTCGGAGCATTTCACTGCTGCCCACAGCGGCTGCTTATAACAATCGAGCACTTGTCTGTGAGTTTCTTTCTAATTGGGCTAAATACAGATGTGCACCATAATACACTGACTAACCTCTTCCGTATACTTGAGTCGTCAGCTATGTTTGACTGTAGGCAACTTTCTAAGACCGACATAAGACATTATTGTTTCCAGTAGATATATACAACATTAGATGATTTTGCATTTTAGTAAACAATCAGTGAGCATTACATCATCATAATAATTATGCTGTGAGAAGCGCTTTATAAATGATCAAATACAATACAATACAATACAATAATAAGACATTTAGATATGGGCAAAGATAGCAGTATATGTGTATACATGTTTGTATAGGTGGATGGGTTGTGGATGGATGGAGAAATGGGATGGATGGAGAAATGGGATGGATAGATAGATGGAAGGAGGGACAGAGGAATGGATGGATAGAGGCACTTGATAAAGCGCATTTTAAGCATCGATGAAGTAGTACTAATGATTCAGTCATTCCTTTTATCGAGGATATATTTAGTTTTAAATTTTCATCCATTCATTCGTGGACCTTGGTAGAGTTTGCTGGCTGGCTTTATGTTTCCTCAATCAATCAATTTCGGTGTCAAGCTGACAGGTTGCAACTTGTAAAACCTAGAGATCTAAAAACTCAGTGGAATCTTACTTTCATGTTTTCCAATCTAGGAATTCTTTGACTAATTAGTGAATAATATAAATAAGTTTCAACATAGGCGTAGCCACATGGAGGCACGAGGAGGCAGTTGCCTCCTCTTGCTTTCTTTATATACTGGAACTTCTATTGACCAATGACCCCAATAACCAGAATTTTGCCAATGGTCTGTGAAGTTGCCTCCTCTTGAATTTAAGACTGGCTACGCTCCAGAAGACGACAAATGTTCAGTGTGCTTTAGTTTCTGAAACCTTTGAGCATGTCTGACTTTTTTAATTTTTTTACGTGTTAAGAATCGATTTCTGTGTCTTGAAAACAGATCTGAAACAGAAGAAATGGAACAAAGCACTTGACGATTGCAACACCGTGCTGACCTTGGAACCCGAAAATCTTAAAGGTCGGTAGACCAATATTCGGTTGCGTCTTAAGACTTTAACGGCAGCTGCATTGGTTTCCCAGTCACTTTTAATACCTGCTCGTTGTTAAAGGTTCTAAACTTACTATCTAGAGCTAAATGTGTTATATGCATTGTAATTTTGGTACAGAGCTTATGATCACTAATATCTAATCTATTCTAAGAAGTTCTATGGTTCCACTGTTATAGTGCTCAAGGTATCATTCAGTTGCAAGTTAAATTCCAGAGGTAGTACGGTGAAAAGGCAAGAAGGGCATCCAAGATGACATGGTGGAAACAGCCTATGGAGGAAATGAAAAAGATGAGTTTTAGTTGAGATCTGAAGAATTGGCTAGATTAATTTCTGCTTCAGTTTCTATTTTGTTTTATTCGTAGCTGTGTACTATAAATTAGTGCTGGTTCTGATTAGCATCGATCAGCATCTGCTGGAATGTATGTTATTCCTGATACACGTCTTTGGTCGGCATTCATTCACAGTTGCCGGTCCCTTCATCTGGAAGGCTCTGCTTCGTCATGTTTGCAACTATCCTTGGGAGACTGTCTTTCACACTACATGGAAAACATACATCCTCCAGTGTACTTAACATTTGCATGTCTTCAGTGTGCACTTTGACCTTCTTTTTTCAAATTACAGTTGTGTTGTATGTACTGTATTAAAATCTAATCTAATCTAATGGTGCGTTATTAACCACCATTTTCGTATAACACACAGTGCATCAATCGATGGTCAGTTTAAATATCATAAATCAGGAAACCCGGTTGATTTCGCGTAAGTCTGATAAGTAGAACAATAGGTGTATATAAATGAAGTCCAATCGTCTTCAGTAGCAAAGCCAGGCAGCTTTAATACGCACATCTGTAGGAGCTTGCTCGAAAAATAACCCCAAACAATAATAATAATTCATTGAACTTTACTAATCTCATTTCACTTCACCCTGTAACCGTGTTGCGGCTTGTCAACCTGATTTGTATTAAACGAATATATTTATATCCAGGCCCGCCGACAGAAATTCCGGGCCCCTAGGCAGAGCAGTCACGGGCCCCTAACTTTTTTTGAACAAACTGAATTTTTTTCTTAGCCTAGGCCTACTTCCACAAAAAAATTTCTGATCACCTTTTTTTTTTTTGCTTTTCCGTGAAATTGTCAGAAGGAAAATTGTCACAAGCCGCATTTTCCGCCCTCGTTACGTGTTACGTTATCTATATATATAATCCAAAGTCTCTTTTTTCTGTCCTTCCGTATGTTTGTCCGTCTCGCTAAAGGCTCCGAAACGGAACGCTTTAGCGATTTACAAAATTTTACAAAACATTATTACGCCACGTCATGGTCAACGCGACTATTTTCAGCTCGCAATTTTATTTAAACGCCGATATATGGACATTTTACATTTACAACTTTTTAACGAGGCTATCTTAATACCGCCCATAGTATGGCCATTTGTTCACGTCACGAAGGCTTAAATTAATATGCAATTAATCTTACGTCACGCGGAGGATCTAGGTCAACGCTCTGATTCGCAACCAATCACGATGACCGTTGATTTCAAATCAGAAGTGGTCACGCCCACGCTGAATTTATAGGTCATCGGACTTAAAAATTCACCAATGCAAAACTTTAGGGATACGAAATTTTTAACGAACGTTTTCATTTGAATTTCTATAGATCTCAACCCAACTTTATTTCAACTCAAAATTTACTTTAAATTCCGATATTTGGACATTTTAAGTTTCGATGTGGTCATAGTCTGTTTCAATGCCATTTAAATCTAGCTATGCAGGAGTATATATCGCGTAGAGTTACAATTAAACAATTTCAAGCCAGCGCGTAAATTCGCCAGAGGGATACACGAAAAATGTGCACATCGTTAAATTCAAATTCACGGGCGCTGACGAAGATGTCGTTAAATTCAAATACACGGGCGCTGAGGAAAACCCGGGCGAACGCCGGGTAAAAACTGCTAGTATTTTATAAGGCTTAACATCATAAACTTTGTATATACATCATAAACTTTTTATATCTTATTATAATATATATCATAAGTTGATTGCGGGCCCGGCCCGGGCCCCTAAAAGTCGCCGGGCCCCTGGGCATTTGCCCCCCCTGCCCCCCCTCTCGGCGGGCCTGTTTATATCTCACGTATTTGAGGAGCTCATAAACAGCGTGTCAATACTTTTTGTGACATTTATGGTTCCTGATCGCAGTGTATTGTGTGTACTATTGCTGAACGTATTAATTGTTGAATTTCAGCAATTCTGCGCCAAGCTTCTGCATATCAGGGTCTAACACGGTATCCTCAGGCGAAGAAAGATCTTGAGACTGTGCTTAACAAAGAACCAAGCAACAAGTCTGCCACGGTATTGAATAATATGTCATTTAGTGAAAATATGGTATGATATGTCATTTGATAAGTAATGTTTAGTGAAACTTCCATAAAATGGTATGTAGTGTATGGAATTTACCATTGTATGGTATTTTGTTTACTGACTATGCTATTATGTGGTATTTCATGTACGTATAAAACCATGGTATGTCATCTAGTGAATACATGTACGGCTGAATGGGTGTCTAGTGAATATACCATGATATGATGCTGTGTTGTCTAGTAAAAATACCATGGTTATGGGATTATCATTTAGGGAATTTACCAGAGGTGGACACGATTAGTTAAATTGCTAATCAATTAGAATTAAAATTAGCAAAATTTGTAACTGATCAATATACCACTTTACGGTATGTCATCCTGCCTCCGTATCTTGAAAAAAAGAAAAAGAATATTATACATGAATTAGGAAGTTTCATGGTCAGAAGCTATGTTGATGCCTAGAAATGCATTTGAAGATGCCAGGTGATAGCGAAAAACTTGGCATTCTCGGAAAGACTATTATGGGGTTGTTTTCTTTTGTAGAGCATTTTAAAAGAGGTAGACAAGGCTTTAGCCGACCAGAAAGTTACTGGCCGTCGCATGAAGATCGAAGAGGTTGACGATTCCAGTACAGAGAAGACTCCATCCGACGAACAGGAGGCAATGCAAAACAATATGGAAAGTGTCGAAAATTCAGCAACTGATGGAACGCACGAGACTAAGGATGCCACAACGGAGAAGACAGCAGCAGAAATGGACTTACAAAATCACAAAGAAAAAAGCAAAGAACATTCGGAGAAAGCAAAGAAAAGCCCGGAAAAGGAGAAACCATCCGCCGAAAAGGATGTCACAGGCAAGGGCGTAAGTGAACCGAATGCTACGAGGGCAGATGAGAAAGTTGCTGTGGATGCAAGTTCCAAGACGGCTGCTTCTACCGAGAAATCGACGCCAGTTGAGGCGTTGTCTCGGCCAAATTCAGACGCTGTTGCTGGAGATAGCGATGTGTCTTCCGCACCTCCGCCACCACTGGAGAAGAATGTTCTGGCGTTGAAAGATGCTGGCAACGAACTGTTCCGCACTGGACAGTACGCAGACGCCTTACACAAGTATGATTTGGCCATCAAGAAAATCCCAGGTAATTGCTGCCGTCTCGTTTGAACATCTGTCCACTATAAATTGTAGTGCAGCATAGGGCTTTTGCTTGGCTGATGATGATGATAATAATAATAATAATTATTATTATAATAATAATGTTAATAATAGTTGTTTATTCAATTCAAACTGTCAGACCGCAGTATGATTACATGAAATAGTCGGAACACATGATAACAAGTTAAATAAAAGTCGATTTTATAACTCTATGGCAGCATGTTAAGTGCCGATCCGTCCTGCTGCTCATTTTACCATTGCCCTTAGGGAGTGGAAGGCTGAGTCAACCTTTTGGTTCTAGCGGGTATCGAACCCGCATTCTTCTGTTCTTCGTGCCTGTGACTGATGCTTGGTCATTAGATAGTGGTGCTTAGTAAATGCATACTAAATACTAATAATTACTTGACGTAATTCTCGTTTAGACGATGAGAAGAGGAAGCACGCTCTTAACGTCTCCGTTCTCTATAGTAATCGAGCCGCGTGCAAGTTAAAGATCGGAGACTGTCGTGGATGCGTGGAAGACTGCGACGAAGCCGTCAAGTACTATCCCTGCTCTCCAAAGCCTTATTTGAGAAGAGCAATGGCATATGAGCAGCTGGAAAGGTATTTGTAGACTGGTATTAATACTAATAATCTTCGTTTAGTGCAATTCAAACTGACAAACAGCAGTATGATTACAATTCATACTATGAATGGAGGATGATCACAAATTATTACAGGAGTCGAATTTAACTGTTTGGCAGCCATGCAAGGCACCCATCATGTCCCACTACTCATTATACCAATGCCATCTGGTGAATGAAAGGCTTTGAGAGTAGAGAGTGACATGGGGAGACAATCTCGTCCCCATCCCCACCCCGCACCAAGTTAGTCGTCCCCATCCCCACCCCCATCCCCGCAGGGTTTGTCCCCATCCCCGCCCCATCCCCGCAGGTTTGCTCCCCATCCCCACCCCATCCCCGCAGGTTTGCTCCCCATCCCCACCCCATCCCCACGCAGGACCACATCACATCACGTTTACACAAATTCAAATTAAAAAATAACAGTTTTTAGCTTACAAAACTATTTGTATTGTTGACTGCATTAGTCTGTTATTATCTTATGGACAGTTTGCAGTAACCAAGTCCTGACTATTTCTGACTAGTAGGCTTCAGAAACTACTCCTTATCAGTTCTCAAGTTCTCAACATCACCCGGGTTTATTGTGCGGCTCATTCCCCATTACCGCTGGTATTACCGCGAGAGTAAACCCCATTACCGCGGTATTGCCGCAATTTTTGTCCCCATTACCGGGTATTACCGCAATTGTTGTCCCCATTACCGCGGGATTTACCGCGGTTACCGCGGTTTCCCCGCGGAAAAATTCCCCATGTCACTCTCTATTTGAGAGTCAATCCCACTTCTTACTGCTGTTCACGCCAGTGATGTTACCATTACTCTATGGACCCCCATGGTAAATACTACTGGTAAATACGTACATACTGGACTAATCTCAAATTGCATGGTTTACATCTCTTGTATAGTTATATTTCCACTCCTTTGAGAAGTTTGTAAAAAAGTAAGTAAGTAAGTGAAAGAAGCTATATAAATGTTCAGTTGCATACATAGTATGCTTACACACTTACGGGCTTATTTAGTAATCCAAATTTTGGTGGGTTATTGTTGTGACCCATAAGATTTTATTGTTGGAGTTTAGAGTGTCTGCCCATTACATTTGTTTTTCAGGTTCCAGGAAGCTTTTGTGGATTATAAGCAGGCCCTGAACGCTGGTATTAATAGTGAGGTGGCTCAACAAGGAAGTGACAGGTAACGTGAACCATGTTGTTTGTCATCATCAGCTGCTTTTTAATTTATGCTTCAGAGATTGTGTACGATACTATGAACTGTGTGGTTTGTGCTTCTCTTGAGTATCATAAAAAATTCGTTTGAAAAGATCAGAGTTTTATGTTTAATGGAGTTGAGCAAATTGTTATCTGTTGCTTGACCCACTGATTGATTGATTGATTGATTGATTGATTGATTGATTGATTGATTGATTGATTGATTGATTGATATGATTAATTAACCTTGGGACGACATTATGATGTGACTTGTAATACAGTGTACACGAGAACATGGCTCCCAAATTTAAAATCAGGCTCTGAATATTAATTATTATTATTAATCAGATGTTTATATCACTGCAAATTGTGAATATTGATTTATGAATATTAATTTAAGAAGTCATTGGAAATAAAACATGATGCAAGCTCACTGTACAGCAAGAGTGAATATGACTTACAAGATGTTGTTGGATGCACCTTTAAATGCATAAGACAGTTATGGGTTCGAACATCTGAGCAGTGTTTATTGACGGTGGCATTTCGTTTTTGGATTCAGGTGTGCATCTATGCTTCAGCAAATGAATGGATCCAGATGGCGAGAGAAGCTGCCAAAGATCGCATCGTTTTCCTCGTTTGCTGGCCTGATACCAACAGTGACTACAGCTACTGTTGACGTAGCGTCATCAGGCTCTTCTTCCGAAAAAGATGCGGAGACACTGTTTGAAAAAGACAAAACGGAAGGCAACAAGCTATTTGCCAAGGTAAACTAAAGTTGTGACCTGTGTCCTGTGGTTATCTGATTGAATAATGGTTATTTGATATGATAACTTAGAAAGTGTCACCAGGGTTTGAATTGTCAAATTTGAACTGGTAAAAATGTGAGGAGAATATCTGAAAATACATGCAAGCAGCTTGTGAAGGAAACAAATTCATGTGAAATCAGTTTTTATTTAAGTGTAAGCAAATGCCAGGCTTATGTCTGTTTAATTGAAACTGTTTATTCTTGTCACTTCGATATGGTTTATAACTCGCTTTTGCAAATTTTAGACTTTAAATACATTTTGAATGCACATGGCAATGGTGATGGTGGCTGCTGCGTTAGTCATAGTCCCTACTCCGTCATAATGGTAACAAAGATGATTATGATAGTCGTAATGATGAGGGTATTGCTGTGTGTCATATTTATTTTTGGTGTTGCAATGTAATACAACTGCATTTGATATTGCCCTCCTTCCAAAGTTCACAAGTGCACACATGACATAAGTGAGGCTCGAACCAGTGCTCTGCGTTACAGGCCGAGTGCCACAGCCAATTGATTACGTTGTCCGTGGTATCATTGGTAGCAGTGTGGGTGAATGAGGGAGGGTGGTGGTGATGTGATGCTGGAATTGGGTCTTAGATGATTATGTAACAGCTTTTGTATCTGTCTCTATGCAGGGTGAATACACGAAAGCCATCGACTGCTTTACAAAATGCATCGAACTGTTTTCTGATCGAGTGGTACCTTATACGAATCGTGCACTCTGTTATCTCAAGCTAGGAAAGGTATCTCGACGTGACATACACTTTATACAATACAACAGTATTTTAAATTGCTCTCCTTCCAAAGTTCAGAATTTGCACACACGACCATACAGCATCAATGTTGTTGTGCAATATTGAGTGTATGACTTGCTCAGAGTCGTAATACAGTGACATCCTGACTCCTGAGTGGAGACTCGAACCTGTACTCTGCATGACAAGCCCAGCACTCTATCCGTTCAGTTGCTGTGCCCTGCATCTTGTTGAATAATTCATCTACTAGTAGTAGATTTCGTTTATTAAGATACTAAGTTGACATGCTGCAACTTGTGTACATGCGATAATGAAAGTAATGAAATTAAAACTATTAGTTTATGCCTATAGTTAGATTGAGAGTTAGGCTAAATCTAGATAGCCCGAAAGGTCCGGTATAGAACCCTAGAGATGAAATTGTGATCATCTTTTTTGGCAGTTACTGTGGATGTAATGCTATGTAGGTAAGGTGTCCTCCTTCTCATCATCATTTAAGCTATCTTATTTACTTGTTTATTAAGAAAATTTATTTGTAGCCACTCCAGGCACTCTGAACGCTAGCCTAAATGATATTAAATGTGATTAGAAACAGAACAATTCATCAGTTAGCAAACATTGCTCAGAGTACTAGAAGAGTCACCCACGGACGGCTGATGCACACACACACAGATCCCAACCAACAAATTCCCAATGAGATATGACTGATGACAACTTACATGTAAATACCCACAGCTCATGAGCATAATTTTAGAGTCATTTTAATAGTTATTAATTGTTGTCTAACTTGACTATTGAAAAAGAAAAATTTATGTTTTAAAGCTGTAACCTATGTTTGATGAAATTTTAAAAATGTGTCACTTTTAATATTCTAGGTCTTACCAGGTTGTGTGTGTATATATGCGGAATCTTTCTAAACTTTTTGCTTTTTGTTTCACACAGTGTGATGATGTTCTTAATGACTGCAATCAGGCTTTATCTATAGAATTTCACAATGTCAAGGCCCTGTATCGAAGGGCGCTTGCGTACAAGGTATAATTGCATTTTATCATATTTTCTGTATACATTTACTAGTCACTGGATACTTCGTAATGAATCAGACATTTTGTTTGGAGGTTGAAAGACATTGATTTGATACTGAAATGTGTATCTCAGCATTTATGTTGTGCCTTTAAAAACCTCTCAAAATAGTAGTTTGTAGTGTGTTGTAATCTGGTTACCTTTGTTTTAATTACCAAATTTGTGTATATCGTGCAAAGTCGCACAGAAATGTGAATATAAAGCACTACCAGTTGGCTTCATTAAGTTTAGAAGGAGTTGGTATATATCCACAGTAAATTCCATTAGCAGGAAAGTCTTTTGACTGTATTCTCTCATACTTGAGGTACAGTGTAATAGTGTATTCATTTAACAGGAAATGTGGCTTTTGCAAGTAGCAAGGTGTCAGATTTAAAATGCATTTGCTATAGAGTTCTGAGTCTGGTGTTGAAACTTGAAAGCAATGGCATTGGGTGAAGTTAACAATTGTTGACATGTTGTTTCTAGATCGTAATCATAAACTCTAAACTTCTAAGGCACCACTCGAAAGCCAAGCACAGGGCACCAGCTTACTTACGAGTGCTGCGTCGATTCAGAAGGTTGTCCAAAGGGTAGTGAGAAGGAGGTCCGAGCCTGGTTAACAGGGGGCAGAGTAGCTGTTAAGTTGGGTGGTGTTTAGGTCGAAAAGTGGAAAGTGGAGGATCAGGTGAGTCGGGATATGCATTCTTGAGTAGTTGAGACTTCAGTTTTGAGTGGAAAGCCCGAGAGGGGTGATAGATAGAGGAGCCTGAGGCAGATGATGATGGGTGATTGGCAGTGATGGTGGAGGAACCGAAAATTGTGCAGAATTCAGGAGGAAGATTATTATCTGTTCTTGTCAGTCTAGAAAGAAGTACAGTCAACATTCCAGTCAATGTATGGTAGATACTTCACCTCACCCTACCTATCTTCTCATCTTTGTCTATTTTTATCCGATTGCTATTGTTTTCTTTGCAGATGCTGGAGAAATATGAAGAGAGTCTGATCGATCTGGAAACGATACTGAAACTCGATCCCAGTAATACAGCCGCCAAAAAAGAATTGCGACAAGTCACTCAGTGTAAAGAGAAAATGGTGAGCCATGAATCCACCTATGGTGGATAAGCCATTTAAAAGACGTAAGTTTTAAGCTGAGAATGAAATGACACAGTGACTGAGCACAGTGCACAGACACAGGGAGAGAGTTCCAAAATGTAGGTCCAGCAACCAAAAAGCTCATTCACCAAGAACAGTTCTTGATATAGGTATGACCAGAGAAAGATAATCAGATAACCTCGTTGAATAATATACCCAATGATGGGTTTTCGGGGGGTAGCCATTCAGTTTGAGCTCGAGCATCCCAGTGGCGTTTTACTAAAAAAAATTACAGCCAAAATTTTATCAGCAATGTTGTTATAACTGAATATTTTCACATGTTTTATAATTTATCCTAGAAGGTGTCTAGGTGCTATGTTTGTGTCAGATATAATTTAGTTTTACTGATTTATATATAGTGTTACAATACCTTTGTTAATTGGGAGTTTCCTGTTGGTTGTTTTTTTCAGCAAGAAAAGAAGGCACAGTTTGCTTGCCTTCGAGAACAACAGAAGCTACGGCAGAGAATCAAGATTCAGGAGGTGGAGAGCTCCTCTGAGGAGGAGGAAGAGACAGGCAGAGCATCATCCTCAATGCCCAAAGTCAATCCTCCTCACTCACGAACTCCAGCTGAGGATAAAGAGACTCTTAAAGGTTCTTAGTATTTTATTTCCTTGTTGCTTCTTGGCTTGGATATTGTATGTAGCAAAGCATCATTCTTTTTAAAAATAACATTATAAATCAGAGTAAAATTAAAGTGACAATTATTAAATTTAAAGTGGAATTAACTTTAAAATTGATGTAATAAAGCTCCGGTGTCCCGTAGTCGAAACTAGAGGAAGTGCTTATATCCTAATGATAATCAGTAAATCAAGGAATCAGTATGATATTACAGAAGCAATAGAAGTCTTTATAGTAATTGTGTATCTGGCGTGCTTCCTTCGCCCACATATGTAGCCCTGTTAAAATTTTTAACCTGATTTTAAATATGATGTTTTACTATCCTCGCAATTTTTACTCTGCAAATGTAATTATTCATTGATTTTTCTTCATAAATGTACTGAATTTTAATGCATTTGTTACCTGTTGACCAGAGGTCTGTGTGGGATCTACGTGAGCAACTTGTCCAAGGTCATTCATTGCATGGAATCTTCTAAGCAGGCTCAAAATTGTTAGCGTTAGGATTATGCTCCCAACTACTAGTAACTGTAATTGTAATCTGACACTTCAAGAAAAAAGGCTAATCAGTGGTTCTCCCGACCAGAACCAGTGAAGTTACTCTTGAATAATAGACTTCAGGTGCTTGCAAAACTGTAGAAGGGAATTTAGATCTAGAGGCTGAGTATTTTTTATTGAATAAGAAGTAGATTTGGGAATTAATTTAAAAAAAGGTGTAATTGCTTGGTAAGCATGCCAATTGTTGTTGCAGATACACATACTCCTGCGAAGCGTTCGACTGAACCGAAGAAGGATCCTGGTCTTGGATCGAAGTCTGCCTCCTCTTTGAAGCTGCCCAAAGTGACGCCGTATGCTTTCCTTCAAGCGTGGAAGTCACTAAAATTCTCAGAAGATATTAACTCATATGCAACGTTGCTCGATCAAGTTCAACCACAAGACTTATCCAAAGGTGAGGTTTATTTGGACTTAACCATGCAGGATATTGTACATCTGTCATCTTGTGGAAACGTAGAGCAAGGAATCAGTATGATATTACAGAAGGAATAGAAGTCTTTATAGTAATTGTATATCTGGTGTGCTTCCTTGCCCACATATGTAGCCATGTTAAAATTTTTAACCTGATTTTAAATACGATGTTTTTACTATCCTCACAATTTTTACTCTGCAAGTGTAATTATTCATTGATTTTTCTTCATAAATGTAATGAATTTTAATGCATTTGTTACCTGTGTGGGATCTACATGAGCAACTTGTCCAAGGTCATTCATTGCATGGAATCTTCTAAGCAGGCTCAAAATTGTTATCGTTAGGATTATGCTCCCAACTACTAGTAACTGTAATTGTAATTGTGGTTCTCCCGACCAGAACCAGTGAAATTACTGTCGAATAATAGACTTCAGGTGCTTGCAAAACTGTTGAAGGGAATTTAGATCTAGAGGCTGAGTATTTGTTTTATTGAATAAGAATTATATTTGGGAATTAATTTTAAAGCGGGTTGAATTGCTTGGTAAGAATGCCATTTGTTGTCGCAGATACACATACTCCTCTGAATCGTCCGGCTGAATCCAAGAAGGATCCTGGTCTTGGGTCGAAGTCTGCCTCCTCCTTGAAGCTGCCCAAAGTGACGCCGTATGCTTTTCTTCAAGCATGGAAGTCACTAAAATTCTCAGAAGATATTAACTCATATGCAACGTTGCTCGATCAAGTTCAACCACAAGACTTATCCAAAGGTGAGGTTTATTTGGACTTAACCATGCAGGATATTGTACATCTGTCATCTTGTGGAAACGTAGAGCAGACACCTACTTTCAAGCTTGTGGTGAAACTCCTTGAAGACAATGTCCAGGGTCTGAAGGATCTGTAGCTGGCTGGCAACAGCTATCCAACAATAAGATGCCTTTTAAGGTCCCAACTTATGTAGAAAAGGATTTGGAAAACGTCTTTGTTGATATTCAGTAATACAAGTAAACTGCAGCATCACTTTAACCCTTCAACAACGAGCTGCATTGGTTTCGCATACATTTTAGTACATGCTCGTCTTTAAAGGGATGTAGCTAGTTTCAATAGAAGATGAATTCTGATGTGTTGTCATAACTTGTGATCGTCCTGTCATACTATGAATTGTAATTGTACTGTGGTTTGTCAGTTTGAAATATTAAATGAAGATTATTATTATTATTATGATGTAGTCAAGAACTTGGATCCAAACTTTACAAATGACCTTATTATAATACATCCTCAGTTCTTGATAATATGGCTTCCCAAGAGAGTATTGTAATAAGTTTCCAGTGTTTCTGAAGAGCTAGTACTGTAACAGGCACTTTATAAATTCTGATATGATATGTTACGATATAATAAGTTTCCAGTGTACCCTGTATTGCTTATTCTCTGTGCTCACCTGTGTTTTAACCACGGTTCCACACCTTCCAATTTGTTTTACGTGCTTACCTGTCTCGTTCCTGTTGTCAGGTGTTGTCTAAAAATTATCTTTTGTTTTATTGTGTTGTCTGATTTCAGTTATTACTAGCAGTCTGGACGGCGAGTTCCTCTTGAATTTGGTACGGTGTACCAAGAGCTTTGTTAAAAATGGTATGTTGCAATTCATCAAAAGTACATTGCTTGCTTAGAAGCTAACTCGTGTGTTCTTGTTTAACTAATTGCTCTACTTTGATTTTTATATCTGTGGTCCAGTTTGATACAGAGGTATGGAATTCATGATGCATGTATGTGTGTATGTATGTATATGGCCATTTATGCAGCGCCTTACAAGAACCTCACGATTCAGTTGTTAAGTGAAAACAAGTGTAAAGTCGTATTGGTGAACAATTTTGGATTATCCAGCAACTTTACCCATTTCACCAAAATATTTCTGTGCCAAACCTTATGTGCTCTAGAGTTGACTAAGCAGAAATGTTTACAGTCTTATGACACAAACTTTAGGCATTTTAAGCACTGATTTAAAATATATTCAGATAAATTTTTTCAGATATATATGTTTTAAGGATCAATTTTGGCAACAAGGTGGCTCTGAACAATTAAGTTATAGATATTGGTACATGATGCAAGAAAGGTCAGTGTGGATTGATTTTCAAATCTTAAGCTGCTCATTGTTTTTCGAATGCTTAGGTCGAGCGAAACGAGCCTTTGATTACCTTCAGCACCTGGTTAAGGTGCCAAGGTTTGACATAGTAATGATGTTCCTGTCAGATTCCGACAAGAAGGGTGAGTTTTTGGCAAAATTTCCATCTGTAATAAGACAATTGTGATAAGTGCTGATCAGCTGCACACTGTACTCATGAATTCAGAATTGATCCAGGATTAATTGATCAAGTAATTTGATCCAAATTGACCTAGAAATTCGAAGTGATTGAACTCCAGAGTTCACCTAGTTGCAGAATTTTTTATCGTGAATGCTACATTTTGTTGAAGCTCGAAATTAGAAGTCTCTAGGTTATGCATTTCCTCACTATCACAATTGATGGGCCTAGACACTTGATACATTGCCTTTAAGTACCTCACAAAGTACTGCCTATTGTAGCCTAAATAATGGTAGGTACTTTAGAGCAAAGAGCTCAGCATACAATGTTCAGAGAACTGGAACTGGTGGTCTCCAACACAAACATAAAGCCCTGTAACTGAAGACAGATCTACTAATATTATAAAGAATGTGACTGTTTGAGGAATTACATTATTTCAAGCCTAATCTAATCAAATGACTTCTATAGCTAATCTAATCAAATCACTACTATTGTGCCATAATCATAATGTTCAAGAGAGCAGTCGATTGTTGCTTGGAATGAAATCGCATCAGAAAACTCATAATCCTCTGGTAAAACTGATGGATCAGAGAAATCAGTATCCATACTACAGCGAGTATGCAAGTTGAAATGGATAAGTGCTAAGTTTAAACCTAACTGACTTCCAAGAATTGTGTATTGTTGTCACATTGCTTTGTATCTTTTGCAGATATTGGCAGCATCTTTGACTTACTTGGTGAACGGTCTAACGAAGGAATTAACTCTGATCTCCTCGCTCAGACTCGAAACAAGTACGGCCTATGATGAAACCCCCATGGTTACTGCCAAATCAGAGAAAGAACACCCCTCATGAGACTTGGTCTTCCTGATATTCTGTCTTGTTTTTTTTGTTCACCATACACTTTCCACTCCAATGAACTTCATGTTACCGATTCTTTTTCCTGGTCAATCAGCTTTTACTGTTTTTTCATATGGCAGATTTTAACTTTGAGGTAAAAGCTATGAGCGTTTTATGAAAATGCCGCTTTAATATGATGAGAGCTAATAAAATTTTTATCAACAATTGTATTCCCGGATTTTTGGTTTTGCGTTACTAACTACTTTAACATGGTGAACGATTTTTAGCCTGACAGTTAAAGTGGATGTCTAACTGAATTTTTTGTTTTCCTGTTATGAGATCTGCCCTTGCTTTGTTGAATGCAGATTTTTGTTAAGTTGCAAGATGTCAATTATGGACAAGTTATGTTGCAGAGTGTATAATATTGTGTATGAGCCATGCTGTGCAGATGAATGAGATTACAACATAGTTACCAAACAGTGGACATACATAGTATGTGTAATACCTTTTAAATATCTCAAAAGTGGTGACTGGTAGCCTATTAAAATTCAGTAAGAACAAAGAAAACAGTGGTGAGATAACTATAAAAGAGTCGCCACTAGCCAAACAGACGAATTTCAAGCCAGGGTTAACAGTTAATACACATGTTCCTGAACCAAACTGCGTTGATAGGGTGCAGATATTCATATTTCCCAAGGAAGTTACCGTGGGGGTTCAAGATATAACAGGACAGAGGGGGCCACCGGGGCCATTTGGCCCCAGGCCTCACTTGATAAAGGGCCTCTGAATTTCGGAATTACGGAGTTATTTTTTTAAATGGGGAATTACAGAATTAAGGAGTTATTCATTGAAATGTAGCGCTATCTGTTATTAGTTGTAAAATTGAAAAGTTGTCAACACTCGACAGTCTAAACTCTATCGTAACTTGTTACTCATAAGTCGTAAGTCAAACACGCAAACCTAAATAATGTTTTAATACGAATATATTGTTCTTATCATCGGATTCGCTGTGGATAGTGTATCCTACACAGTACACTATACTATAATTATTATATTCTTACTTTCTTAGTCTCTTAGAGCGGTGGTGTAGCAATTAGGATTTGGAGTTTGGGAGCAGTGGAGAAAATGAATGGGGTGGTGGACGAATTCGAGCGGAACGAGGCCGACGAGTGCACGATTAGGGGGTTTGTTTTTAACTTATGAAATTGATATTTAATCTACATTAAAATAGTTTTAACATACAATATCAGTCAATTTGACAAAATTGACCACATTGTCAATTTTATTGAAAAAATAGCAAATATTCCCCCTAACCTAGATGATGAAGATGCGAAGGATGATTTGAACCTTTCTGTTGAGTTTTTAAAAGATATTTGAAAAAGGCCTTGAAAATTAGTTGTGGCCCTGGGCCTCCAAATCCTGTCCTAGGCCCTGCTCATAGATGTCTCGGTGTCCAAATATCCCTCGAGTAGCTGGATCCATAGGTACATTTTGCTCCCTGCCAGACAGTGTGGAGAAGAACCAATCATGATTAACAGTTGATCTCTCATCGAAGAGCCCCATCGCTCCTCCGCCAATACAAGAATAGGATTCTCGTGTGCAGACGGCTTACGTATTCTTGGGCTAGCACAGTGTGTCAACGGGGACCTCGAGACCTAAACAACATTAGCAAGTCTTAACTTTAGACTTAAATGACACTAACAGGTCTTATAACTATAGATATAGATGGCAATAACAAGTCTCAAGTCTTTGCCTTAACGACATTAACAAGCTGGCACAACGAACAAAAACTGGGCAATTAAGGTTTATCCATTAAATGCAAAAATAGGCTAATTGCACAGAGGCATTGTTTAATTTGAGTGAGATTATAACACCACACAGAACACAAGAGCCCTTGAATTTGGCGTCAATGGCTTTGCCGGTGTACCTACAGATACGAAAAGAGCGATGTCATAGGTGAGCCATAAAGTTACCCAATTAGCACCTTAATCCCTTTTCATAACCCTTTGTCTTAATTGAAGACGACACGCATGTCTGCGAATTGGCCAACTTTTAGACAGTGTCACAACTTGCCTAAGAGTAGATAGAATATAGAGTAGGAGAGAGACAGACAATACAATACAACTTGTATTTATAACGTCCCTTAATAAAACAGAGTCTTACTCAAAGGATATGTTACAATTTAATTACGGATCATAGTAGCTAGCCTACACACTAAACACAAAGTGTCACATATATTTATGTAATATATAATACTATATAGAATATGATACATCATACTATTATATATTATACAAGCACAATAGTTCTCATATAAAAAGTTTGTGTTCTGAACTACAATCTCCTGTTAGTTCCAGTTGTGACTATGGCCTACAAAGTTAACGATGTAGGCCTACGTATTCTTGGACCAGTCAACGGGAACCTTACAAGGCGTGACGCCCATATTCAAACGGGCAACAATGTGCTTGGTTGGCATTGTTGCACAATATGAAACTGCCGATTCCAATGTAAAACAAAGTGATGAAGCATTACGTTAGATGGTGTAAAGAATATTATTGTAAGCGGCTTACGAGGGCCTCGTGAATTTTTAAGAACTGTCGGAGATCGTGGGCGATCAAACACGTAGAGCGAACGTAATAACATGTAGACTCTAGCTTACGATATGTACTCGTTGCTGGTACTTAGCAACATTAGGTCGTTGCTTAGCAACCATAGCAAGAATTCAACCAAAGATTTTAACATCTTAACATTTTAACATCCTGTTAAAATCTTTGAATTCAACGCTGAATCCGTTGTCAACAACAACAATAACAGAATCTGTCAACATCGTTTTTAGACTACAATCAGCTTATTAATAAACTAGTAAACATGTCGAAAAATAGAGCGAATAAAAATGTCAGTATGAAAAAGCAACAGCAGAAACTGACGGAGGAACTCGTAAAAACCACACACTGTAAGTATACAGTCTATTGTGTCTCAAAGGGTTTATTGAAAGGTGTGTAGCCTATGCTAGGTCTGTCATGTAAATAATAATAATAATAATAATATCTTTTCTTTAATTAAGCGCCTGACAAACGCACTGCGCTGTACATTTACATGTTATGCAATTGAAATCTTAACTACTAACAGAACAGACAGGCTGCAATACAATACGCCAACTTGCAATTTTGTGTAAATATTATTTCTCGTATGTGTCTGAGTAAATGAAAGCTGGAGTTATAGAAATAATTGTTTGCCGAAATGGAAGTTGGATTGATGAAACTAGTTATTTGCTAAAATAGAAGTTGAATTGATCAAAAGGCGTGTAGTTTAGTGTCGTAAATGACTCGCCGTTGCATGCAGGGCCGGCCTTAGGCACAGGCAAAGCAGGCAGTTGCCTAGGGCGCCACAATCTAGGGGGCGCCATTTTCACAAAAAGTGTGTTTTAACAGTTTTTCACTTTTAGCCATTTTTCAATTAAAATGATTATTTTCATTTGAATTCAAAACTTTTGCGTATGGAACAAATTTTAAAACAATTATTGGTTTCATTGCACATTTTCAAGTAGACCTAATTCAATTTCGACACCCCACAAATTTTATTTTAACCATTAAAATTCAATTATTCACGCGTGTCTGTGTCTGTAGTTTGTTTGTGTCTGTAATAGACCTGACCGTCCGTTTATCTGATGCCGACATACATAGTGACAGCTTCGATTGAAAATGCCAACAACTGAAGAGATATTATTGTAGTACAATAGGCCTATGTTTAATCAATATAGGCCAGCTTTATTTGTTGACTGCTGAGCAGACATCGTAGTTGCATCAACTAAGTTAATTACCTGTAAAAATCTGTACATTTACGTTTTAATACCAGTTTTCCTAATTATATCTAAATCAATTTATAGATTTGATCTTACAAAATAAAAATTGTAATTTAAAAAATTAGGTAAAGCCCCGTGAAGCGACGGAAGTTATCGAGTGCTCTAAATTGTAAGAAAAACACGACAGAGAAATTGTATCAAAAAGCAAAAAGGATGGCTTTTCAACTATTTCAACAAAACTGAAACTACTTTAGCTGTTAGTGTTAGTGCCCAGTCATCAGCTAGTAATTCGTTTCTAAAATACTAGTATTGAGGTTATTTTCTTAAATTGCTTTCAGCTTTATAAAAATACAATTTTGATAAACTGAAACCTGTTGGTGAAAAACTACAAGCAGAACAGATTTCTGATTACTGAAACAAATAATTTTTTAAATAAATAATTTTTTCTTTTTCTGTAATTTGAATTTTACGGAAGCCTAATTCGAAGTCTTTTTGCTTGTTACTATTCCTCCAAATTAAAAATTCAAATTTTTTAAATAAATAATTTTTTCTTTTTCTGTAATATGAATTTTTCGTTCGAAGTCTTTTTGCTTGTTACTATTCCTCCAAATTACAAATTATCCAGGGTTGAGTGTAGGCCTACTAAATAAAAAGTAATAATAAATAACTCAGTTGAGCGTAAATCTTTTGGCGGGTTCATCATTGCGTTGATGTGGAGTGGACCGTGGAGGCGGGATCAGAGGGCGCCAAATGTATGCTTTGCCTGGGGCGCCATTTGGGCTAGGGCCGGCCCTGGTTCAATGGGTTTCAGCATTGGTCTAATACAAGTTGGATTGATGAAAAGAATTCTTGATAAATAGACGTCGGATTTATGGAAATAATTTTGCTTAAATAAAAGTGGGTGTTGATGAAAAGAATCTTGCTTAAGTAGAAGCTGGATTGATGACAGTTATAGTGAAAATCATAGAAATAATTAAATACGCTGAAATACAACCCTACATCCACTGTTAATAAAATACGCTAAAATGCACTTTTACCCAGACGTTTTTTATAGTGTAGGGGTGTATGTGTATGGGTGGATGCATGTAATGTAAAACCTACCATGTGTTTTGATTTTGCCAGATTTAGGTCTCACACAAGGGATACGAATGAATAAGTGCATGCATGTTTGTATGTACATATATATATGTATGTATAAATATGTATGCAAGCATGTTAATACATTTATGTAGCGCAGTTTAAAAACTTAAAGTTTGCTGCTGCTTAATGCTTATGCACTATGCATGATAAGTTAGCTTGGCAAAATACGGAGTTTATTCATAATAGAATAACATGTTTGCACAGTTGCCAGGAGTTCTCTGTTGTTACATGCAGAAACCCACCTACACAAAGAAGCTGATTAGCTAAACCTAGCGTATTTAAAGTCTCAGTTTTGTTCACTCATTTATGACTACAATTATTAGGTTGCACAGTACCCTGTAACTTAGTGATAACTTAAAATATTGCTAACATTGCTAAGTATATGTATGTATGTATGTATGTATGAGCACTTGTTATAGCGCCCCTTCAAGATTTCTACTCAGAGGCGCTCCCGACTACAGCTCGGACACTGAATCGGAGTTTCACGCCCGAAGCGCATGAGCAATTGCAGTGAAGGACTTGCCCAGGGTCCCTGCGCGGCGGCTTGAGGTGGATTCGAACCCGCAACCTCCGGCTGCAAGGCACCGAACATACCCCTACACCACCACGCCTCACACTGCTTTTGAATTGTAGTCTATTGTATTGTTAAAATTATAAATGTTTGTATACATGCATGCATGTTGTATGTATGTATGTGTGTATCATTGTATGTATGTATGTATGTATATGTGTATGCATACATGTATGTATGTGTGTATGTATCTGTGTATATGTATTATTTGACATGTATGACATCATGTCTTGAGAAGCTTATCCACGAGGGCTGTGTTGAGTCATAGATATGAGATGAGGTATGAAATTTTCTTACAGTCAACAAATTTGAAGTTGAGAGTCTGATTGCACTATTCAAAAATCAGCAGTTGAAAAACAAATTGGATCGAGTGAAGTTTCGTGACGTGCTGCATAATCAGTTCGACATGACAGATGATCTTATAATGGACCGCGGTAAGTGATCGAATATGAAAAGCTGTTCAGATTTGTCCAAGTCACAAATGTATGTATGCAGGATGTATTGCACTGGCTTCCTTTCCATCTCCTACAGGGTTGCTGTACTGGTCTGGTGGTGCCACCTTGATTGTGCCCTGGCCTACCTGCATGATCTTTGTCGTCTGGTCTCTGATACAGCTGCCCGTCGAGCCCTCTGATCATCTACTGGGGAGAACTCAGACCCCGGGCTCACTCCTCAATTAGGTTGCGCTGTGCCTTCTCAATTGTTGCGCCGTCCATCTGGAATGGCCTCCCATTAGAGATTCGCCTACTGCCATGGGGTAATGCGCTTACATTTTATAAGTTCTCGAGTCTGAGTTTTACTAACGTGGTTGGGCTGGGAGCGCCTCTAAAGGTTTCTTGAAGGGGCGCTATATCAAATTCCTGAATTGAAATGAATGAATGAACAGGAGAGCTGTCCTTTAAGGTAATCAAGACTGCATTGTTTTGCTAAATAATTATACTCCTGTTCTAAATGACATTTAACTTCATATAGGCTAGTACAGATTACTTTGTAATAACAGTAAAAAAGTAAAAATAGTAATACATAGTAATGAATTAGTAATAAGTAATTTGTAATAATTATTGCTGATAATTAATAATGTGGAATTTTTAGAAGCATGTACTGTAAAGATAAGCATTTGCCTGAGCAATTTGCATATCTTATCTTGATCGTTTAATATCAGATTCCCTGTCACAATTTATTAACTAATTAACATCCTGACCACTTATACAATGGTTATGCATATTATACATTGGAAACGGGAAGATCCAGGGCCCAAACCCAACACCTAAGTGTATATCCTGCTATGCGATATGAGAGACAGTGTGTGCTAAGCACTTCTGAAATGTTCTTCTTAAATGCCATATGTGAACGTCCTTATACAGATATTCCTACTGGTACATTCACCTGTGCTCTGCTTGCATGATTATACAAGAGATATATTTTATGTGTTGTGGTTATAGTGTTCAAGGCTTTTGACAAGGATAACGACAGCTATATCAATCTGGAGGAATGGGTTCGTGGACTTTCGGTTTTCCTCAGAGGGACACGAGAAGAACATATGAAATGTTAGTTGCTTTGAAAATCCATTTCCTATGGTTTAAGAACATATGAAATGTTAGTTGCTTTGAAAATCCATTTCCTATGGTTTAAGAACATATGAAATGTTAGTTGCTTTGAAAATCCATTTTCCTATGGTTTAAGAACATGTTAATGTTAGTTGATTTGCAAAACACAGCTGTTTTTCTATGGTTAACAAACGTGTGAAATGTTAGTTGATTTGTAAAGGACACCAGTTTTCCTATGGTTTAAGAACATATAAAATGTTAGTTACTTTATAAAGGACACAAGTTTTCCTATGGTTTAAGAACATATAAAATGTTAGTTGCTTTTTAAAAGACACCAGTTTTCTTATGGTTTAAGAACATATAAAATGTTAGTTGCTTTGTAAAAGACACCAATTTGGTTTAAGAACATATAAAATGTTAGTTGCTTTTAAAAGACACCAGTTTTCCTATGGTTTAAGAACATATAAAATGTTGGTTGCTTTGTAAGGGACACCAGTTTTCTTATGGTTTAAGAACATATAAAATGTTGGTTGCTATGTAAAGGACACCAGCTTTCGTATGGTTTAAGAACATATGTAAAATGTTGGTTGCTTTGTATATAAGACACCAGTTTGTATGCAGGGCCGTAAATCCCGGGAGGGAAAGGACATGAATGTAGGTTGCTTTTAACCTGGGGAGGGAACGTGATATAATTCCCTCCCCATAAATTCGTCTAAGCTGTGCCATAAATTATATATTAGGCTATATTCAGAGTGTGAACTTTCATGGTAGGAGGAATATGTATGGATCATCTTTGTGCCTGAGTGATGCTACCACATGTAAAGTATGTCGAAAGATAGATATGTCCACGGTAAATTCAAAGCGCGAGGAATTTTGATGACATTAGCAATATATTATCTTGCGGAGCGTCGTCGGATATAGATTAGTAAATTCCTAATAGGGGGCCTACAGTTGTGATCATATGTATGTGTGTATGCGTGCGTGGCGTGTGTGTGTGTATGTGTGTGTGTGTGTATGTGTGTATGTGTGAGTGAGAGAGACAGACAGACATGTAGCGACAGAGAGAGTGTATGTACATATATATATATAATATATAATTATATATACATGTAGATAGATTTACGTAAATGCATAGTATTCCGTGTGTGTGGGCTTTTCAGAGTTTTCAGTTAATCTGGAGACCCCATTCGAGTGTAATACAGATCTCAGGATTATAAGTAAATTTTAGATAGATCTAAATAAAATTGATAAATAAAGCTGTCGTTTTTAAGTCACCAGCTGCAAAGTGTGATGGTAAGTACAAGTTCACACTACTCTCACTTCTGAGACTGCATTTCATATTTATAAACAAATTAAGCAATTTGCCATAACGACTGAAGACATGGTTGCGTATACTATGTCTCAACAGCGCTTGAATCATGTGGCAATTTCACATGTTCACCAAGAGTTCTTGGACAACATTGACTTGAATGAGGTGTTGTCAAAATTTGTCTCCGCCTCGGAGATAAGGAAAAACTTATTTGGTGCTCACTGTCAGTCATGACATTGTATTTCTTCCGCAGTAGGCCTATTAATTCATTTTACTTTTTAATCATCGCAGTGCGCATATTTTAAATCCTTACTCAACGCATCGTAAAAGAATAGCCGATTTTTAAAACTGGATGAACAAACACTTGACACTAAGAACATATAAAATGTTCCGTTTACTTTGTAAAAGACACTAAATTTCAGATGGGAATTAAGAACATATAAAATGTTAGTTGCTTTTTAAAAGACACCAGTTTTCCGTATGGTTTAAGAACATATAAAATGTTAAGTTGCTTTGTAAAAATTTTTTATGTGACACCAGTTTTCCTATGGTTTAAGAACATATAAAATGTTGGTTGCTTTGTAAAGGACACCAGTTTTCTTATGGTTTAAGAACATATAAAATGTTGGTTGCTTTGTAAAAGACACCAGTTTTCCTATGGTTTAAGAATAAAATATTGTAAAAAGTGTTTTAAGAACATATAAAATTTTTGCTTTGTAAAAGACACCAGTTTTCTTATGGTTTAAGAACATATAAAATGTTGGTTGCTTTGTAAAAGACACCAGTTTTCCTATGGTTTAAGAACACATAAAATGTTAGTTACTTTATAAAGGACACAAGTTTTCCTATGGTTTAAGAACATATAAAATGTTAGTTGCTTTTTAAAAGACACCAGTTTTCTTATGGTTTAAGAACATATAAAATGTTAGTTGCTTTGTAAAAGACACCAATTTTCTTATGGTTTAAGAACATATAAAATGTTAGTTGCTTTTAAAAGACACCAGTTTTCCTATGGTTTAAGAACATATAAAATGTTGGTTGCTTTGTAAACGACACCAGTTTTCTTATGGTTTAAGAACATATAAAATGTTGGTTGCTTTGTAAAGGACACCAGCTTTCCTATGGTTTAAGAACATATAAAATGTTGGTTGCTTTGTAAAAGACACCAGTTTTCCTATGGTTTAAGAACATATAAAATGTTAGTTGCTTTGTAAAAGACACCAATTTTCTTATGGTTTAAGAACATATAAAATGTTAGTTGCTTTTTAAAAGACACCAGTTTTCCTATGGTTTAAGAACATATAAAATGTTGGTTGCTTTGTAAAGGACACCAGTTTTCCTATGGTTTAAGAACATATAAAATGTTGGTTGCTTTGTTAAGGAAACCAGTTTTCCTAGTATTTTAAACAGTTCACCAGTCAAGAATCTTTTTTCATTTTGCACAGATAGTCACTGGTCACAGCTGATTGGATTCTTTTGATTTAGCCATCAGCATTAGACAACAGATTTGATAGATTAATTTGATAGATTTGAACTATTAAACTGGATGAAACTGCAGCTACCACATGAGATTTGATCACACTAACACATCACATTAGATCACATGTTAGCTATATTTCATACAGTTATTGTAATTTTATTGGAATTTTAAATGGAAATTTATATAGCACTATTCCAGGAAAAAAATCCGAAATAATCCTAGGAATGCTTTCTATTACGGGTAGATTTTATTACGTGAGAATATGATTAGAACAGATTAAATTAAATTAATTTGGCTTTTATTAAGTTACATTAATATTTTATTTAATCATGATTAAATTAGAATTTTATTTGAACAGATTAAATTTGTTTGACTTTTATATTGGATTTCATTATTTTTCATATTTAATTAAATATTATTACATTAGATTTGATTAGTAATAATTAGGTGAAATGGAGATGAATGCAGCTATTACAGTCTGTCAGCGAATTTATTTTTGTTGCAGTTTGTTTTGAAGTGTATGACTTCAACAGTGATGGTTACATATCACGAGACGAGATGTTTGGGTTGCTGAAGAAGGCGGTTGTTAAGCAATCAGTTGATGAAGATCCAGATGAAGGAATCAAAGACCTAGTCGAACTGGCGCTTAAGAAATTGGTAATGATTATTCATGATTGCATTGCACAGGTTAAATGGTTCAATTCTAGCTAAAAATGAAACCTGAATAAATACAATCTAAACAAATAAATCTAAGTAAATCAAAATGAATAAATAACTAAAAAAATCCAAGGAATTTCGTCTCTGTTATTTTAAAATATTTTCTATGTATGAATAATTATTATATCATCATCATAAACAATTAATGAGTATAATATCTAATTAACAACTTAACTTAGTCCATGTAGCAGCTAAAGAGACAGGCTTAGTATAACTCACAGACATAAGTATTTATTATTCATTGTATATACATGTATAATAATACACTTTGACACATACTTATTTATGTAATAGAGATAACAACATACTTAACATGACATGTTACATGAACTGTTATTTACACAACCTATAACATGTTATACTAAAGATGTCCAGTAATATGTGTCCCGACATATGAAAAGGTACCATAAGTCGGCGTACGGTTTCACGAGAAATCGCGCATAATGACGTCGGGGGAATATTATCAAATTTGAGCACAGATTTAATGAAAATCAGTCTTATGGATTTGGGTTCAATTGTGACACATAGACCAGCTATATTGGCTGAACCTGAGTTATATTTGATTGCCACCATTACGAGGTACTCATAAATTGTGCCCATTGAATAACAGTTAAGGATTTCTGTGCGAATTGTCTAGACAAAATGTGTCGTGTTTTAAAAACAAATTTCCCGAAAATGTCCAGTTCTCGTGTTAAGCCATGTTTTATCTTATAAGTCGGTCATTTATCATCCAATTTTTATCTGGTTTTCAGCAAAATGTTCAGCTCACTTAGCTGGTTTGTGAAGGCATAATAACTCCAAACCCGACTTATGGTACCTTTTCATATGTCGGGACACATATACATGACATATAATACTGTAATATCATGTAACATGTAGGCCTACTGTAATATGGAATGTATATACATGTGGTCCATCTGTGTTGCTGTCAAGGTGAATAATACCAGAACAATGTTAGCAATGACCTTCATGATCCATATCTAAAGACAGGAGAGAAAGGGAAGTGAACAGGAGAAATGAGGAGCAACACCTAGCGATTTTTTCCAGAAGGGACTTTTTGCTGAACTAGTGTGCAGGTGTTGTGCGCAAGTTAGGCTAGGCTGTAGTTCTTGGTGGTATTATTTTTAGCAAACTACTGATGAAAATATTGATTAAGTAAAGATTTTGTTGGTTTTTGTTGAAGGATCTGGATGGTGATCATCGAGTCTCATTTCTCGATTTTCAGGAAGCTATAAAGCAGGAGAGTCTACTCTTGCAAGGATTTGGTCAATGTCTCCCTGACGATAAGGCAAGCGTTATTCTCTGTGTTGGCACTAAACTGCAGAGCTCTTGTATAAATTCTATCATGCATAGTTGTGCTTATGGTTAATTATTTACGAATTCATGAAATCACTTCATGCCAAGATTATGTGAAAGCTGCAACAGATTTGTTGCAGTTTGGGCCAAACTGGTTACTTTCTACATGATTTTATCCAAAGATTTGAGATTTTAAAACCCATTTTGCTTGTAGATGTTCATAGATTGATGCCAACCCATTCTAATCTCACTCATTAAGCTCCGTTATCGTTGATGCACAGGGAATCAACCAATGGTTTCTTGAAGTGTGTAGCATAGCTAGGGTTATAAACTGATAAGCTAAGATAATAATAATATTAATTTATTTACGCCGCTTTTAGGTAGATAGGCATTGATATTATATTGTTACTGCTTCTCTTCATAATGTCTTGTCTTGTCTTCAACCATCCTCGATCCGAGGGTTGGTCGCTCCATGGACAAGTCTTCTCCACCTTTTTTCTTCTTAATATAACTGACCAAATCTATACCATTATATCTCACGTTTACTTTGATATACGTTGCTCGATGTAATGTAAAATATTCCTTTTCAGCCAGCTTCGATGAGGCTATTAAATTACAGCACGACAAAGTGCTTTCATGATAACTGCTACACAAGTTTCCATAATAGATAATAAATTTTTGATCATGTGCTTTAAAAGACCAGAAGGACTTGGGTAGCCTCAGCTGAAGCATATCTTTTCAGCTTGCTTACCTGCCATATCTGAACACTTGGATTTTTGATTGAACTTCCCAGGGTACAACTTATGGTTGGAAGTGCTGTTAATAATGAATGTACTGTGCTTGTGATATGTACGCAGTTCCATTTGCAGCAAAACTATTCAAAGGCAAAAGCAATTAACTCAGATGTCTTGCTTTTTGTTAACAGCAAAAGCGAGCATTCGAAGAAACGTACCTGAGCACAGCTTAAAACAACAAATCATCTTACGAACATCTGCTTTTGGCAAAATGCTTTAATTTGCTTTGAATCTTGAGATATTCATCTTCACTGTGAAGCTGCAGAATTTATCTGGAATGTTTTTTTCATGCACTGACAAAACCAATTACTGCTAAACTGTTAAGCTATGCACAATACAGAATCATTGAAGCCAAGCCATTAATGAGTGTTTAAACTTGTTTCCTCAAGAGATTATGGCATCAATCCATTGACACATTAAACTATGATCAAAATATAGAATTTTACATTTAGCAACAAATTTATTGTATTTAAAAGAAAATCCACATTATTATTAAAGTTTAATTCAGAACTGCAATGAAAGGAGATAGAGTTGTAAAGGCAACATAAATCTATTGTAGCTTTGTGCTGTATTACAATGGCAGTAGAAAGCTATCAAAATGGATTACATTACAGAATTTAATTTTTTGTTAGATTAGAGTAAATATATGATGTAGTGTTACATATACATGTAACTTTAATTGTCCTATAACAATAAAATTTTTACTGTCTATGCTTTGTTCTATATGTTGATATTTTCGATATTTATAAAAGCTAGGGCATACTGTATAACAAATACAACAACAAACTGTTGCCATGGCGTTATACATTGTTTGACATTGTTTGCCTTGTGTCATTGACCATTTGCATGGTGTCTATGTTGTGATGTCACAGACTGAGACTGTTGCTATGATGTCATAGTAGACTGTTTCCATGTCGACTTCTTTGTAATCACTAGATGTATTAATATATATATATATATATATATATATATATATATATATATATATATATATATATATATCATTGTATATATATATATAACTATACTAGTCTTGATATATCTCTGGGTTTATAATATCACAGACACTGTTACTATTACTATGATGTCATCAACTGTTTTCATGGTGTCTTTGTTGTGATGTCACAGATTGTTGCTATGATGTCATAGACCGTTTCCATGGTTCTTTGTTGTAATATCACAGACTGTTGCTATGATGTCATAGCTGGGACTACTATTCAGTAATAATAGTCCCAGGTCATAGACTGTTCCATCATCCATGGTGTCTTTGTTGTAATATCAGACTGTTAATGCTATGAAGTCATAGGATGGGGCCAAGTACTACATGACCAGCTCCTGCCGGTCAAAGTCGCCTCCTACTACCTGCGCCCACGGGCCAATAACCGCACAATCCCTCCCGGCAGATTGCCTGATGAGTATAACTTTGATCATTATGATGAAGTTTATCTGATTTAGGATAATATTATATGGAATTTGAGACTATTGGACTGTCTTGACCAGCTCAATGGCTGATGCATGCTTGTTACCATCCCTGTACACCAACATGCTGATAGCAATTGGCCAATTAAGGAATATTCTTATCTTAATTACATTACATTTGGACATTACAATGAGTAGGCCAACTGCATAAATAAAAAAGTCCGAACAAAGTCAAAGTGAAGAGTAGACCTGGATGTCCCATTGTGCTTTTGCTAATGGAGTAATAAAGGCTATACTGCCTGACTCTCTGGATTTTGACCTCTGCCCTCTGCTCGATTTTGTTTTGATTGAGCGCCTGTGAATAAGCTGGTTCCCGCGACTTCGCTTTCGTGGGCGCTGTAGAAGTTCTGAGTTTACGATTACGATTATACTTACTTTTAGAAGTTAATGGTTCTTTGGTTCCGGCTTAGTGTTTCGAGAGCTGTCAAACTACATCGGGTAGGGTGATCGTGCAAAGGTTGCGTTTGAAGAAGTCCATTCAAATTTCTTAGTATCTATTCTGTGCTGTGTATGAGAGTGTGTGTAGTGTTCCTAACCCTCGCCGTCTGATTTTCCTTCTGACAGTGTGCGGTCAGTGTACTCATTTAAAAGTTAATTCGAATTTCGAAATCTCGAAACCTGTTTTCCCTTAGGGATTTAAACCCACGACCTCTGTTGACAGTTCATTACGCTAACCACTCGATCGCGTTTACGAGATTTGTGTCTCGGCTATCACGGGTTCTTTTAGGGAAACTTAATTGGCGTTCCATCCATTCAAACGGGTGAAGGGCACCGAAGGCACTCAAGGGTGAAGGCTCTCATGCGATAACTTCACAGTGATCATAGGGATTCTTACTCTACGTAGTGCAATTGTCTCTATCCTAGCCGTCCCTTGTGTGAATGAGCGTTCATTATGCGGAGAGGATCATTCAAACTTAATCATTTCCAGGATTTTAACAAATAAAGTGGAAAAATTGCGCATTTAAAAAAATAGGAACTATAAGAGGTAAGGACACTTCAAATCGATGTAGCTTTTGATTTGTATTTCTTACGGATGTGGTTATAATTACGGAGTGGGATTCCTTGCATTCCACTTTGTTATTATGACTAATACAGGGAACCGGATGTAGGTGTTTGGCCCCGTCCCCAGTCTTTCCTTGAACTCAACTGAACTGAGTAGATCTCGATGTTAATGTGCACGGGTTTTATATAGCGAAAATATGCCCTTACTGTAATTAAGTGTAACTCCGAACTTCCCATCTACCGTACAGATTTTGGCTTCCGTTGAACACGTTCGTATTAACCACTTCATTCAGTACGAAGATTTATATAGCGCCCGCCCGTTCAAAGTTACTACTCTGAAGCGCTCCCGACTGAAAAGGACAGTTTTGAGGCAAGAATAGAAAGATTCAGTTCGGATTCTGGGAAGCTAGGTTTAGGTTTAGTTAAGCTGTCATTACTTTTATGATCAAAAGTTTTACAAAGTTTATGGTAAAGCTGTACTGGTCTGGTTTTAAACTAGTGAGGTAAGTTCTTATGCGCCTTGGTAGTCTGTGGAATTCGATTGCCACGTTCATTCACTCATTCGTTCGTTCGTTCAGAGGACTTATATAGTGCCCTTTGAAGATCCCTAGTCAGAGGCACTCCCAGCTCTGGCGATAAAGAACAGTTTTCAGATGCTTGTAAAAGGTGTATGTAGAGGCTCTAGCTAAAAGAATGTCACTGTTATTTGATTCGAATTGTCCATCATTGTTGTTTCTGTTACAAAGCGTGAATATATTATCGTATCAGTGTACTGTTGGGGTGGAGTGGTGTTGAAGGCAATCACATTCAACACCACTCCACCCCTACAGTGGTGTTAGCAGTGATGATGGTAGTGGTGTTGGTGATGTTGTGCTTGGTGATGGTGGAGGTGTTGGTTGTCATGAGGTTAGCAGGGGCAGTGCCACAGACCTGTGACTTTTTGTCTGAGGCAGGTACCTTGACAAGTCTGAGACAACAAGCGCTGAAACGTCAAAGCGCCAGTTCTGGGACACTGCTGTAATAGTACAGCAGAGTCCTAGAAGTCTAGTTGTTCTGCCAAAATAAACCAGGCCAGTAATCAAATGCATGAAATCAGTCAAGGAATTCTCTTTGTTGTGTGATGCTCGTTTCCAGTGATAGCGCCGTCCAAAGTCTCATATGAGGGAGGGGCATACACCAATACATTTCATCAGATCTATGTGAATCCCAACAGGGATGGTCTGGCACATAGAATCAGGAACCCAGGGCTTTGGCCACGGGTCCTGGAAAGTCATGGAATTAGACTTAAAAAAATTGAAAACCTGGAAAAACAGGCTCCATAAAGTCCTGGGCAGTCATGGAATTTGAAAATAGCTAGGTCATTGAAAGTCATGGAAAATGGAAAAATCATTCATAAAGATATTTCTATTCATATTTTTACATTTTGATAAATATTACATTGATAAAACAATTAGAAAGTAGGTCCTTTCTCGTCTAAAATAAGTCTTATAAGTCATGGAAAAAGGTAATGGAAAGTCATGGATTTTTGTTTTATTAACCTTATGGCAACCCTGTTCCCCAGCCAGCTGCACCACTGAGCAGAAGTGATGTTAGTGGTGCTGGTGGTGTGGTGTTTGGCGATGGTGATGGAGGTGGTGGTGATGTCTGTGTAGTAAGCTGGGTGATGGTGATGTTTTTTGGTAGAGGTGGTGGACTTGGTGGTTGTGGCGAATTTGGGGATAGCTGATGTGGTGCCATGGCATTGATGGTAGAGATGGTAGTTAGCAACTGATGGATATTAATAGATGATGACTATACTGATGAAGGTGATGAGGATGTGGCAACAGTTACTATGATTACAATAATTACTACAATGGGGATGAACACTGTTGGCAATAAAAATTTAAAAAATTAAAGTTGAACTTGTAGAGAAACGTTTAGCAGTGCAAACCGGTACATCAACTGACCTGTATAGTCTGGGCTGAGTGAGAAATTGGGATAGAATTTGGTTTGTGCTGTGTTGCCAAGCAGTCAGTCTTGATCAGCAGCATTACACGTTTTGCGATAAGAAAACAACAATGCTATTATCTTGTAGAGCGATAAGGTTGTTCCAATGAAGGTATAAATTGTGTGGGGAGATTGTTTAATGCTGGGTTAGCTTCTGCATTCTTGTGATTGTTAGGGTTGTGTGTAAAAGTATAAATGTGACCTCTGTGCCAAAGTATTAATGTGATACTGTTTGCAGCAGTATAAATATGATTTTACATGCAGAAGTTTGTGATGTTTATAAAATGCGATGTTATTATATGCAGAAGTATAAAATGTGATGTTAGATGCAAAAGTATAAAATTTGGGGTTTTGCAGCTACTTTTGAAAAATTGCAAATTAAATGTCTGTGGGTATAATAAATTGGATGGCAGTTATATGACTGTTTGCCTATGAGGCTGCCATTCATGAAATCTCCAAAACAAACTGACTAAGACAAATAGTTTTGTGACTTGTTCATTTGCTTAACAACCGACATAAATAGCTTCAAATTTTGGCACAAGGGGTAAATGTTAAATTAAAATTTGTTGCAGGACATGAATAGTGAAATTGAAAATAAAAATATTTGACTGCAAAGCTGATCAAAGGGACTACCGGTAGATTTTCTCTTTAAACACAACCAGCCTTATATGAATGTAGAAAGTGCATGTTAAATAAGATTTGTGGCAGGGCATCATAGTGAAATTGAAAATACAAATAATTTGAATGCAAAGCTGTTCAAAGGGACTAAATTTTTTATTCAAACACAAGGAATATGAAAGTAAAAGTACAAATGTACAGAACCTTTAAAAAGCAGTTTAAACTAGGGACCTGCAAAGCATTGAAGTTCGATTAGAAAATGAATCGGATGGCAGTATTCGATTTAGTTCGAAAATGACGCCATGATTTAAAAAATGATTAACCCTTGGTTTTAATTTAAAAAAAGTTATTTGTGTTATTTTAATTCTGTTAATTAACTTAATTGTTAGTTTCATTGATTTTAAATGTTCAGCAGAAAAAGTTATGATGCCTACATTGATATATTAATAACTGTGTTACTGTGGTAACTCCTGTGCTATAAAGTGCACACGACATGAATGTCAAATTGGTACCCGCTGATTTTATGTCGATATTTGATTCGATTTCCAACTTTTACCCACGATTCAAGATTCAGTTCGACTGAAAATATGTGATTCGCAGGTCTCTAATTTTGCACTGATAAAAATTACTTCCTTATTTAAAGTATTTGGCCAATTAATAAGCAAAATGGTTTTTCCAGTCTAGCAATGTTGCATTTAAATATTGATGTTCTGTGCAAAATTTGACTTTCATTGTCTGCCATGCCAGGTTCAGCTTCGTGGAAAAACTCTTTGTCACCTTCTATTAATAGCACTGCTATGTACTAGTATGTTGTTGTCTATCAGAGTCATCTTCCAGTGAAGGTGAATGTGTGAGATGAGTTGGCTGAGTGGCTGAATATGATAAGCCCTGGCAATGTGTTCTTACTTTGCAGTCGTCATGGATACCAGACTGGAACTGTGCCTACTTTCCTGTTTGCTGTGGTTGGTCTGTGAAATCTCGGCCCAGGCGCCTCAAGGTATTTACTCATCTGCTTTAAGTGTTTGGCCCACTCAGAGGGGCATGCTCCCTTTTAACTGTCATTTCAGCCCCACAGCTGAAGCACTTTGCTGGCAATTAGCCTCATTTCCCTTTCTGTACCAGCTTCAATGCCACTTCTGTTCAATTGTTCATTCATTCGTTCACACATTCTTGATTTCTCTCTTGCATTTATTCATTCTTTAGTTCGTTCATTTGTTCATTTATTTAGCCTTTGTTGTTTTCTTTCTTACTGTTATTCATTCATTTGTTAATTCATTAATCCTTAATTTTTTCATTTATTAAGTTTTTCTGTCGTATTTATTTATTCATTCAGTCCTTGAATTCATTCACTGAGTCATTAATTCTTTAATTCGTTCCGTCCGTTATTTATTCTCTCAGTCATTTATTCTTCCTTTCATTCTGTAAATTTATATAGGACCTCAGTATATCCAGTAAGATGCATCCCCAGCGTTGCTTCTGGAAGGGAGTGCCGTGTTAGGCGCTTAATATGGTGAGAATGGCATATGTGCCTGGCAGTAATTAGACATAGGAAACTCTATAACATGCCTAAGTGTAAAGCAAATTGTGATCTAGTGCAGTTGAGAAGTGCGATTCCTCACTCAATGCATCGTTCAAATGTTGTTTTAATGAACCCATGTTATAATTAGGGCCAGTAGAAATTCATGTAGTCACAGAAGCCGTGAATTCCGTGATTTTGGTCAAATTTTTAATATGAAAATTTTTTATGTGAAATATTAATGCTATACAACATTGGAATTGATATGCTTTGCAAATTACAATAAATTAAAATAAAATAATTCAGCGTTTCGATGATGCAGTACGTTTATACTGACATTTTTTGTGGCATTATGCATGGCGACATCATCTTCTCTTTATTGTTTGCTTAATTGTTTAGTCGGATCTTAGTAAATAAGACGTGATTTCATGTCGTGAATTTCTGTGATTTTCGTCAATTTTTGCAGAATTCTACTGTGACTTTTGATCTTTTTGCCGTAAATTTCTGCTGGCCTTAGTTATAATGTACTTCCTTTTAATTTACTGCATTTTTTAGCGATGTCAAGTACTGTGCCATTTTTAAGTGAGGTTCTGTTAGAACAAGGTCGTTTGCTAAAGCAATGTTTTTTTATTATTAGCTTGGTTTATCTGGTCATCAGGAATTTGCTTTCAGCCAGTGTGTGACTATTTGATTAGCGCTAATTAGTGTTACGATTATCATTCATTACAAACATGCACAAAGTCACACAGAAATGCAAATCAGAGGTGCAGTAAGTCAGTCGCCAGGGGTAGTGCAGTTAGACATATATCCAGGTGTTTGGAGGCCAATGAGAAATAGTGAGTGTTAAGGCGTTTCTTGAAAGAAGAAAAGAAGTTCGAGCAACGGATAAATTCCAATTCCACTCCCTGGGGTCAGCATCATGGAATGCACAACAGCCCATGACCATGCTAAATCAAGACTCAGCCAAAAAAAGCTTAACCAAGATTGCAGTCTGCAGAGCGGGATGTACGTAGAAACTAGTGGTTGAAGTTAGATAGGAGTGCTCGTTGTGAGGGTTTTGTAGGTCAGACAGGCCAATTTAAATGTTATTTTGAATTGAACAGGAAGCCAATGTGGTGTTTAATTGTTTAGCCTGGGAAACAACAGAATACATGCATGGGAAAACAAACGGAATAACACAAAACATTTATTATTAGGATGTATTACTCCTTCATACTGTACACCGAAATGCGGCTTGCTGTTTGTTCAATAAAGGATATTAAATATTATAGTTTGAGTTTTGTTTTAACGACATATACTTTGATGTTTATTCCAGAATTGAAGAAGACTAACGACTGCGTGGATCAGAAGACTTGTGGAGATTGTTTGGCAGCGGGTCCACCATGCGGATGGTGTTTTCAGGAGGCAAGAAACAAAACTCACCTACCTGTTTGAATTTTGAATAGGCATAATCATATTTATGTAATTAGTAATTTATGTAATTAGTATTTTATGTACTTGTAATTAGTAACATCTACTGCACAAGGCGTCAACTGATGGTGCCTCACAACCAAGCTCTGATCGAGTCAACAGGGTTGCCACGAATCCTGGAAAACCTGGAAAGTCATGGAATTAGACTTAGGCCAAAACAAAATAATGGTGTGTTTCCGGTAACCCGACCGACCCACTTTTTTAGGCCCGACTGTAAAAATTTTGTGAAAAAATTTTTTTTGAAAAAATTAATTTTTCGAAAAAAAAAATTTTTTCAAATTTTTTCACAAATTTTTTTTTTATTGACACATGAATTTAACCTTTGCGTACCAGAGGTGCAGATTTGCAACATTGATAACACTGCTTACCTTGCCAGAGTTATGTAAATAAGGGCACCGTTAATTATCTATGCAAAATTGGCCTTGGCAAGGTGAAATATGATGACGATATATTCGTTTATTATTATACAACAATATAGCATTGCATAAAATTATTTTACAAAATAAAATTTTTTCCTGCCTACCTACCCATTTTTTAAAACCACTGTTACCGGAAACACACCTATATTTTTTTTTGGCCTTAGAAAAATTTAAGGACTGGAAAACCTGGGAAAACAGGTGTTTTCACAAAAAAGTCCTGGAAAGTCATGGAATTTGAAAATAGCTAGGTCATGGAAAGTCATGGGAAATGGAAAAATCATTAATTGAAATATTTATAATCATATTTAAAACTTTGATAAATGTTACATCGATAAAACAATTTGAAAGCAGGTCCTTTTTCATCTAGAATAAGTCTTAAAAGTCATGGACAAAGTTCATGGAAAGTCATGGATATCTGTTTTATTAACCTTGTGGCAACTCTGTGTCAATATCTAGAAGATCAGTCTTAGAAGACTATAAATGACCTTATAAATGACTTGGAAGAAGCACCTCTAGTGCAAGCTAAAGTTTCCAGAAGTGCTCGATACTGTGGTGGTTAGCACACTGGAATATTGACGATGAGGTCAGACGTTCAAATCCCACCAGTGCAGAAAGATGTTTTGACATTTCATCTCCTCTGGTGCCACCTAGGAACTTGAGCTATAAAATGAGTGCCTTAAGTGTACTCAGTTGGTGAGAAGATTGGACGGTGAGGGAGAGGACTGGCCGCCTGACCGCATGTGCCAAGGCTGAAAGACTAAAGTCCCTTACACTTTGTATCCACAATAGCCTTTCAGGGTTAGGTGAGGGTCTGTTCCTCTACCTCTTAAGTTGCTAATATTCACAGTGAATTTTTAATTTTTCATGATTGAAGGCCAGGGCTGGACGTTAATGGCATGACCAAGTATTGTCCAGTCTCCAGTGAACTTTTGACTATGTTTTATTGAATATAATTGATTAGATTTTATTAGTAATTAAATTTATAGCGCATTCATGGTCACACGGATTAATGTGAATCTGAGGCGCCGATAGTCAGCTCATCATCATCATCATCATATTCGTTTATTTAACACAAAACTGTCGACAAAACGCAACAGAATACATGAGTTATTGAGAGTGGCAGTTTTTCATCTAATAGACGTTTTTGAAAAGCATGCGTGGAACGAAGATCTTATTGTTCTTTGTTGTAAGTTCGAAGAGGTGAGGCCTAGGGCGTAGGTTATAGTTGCTAACAGACCGAGTTGGAAAGAGCCTGTGGAGGACATGGTTGTTATCTTGGATGATAGCAGAGAAGAGGGCTGCGTCAGCGGCTTCAGCCATTTGGGTCGCGGTCGGGGCATCCTGAGGTAGAAAGCCGGCCCTCTTGACCCGTCTCATGAGCCCCTCGACGCGATCAACTTCACTCGAGCTCATCAGGCCCCACCAGGCCGGGGACGCATACAGTAAACGCGCCAGAGTTGTGGCACGAGTAGTTAGATGTAAGGCCGGACCTTGTAGTCCGTGCTCGCGCAGCTATCAGAGGAAGATACCGTTAGTTATCCATGTGATTCAAAGCCAAGAAGAAATAACGAGTTTCGAGCTGCATTTTGAGTGAAGGAAGTGAATTTGATAGTCTTAATGCAGCTGACTTGTTATCTGGAGATAAATTCCCTCTTACCCAAACAGTCTGCTACCAGAAAGTTTCATTCCACAGAGTCGGTGTACGTACACATTATTGCTGATTCTTTGAGTTTATTGACCTATGTCAGGGATCCCTACTTGCTCTTTTTCATTTAAGCGTGGCCACTGTCACGATTGCACAAATCATTCTTTGGAGTGCTTTGAAATGTCAACAATGATTATTACTGTGCATTCTGCTTGGGAGATCTTTTCTTTGAAAAATTTGTACGAATGTTTTGATTTCACCACAGTGGTGGAAAACTGCATAAGCTCGTCTTTGTGCAACAAACATTTGCTTCATCACAATGTCGAAATTGATTTCTCTTCTCAACTTGCTAATCAGTTCTGCGTCTATGGTATCTTTGAACTTCATACCTGGGTAGACGTTCGTGTTGCACTTAGGGTGTGCTCGATAGCGTAGTAGTTAGTGTGCTGGACTGGGGGTTCAAATCCCTGCCAGGGCAGAAATTTGGTTCAAGATTTCTGTCCAACCTGTGCCCTCTGGCCAACTCAGCTACAATGAGTACACTGACCATGCACTGTCAGTGGGAAGATGAGATGGCAAGGAAGAGGACTGGCCATTTGTAACCGGTTGCATCCTTGATTCATTGAATAAAAACTAATATTGATTGATTGATTGAAATAACAAATTCACAAATGATTATTTTGCGAAAAATGTTATCCGTAGACGTACAACCATCCAGAGCGTTGCGACATAGTCAAGAACCTCGTTCCAAACGGCTGTGACAACACCTACATCATAAATCCAGTCAGCGGAAGCAAATTCACTAAGGTATGTCTTCTCATTTATTTACCTCTATTTCTGTTGTTGTATGTCGTGGATTGCGAGGTTGACTTACTGGCTGACTGACTGGGTGGTTAAACCTGGCGCTATTGTGGTAAGAACAATCAGAGACATCTCTTATCCGATAGTTGAGCAGTTACAGTTAGACACGTCCATGTGATATCAAGGCTAACCATGTGATAGCCTGTTAGTTATTGTGCTGGGCTCGGTGGACTGACAGGTCAAGTGTTCAAATCCATGCCGGTGCAGTCGTCCTTTTAGAGTTAGCTAAAGGGACTACTCTTCTCCAATCTGCCAGGCCATGGGTCACATTAACTGTTCTGTATAAGCAGACAATTTATTACTTGTTTTCTGTTGTTATCCGACATGAAACTCTTAAGAGTGAAGGTGACTACAGCATGGAGCATGTTATGGGTAGGGCTGTAAAAATGTTGGAAAAACGTGGCCCGGGTACCCGAGCTCATTTTCAACGGGGGCCCGAAGGCCCGTCAGTCCGTCATTGGTAAAGCGCTTGAGGAAAGCCAAAAATAGTTGAGTCACAGTATAACGAAGTTACAAAATTTGATTTAATTAATTACATTGAAAGACCTGTGGCGTGTGTCTAACGGCGATTTTCGGTACTAATACTTCGATCACGGTCCACTTAGTTCGTCGCCTCGTATCGCCGATCGACAGGAAAGCGTGGGATAGAAATTGTCGCTTCGATTACATCCGTCGTCCAAAAGCTATAAATAGCACGGTTTTCGTCTTTTTCTCACGCTTAAACTCGCCGGCGGTCTGTCGCCGATACAGGGTATACTGCGAAGGCGGCAGATTTGAAGAGGGGCACAAGGCTCTAGCAGCACATGATGCACAGGTCTGGTAATAGCAGTAATACCTCAACGCGCTGCAACGCTTGGCTGGTCTTAGTATAGCCAGCCGACAAGTAAACAGGTACGGGTGCCAAGTTGCCAACTACCCCCGCGCCGATGACTAATACACCACTGTAGCTGGCCAACACATCTTCAAATCCACAGCGTTTTAGGCGACAGAAAGTCTGTATTTAAGCTTTTAAAATTTACTTAAAATAATATGCTGATTCGGACGGGTTTTCGGGCCTTGATTTAAGGGCCCGGGCCGGGCCCTTCGAACGGGGGCCAGGGGGCCCGTTGACAGCCCTAGTTATGGGAAAGATTTGTCATTATGAATATGGCTAAGGCTTTGAAATTGCTGAAGCCAGTTGTTGGTCAAGTGATGAAAATAAGCAATGATGTCATCATTGTGGCTGTTGATTTTAGGACAATCCACCAAGGAATGCTGAAGTGGGTAAAGACCCCATCCAGCTATCTCCGCAGGAGGTTAAAATCAAGCTCAGACCAAGTGAGAATCAAAACTCTAGGATATGGAAATTAAAGCTTTGTTAAAACGCTTTGTACATGCATCTTATGGTATTCTAGTTATTTCTTTTTTATTGTTATTTAGTTTTATTTTACTGCTAGACCTGCAGCTGTTTTTCTGGTCTTCACGGATCAGTTTTACTCAGTGGTTATGGGTTAAGCTCTGTTATTGGCATTAACTAAAACCTGCTTTTGCCCTCTTTAAACCCGGGCTGTAGCGGTTAAGTGACACACAACATTTTACCGGTAGCTTAAATGTTTTCTGTTTGCTAATCTGATTAGCAGCCAATTTTTCCTCTTTATCAAGTTCAGTTAAACCATTTACTAACTGATTAGTGTAACAGTCCATTATAGCTAAAATAGTATCTGCTGTGTATACATTTCAACGTAAATTACACACTGGGTCAGTGGGTCTGCATACATTTTAAACGTAAATCAAGATTACCGGTACTAGTGATATCAGCAGAGCTCGAGGGTACGCGTACCCTAAAATAGAATACGTTAAAATACGTACGTACCTTTCAAAAAATAGAATACGCGTATGGTACGTATCATACACGAAAATTTTATTTATTGTTTACTCGGTGACCCATAGCCTACGTATAATCTGACATTAGTGCATTAAATGCAATGTATGCTGGATAAACATAGACCTACAATATAGCATTGAAGCAATTTACTACGCTGTATACTGGGTTGTGATTGTTTGCTTAAATTATATTGAACATTCTTATAATGAGCAATGACGTGGTTAACGTATTTTTGTATTGTTTACGTACCCTAAAATAGGGTACGTTAAAAAACGTACGTACCTTTCAAAAAATATAATACGTATGGTACGTACCCTCGAGCTTTGGATATCAGTACGAAAATTTTATTTATTGTTTACTCGGTGACCCATAGCCTACGTATAATCTGACATTAGTGCATTAAATGCAATGTATGCTGGATAAACATAGACCTACAATATAGCATTGAAGCAATTTACTACGCTGTATACTGGGTTGTGATTGTTTGCTTAAATTATATTGAACATTCTTATAATGAGCAATGACGTGGTTAACGTATTTTTGTATTGTTTACGTACCCTAAAATAGGGTACGTTAAAAAACGTACGTACCTTTCAAAAATATAATACGTATGGTACGTACCCTCGAGCTTTGGATATCAGTACCGTAATAGGCCTACATTGTTTGAGTCAAAGCTGCATTATAATAGGAAGTGCTCGTTCATTAAATGAAAAATGGTGTTTGGCACAAAACTGTCCTTTATACAGTAATTGCAAGTTGAATCATTTAAAATGTTAACATTTTCTTATCCCTGTCTAGAGAAAGTCTAATTCATTCACTGTCTGCTGCTTCTGAAATTTTTATTAATCGAACTTCACTCAGCAACTCCAAATGTTCCCATCCACAGACATTAATTTAAATCTGACCTAGCATTCTCTATTCCCAGTGTAGAAGGTTGATAAGTTGATGCTAGATTATGTGATGTTATGTCACATGAAATGGCGTGTTCTGTAATTATTTTCATTTTATTAATACTCGGGACTGCATGCAAAGCAGTATCGGTGATTCCTTGGAACACCATAACATGACTGTAGCTAATAGTTGGATGCATTCTTTGTGCTGTTGCTGAGCCTGTATATATCACCTCGTGTGTTTATGCTATATAAATGCTCGGCATCAGTACCGAATCGGTCTTGCCTGCACTCTTTGATATTTAGTTTCTTTGTCAGTACCGAATCGGTCTTGCCTGCACTCTTGGATATTTAGTTTCTTTGTCCTGGCTCAGTGGATTAACTTTCTGACTAGACCTGACTGGCTCTGTTTTTGTCTTGTGATTATTATTATTATTATTGTCGTCATCATCATCATTATGCATTTTTAAGCACCACTATCTAATGACCAAGCATTAATCAATGGTACCGAGCAATTGTATGCTCAGTAGCTGTCTCAGAAGAGACTTGAACCCGTACTCGCCGCATTACTCGGCAAGTGCTCTATCCAGACGGATATTGCATCCAACACTTTGTTCACTGTACACTGATGTTACAGAAGGGTGCTGAATTATTATTTTCCTGTAGGAGATTTCTGTTTGTTGCGTTGCAGATGAGCCTTATAAATTCCACGTATCCTTTCGTCAGGCAGAGAACTACCCGGTCGACCTCTATTACGTAATGGACCTGTCCAATTCGATGGAGGATGACAAGGCCAAACTGGCAGAATTAGGGGATCTGCTTGGTTTGTGCCATTTTTTATACGAATAATTAAATACAGGATTAGAAAGAAACACTGCCAGCGGAACACGGCTGCTCCATTTTGATTCTCCCTCTGAGAGTCCCATTTGCCCACACTGCTACAATGCAGTGCCGATCCTTTTCCAGAGTGGGTCCGACAACATGGAACAAGCTCCCTCTGTCTATATGCCACCTCCCTAATGCTACATGCTTTCAGTTCCATTCACTGCTTGTGACTACTTTTTTCCCGCTTGGCCTGGGTCATTAAGGGCATTTAGGCTGCCTTGGATTACTGGGATGGCACTGTATAAATTATCTTAATGAATGAATAAATAAATTACTTAGATTAATGGTTAAGAAGAGAGAGGACAATAGAGCAAAATTCTCAATTCAGGGTTGGGTTAATGCCGGCAACAACCTATTGTTGCCGGGACAGTGGCATGCTCAGGTTATTGCCAGTTGTTGCCGGCCGGTTATTGCCAGTTGTTGCCCATTTTCTCCAAAGTAAGGGCAAGGCAAATGAAAATCATATTTCACTGCACAGACTGCTTAGTTTTAATAAATGTTACCCCTTAGTATAAATGTTACCCCTTAGTATAAATGTTACCCCTTAGTATAAATGTTACCCCTTAGTATAAATGTAGTTGAAGTCAACTGTAAAGTAGATATAAGAATAAGAAAAAAATTCTGACCTACAGTTCAACTACTCCAAAATAACTGCCATTTGCACTGCAGTTGTAATATTCAGGTCAACAGGGTCATTGCCTTTTCTATATACTTACCTGGTACTATATATTTATATTAGTAGTGTATAGAAGCCAATGTTTTGGCAAAATTTCTAATTCATAATTACACAATTCGATATTGACTGTACTTAATATGTAAAACTTGTAAATGTCTTTTATTAGGAAGAAATTATATGGTACTTGTAAATGTCTTTTATTAGGAAGAAATTATATGGTTATTTAAAACTTGATTGACTTAAAGCATGATATTTAAATCAATCAACTCTGTAAAATAGCAAGCCAGAAAAAATAAAAAATGAAGCTAACTGTGAAGATTCCATATTTTATTACCACAATAATGAATAGTTTCTATTTTTGCCAAAAGATTTTTGCCAAGAGATTGTTGCCAAGAGGTTGTTGCCAGGACGGTTAACCGGTTAAGAAGAGAGAGGAAAATAGAGCAAAATTCTCAATTCTCTGTTACTTTAAGTTTTGGTTGATTTGATCAGCGTCCAAGATGAGCAACATTACACAGAATTTCCGTCTAGGATTTGGATCTTTTGTCGACAAGAAAACGATGCCTTACGTAAGCACAGTCCCCGAGAAGTAAGCACACTGAATTTTTGTTCAAATCTCTTTTCATCAGCTTTATCGTAATCGTAAACTCCAAATTTATGAACTTGTTCTACTCTAAAGCTAAGTGCAGAGCCCCAGCTTATTCACGAGCGCTGCGTTGTATCAGAGGTTGTTGGAGATCAGTGTCCAGAGGAAGTCGAATTCCATTGCCAGAGAGACTAGAGAGAGGAAGCAGAACAGCTGCTAAGGGGGGGTTTCATTGGGATGAGAGCTTGGAAGGTGGAGGATTGGATGGATTGGGGTAGAAGATTGGATGGATTATGAGGGAAAGAATGGATGGATTGGGAGGGAAGGATTGGATGGATTAGGGTAGGGGATTGGATGGATTAGGGTAGGAAGGATTGGATGGATTAGGGTAGGAAGGATTGGATGGATTAGGAAGGAATGGATGGATTAGGGTAGGAATTAGTGAAAAAGGTTGAGATTAGCCGCCTGAGACTTCAATTTGGAGTGGAAAGTCTATGGGGTGATAAGTTATCATCATCATTTATAATCATCATTGACGTCATTGTCGTAATTAATATTGTTACAATCATCATCAGCATCATATTATTGTCGTCATCATCATCACTAACTATATATATCTTAATAATTGATTTAACCATCATTATGGTTGTCATTGTGATCATAATTATCATAATTATCATCCAAATGCTGGCAAAGTCTATCATGCCTCCACATGGGAGAGAAGGAAATAATCCTTGATTTTCTCTAGCTTTCTTTTATACATATTTGACACTGAAACTCCAATATTTTTTTTTAAATGTTGGCATTTTTTATTGTGATAATTCTGGCTTAAATAAGAACTACTTTTGATGGCGACTTGTATGAAACCTTTTGTTATTCAGGCTGAACAGTCCATGCACCGGATGTGCCGCTCCGTACGGGTTTCTCAACAAATTGCCACTGACAGAAGACACGCCGAGGTTCAGGGTATGAGGAGGCCATCCGTTGTTTCAGGCTTCATGAATCATTTAACATTGCAGCTCCCAATTATTAGCATCCCTTGAATTGTTTTATCATTGAAACTAGACCTGGGAGTCATTTGTATAAGTCGACCCCAGTCGAAGGCATTAGTCGAGTCGAGTCGATTCTGCTTAGCGCAACTGACCCCCAAGTCAATTTGTACAGAAAAGTAACCTCAAGTTGTTTTCTACAGAAGTCGACTTAAACAGACTTGGGACACAAACAAATCTAAATTTATCTCGAAACACTAATGATCGTGAGGCCACGATGGCGTTTAAGCAGTTGTATAGTGTTTTTAGTGTGAACAAGCGTTTTAAGACCTATTCTGTGTTAGGGTTGTGTCATGACAATACACCTGTATATATATGTATAAACATGATCTAGTTGAGCGGGCGGTCAGCGCTGCTTCTCTTACGTAAACATTGACTGAATATAGCTTGCATACTGAGCACGTACTAATAGCGCGGGAAAGGTTCGAAATTGATGATTACAGTCGATTTGAATAATGCAATTGTACGGGGTATGAACACCTTTATTGTTGTATTAGACAATGATCGACTTTATTGTCGCCGTTTTGTCGGTGAGTGGTAGTAGGCCTACTGTGGGATGATACGCATGCATTGCTATTTGAATGAAGTTAGTGGCCAAATAATCGACAACAGAATTAAACTGTGTCATTATAACACGCCATTCAGTGCAACCAGTCCGCGGTCCGCTGCAGATTCTTCTGTTAACCCATTAAAGCATTACAAAATTGTTCAAGAACAAACACAAACAGCTTAAAATAGCCTAATAAGCAATTTTATTCATCAGGACCTGGTGTTGAGATCTCATTACTTATTAGTATAAGAAATTAATGCTTGCAGGCAAATTGGCATGACATTTTTGTATTATTAGCTTTAATCGTTCTGTCATCTTAAGTCGGAAGTTGGTTGTTTTTCTGCCAAGTCGGGTTCGTTTTGACTCCAAGTTGTCGACCTCAAGTCACTTTAGGGTCAAGTGGGGTCAGATTGGCTGACCAAAGTGACTCCCAGGTCTAATTGAAACTCCTAATTTGTAGAAATTCAAGGCATAGTTAGTCACTTTGCAATTTCCAGTGAATGAACAACAGATTGATCGACTAATCCCTTCTGAGCAGCAGATTATATATAGGATAGCTGCCTAAGTTTGGCACTGCTTACTGGATTTCACTCCTGCCTACCTTCGGGAGCTCTGTTGCCCTGTACTCAGTGCCAGGGACTTTCGATCCCTTCATTTGAAGAGGGTCTCCTACTTGTCGCTTTTGCCCGTATCTCCACTAGGCAGAATGGCCTAGTGGAGGTGGGGAGCCCCTCAACCTGGAATTTCTTCCCCCTGGAGTTATGCCTCTTTCCGAGGACCCTCTCTTCTATGTTCTTTTCTCATGGCAAGATTGTTCTTTTTAGCCGTTTCTCAATTCTGTCAAGATGTGGAAACCATTTTGTCCTCCGACCATAGTGTCAAGCTGAAGTCGGAAGCACCTCTGAGTAGTTTTCTTGAAGAGGCACTTAGTATGTAAATGCTCAATATGATTGAATGAATAAATGAATGAATAATCAGTTTTTATCTGTCATTACTCCTTGGTGTTCTGAAATGCATATTTGATTTGATGCCTGACATGGATGACTTGACAAGCACAAGTAGCATCATCTCTTGGACAACATCAATGGCTTGACAACCAAAATATGGACTCTGCTAACATGAAGTCTTCATTGGGGATATGCCTTATGATACAGCATGTAAATCAGGTCATGCATAAACAGGGGTAATGCTAAAGCAGTGTTTCTTAACCAGTGTTCGACCGAACCCCTGGAGTTCGGTGATCCAGTGCCAGGGGTTCGGCAGAGGTCCTCTGAAAATATACATATTCAGGGTCAGTGAGTGAGTGAAAAATCAAAGGGCACATTAAGATGCAATTGGTAGTGTTGGTACGGTTAGTTAACTGTTAGTAGTTCATGTATTGAATGTATTAATATTGTATCACATTTTGGTACAATTTTTTAGCATGTTAAAAAATTATTGTTCAGATCATGGGGTTCATAAAATGGACGGGTAATGCTAAAATTAAGAACGGTGTGCTAAAGTAAAGCTACACTTGAGTTCTTGTCAGACACATTAACCAGTATAGCATGTTGGGTTAACAGTCATGGGGAACATGATACCACTTCATGCTTCTAAGCTGAATGGTGCATAGTCCAGTAGAGTTTAAACAAATCCACACTGTATTCATGCTAAAAGATTTAACCTTTCATTGATGAGCATGTACTAAAATGTATGGATACCAATGCAGCTCATTGTTAAAGGGTTAATTGCTGTTGCACCCTTTGGGTAGAAATTAATAATCAGGATGAAAAATTTAGCATACTGGTGCTCAGGATTATTCTGTCCATGTTGCAGACTGAGGTAATTGGTGCTCCAATCTCAGGAAACTTAGATTCACCAGAAGGAGGATTTGATGCTATCATGCAGGCTATTGCTTGCACGGTAAGTGGAACAGGATTTTCTTGAGTGCTGGGTTTAAGGAGTCGCAGTTGAAGAATGCGTTTTTTGTCAATTTCGCTTGGCAGGCCTGGAATTGAATCCTGCTCACAGAGATGAAAAGCTGGTGCTGGTGCATTAGTTACTCAGCCACCATTACACTTAAAGATTTTCGTTTGCAGATATTGAGTATACCTATTGTCATACTCAGCATAGAAGTGACCTGTATTAATTGAGGTGTCCATGAACAGCAAATGATTCTTCAGTTAGTTAATCCATTTGTAAATCGTAATTTGTGAATGTTCCTTAACAGCCATTGATTCATAAGTTGGTCCATTCCTAAATCAAAATTCGTAAACCGTTACAGCAACTGATTCTTAAGTCAGTCAATCCATTTGTAAATCGTAATTCGTAAACGTTCCCTAACAACAGTTGATTTGTAAGTCGGTCAATCCGTTCATAAAGCCATAGATTATGAAACGTTTTTGAATTATTGAGCCGTGGACTGTTTGATCACCCTAATTGCAGCTGTCCATTTATGTTGTGCCTCGTCAAGAGAAACTTCTTGGGTGACGAATTGAATTTTTTAGGTGACAGTGCTAGTTTTTCTTTGTTTTGCAGAACGAGATTGGGTGGCGAGACCAGTCGAGAAAGATGCTGCTATTTTCTACGGATGCTGGATTTCACTATGCAGGCGATGGAAAGGTATTGCATTTCGTTCCATGTTTTCCACCAAACATCTTCCATATTCCCTATGAAGTTGTTAGAACTTCTGTTTTATAATGCATTTTGCCATGTGTTTTCTATATTCTTTAAAAGTGTGATCTGGTGGTAAATGTCTAAGTTGCTTTTCAAACTTAATTACTTCCATGGTGATTACCAGTGATTACCTGTACCTTGCTAGCTAAGTAATGTAATTTGTGTAACTTGTATAGTACCAAATGCAGACATAATTACTTGTAATTGTAATTATGAACTTATAAAGCTCCACTTCAAGACAAACTCATCAGTAGCGCTTCTGGACCGATATCCCAGCACTAGTGGGAATTGTTGTGGTCTGTAAGCATTTGAGGAAAAGAAAAGGAGACAGAGAGAGAAGCTTCTGTCCGAGACTTGTGGGGAAGGTATTCCACGAGGCAGGGTCCCTCCCCTCATCCTTCCACCTCCCCTCCCTCTTCTCCCACCCCTCTGCTTCCTATTCACCTTCCCCTCTGCTCCCCCTCCCCTTTCGAATCCCCTTCCCTTCTCCTCCCCTCTACCGAAATGAGATTAGTCTAGTCCATAGCGTAAGACCTTATAGATGCGCGACCTACAAAAAATAATAGCAGCACGGCCTAGCAAAAGGAAATGAGTCTATTTTAGCATAACACGAAAAGTTCCCTGACTTCATGACCTTGCGTTTATTATAGCGATGTTGCATATGTTTATGATGTTTTATGGTTGCAGTTGGGTGGAATAGTGACTCCAAATGATGGACATTGTCACCTGGACTACAAGGGTGAATATACCGAAAGTCTCTACCAGGTATTGATATGCTTTGCTTTCTAGACATGAGTAGAGCAGTGGTACTCCTCAGACTGTGGTCAGCGGCCCGTTACTGGTTCTGGAGTGATTACTTGGTAACAGGACAATGAACGATAACCACATCACAATTTTGATCTTACTCAAATAAAATATTAAATTTTATACACTATAAAAATGTTTTTGATGTTAACTTAAAACAATTCTATTCGATGCTAAATATTCTATGCTAAATGGTAGTAAGTCTTATAAGGCTGGTAAAGCTATTATTGATCCACAGCATCAGAAAGTTTATTACAGCATGCCACCATAAACCAGGTAAACCATTTTTACTGATGGAAAAAGAAATTTAAACTTGTTTTTCTTCTTCTTCATGTGGTAGAATTACGAGTTGATCTTTCTTTGCGTTCTTAGGATTATCCGTCGATCAGTCAGTTGGCTCATAAGGTCGCGGCGATGAAGGTGAATGTTATCTTCGCTGTGACTGGAAACCAGATTAGTGTCTATCGTAATCTGAGTGCCTTTATCGAGGGTTCTACTGTGGGAGAATTGGCCAACGACAGCTCCAACATCGTTGAGCTTGTCAAGGACAACTACGACGTATGTTGAGAATTACTTCTGATTAAAATTCTAATCATGAAATTTATTAATAAAGGCCATCTGCTGTGGCACTGTAGACAGTGCTTTTTGTCGTGCGCATCGAAACCCACCTTTTGATTCCAAACAGACCTCATTGTATTGAGGATGAGGAGCAATGACAGATTTGTAATGTAACTTTGTAATGTGACTAAATTTACGATGTAAATTTAGTGTTACACAGTGTAACTGTATGTTGTAACCAGGTTAGGATGTAAATTTCGTGCAACATAGCGTAACTTTGTAATACGTATATCATGGGTTGTGCTTGCAGGATGGGTTGTATTTGTGATGTATGCTTACATGATGAATTGTGTTTGGTTAAACTGTAGAAAATCAGTAGCAGTATTGAACTGAAGACCGCAGATGCTGAGGATGTCATTGTACAGTTTAAGACAAAGTGCCTTGGGTAAGTCTACTATTCCTTCAAGTGAGTCATTGTACTCATTACGTAAGATTATTGTCATGTTTCTATAAAGTGCCACTTATCTAATGACCAAGCATCAATTTATGGCGCTGAGATTGTCTTAGAGCACATCTATGTAGATGTCATGAAAAGGTGCTATATAAAGTAGTAGTATTGCTCATTTATTATGTGCCAAGTGCTGTCTATTGACCAGGCATCAATGGTTGGCGCTGAGCAATTATGATCGAATGATGTGCTTCAGGTCCATACACAGTAACCGTCTCAGGGAGAAGGCTCGAACCCATCCTCTCCACGTCACAAAGCAAGAGCTCTAAACCAGGACTTCATCTACCATGTTCCACAAAGACAGCATGGCGTAAATTAGGTACAGTAAAGCAAAGTGCTGTGGATGAGTCAATGTGCCTGTAGGAAGGTGAAATGCAAGCACCTTAAGTAAGACAACTTGCAAGATTTAAGTGTTTGGTTTTTAATGTTTTAGCATGTAGCATATATCTGCCAAGTGATTTACCCAGAAATTTTCTGCCAAACTGTGTATCTGATGTTCTGGTGTGAAATGTTTTATTATTAGCCACGAGGAACGTGACGTTGCAAAGTGTGAGAAGATTGGAATTGCACAGAATGTGAGTGGATCCTAATGAAGTTAATAACTGATTATTATCTTATGAGTGAAATCTTAAGTTTCTCAATTCTGCCAAGATGTGGAAACCATTCTGTCCTTCGATCATAGGTTTCAAGCATCTGGTCAGGAGTATACATGAGGTGGATCCTTTTGAAATTTTGAATTTTACTTGGAATTGTCTGTGATGTCTGAGGTTTATAGTTGGTGTCAGGTAACATCAACTTACTTGCTTACTTGTCTCCTTAGTCTTTCTTTACACAGGTATATATGGACAGACACTGGGAGACTGGGAGAGATGAACAGACACAGGGAGAGACAGACAGACACAGGGAGAGAGATGGACAGACACAAGGAGAGACAGACATTCACAGGGAGAGATGGACAGACGGTTCTAGGACTGTTCATCAAAGGACGATTCATCTAAGGACTGTTCATCAAGTTATTCATGAGTCAGATGGTTCGTCGAAACGAACTTAAAGACTGAAATTGACATAAATCCCAAATAACATTGATATAGTACATAGCTTTTGCGCTTTGGAATTTTCACGAATTCCCCAGTATTCGTAATTTAAATGAATTATTGTCTTCTTGCCGCGTTTTGAAATTCCATACGTGCATGTTGCCATTGGTCTTCGTAAAAAGTATTTATTTTCTCTATCAAACTATAATAATTTTTCCGTCTGAAATCTGTGCATCGAATGATGTTCAATTAGAAAACTCTGGGTATATATTGGATAAACTTGTGAAGGGATGATTTAGAGATCCTGAGTGGCCGAGCGGGTTGGTTACCCGCTCGCCACGCCGGCGACCCTGGTTCGATTCCCGGTCGGTCGGTTTATCAGAGATTAATTTCTCGGATCTTTACTGTGGGTGGCTCAGTCGCAATATAAACGTGGAGTACGAGGTTGCTTTCTGCCTCCGACACTAATCATCTTCGATATGAAAAAGTGTCGTTAAGCCGAAGTACAAAAGGGATGATTGATTTTAAATAATACAATCTGAAAGAACGTTTTATTGTAAATAAACATTTGATTGTACATAAACTATTAATTGTTATTGTGTGCATAAACTTTTGATTACAGCTAATTAGAGTCACATAAACACTTGATTTATTTACATTTGATTAATAATCGTTTGATTACACTCATAAACATTTCATTAAATATTTTTATGAACAGTCCCTTGATGAAAATGACTTTGATGAATGGACCTTTGATGAATAGCCCTTGATGAACAGTCCCTTGATGGATTGTCCTTTGATGAACAGTCTGCATACCGGACAGACACAGGGTGAGATGGGCAGACACAAGGAGAGTTCCAAAATCTAGGACCTATGATGTTTGTTAACAAATGCTTTACTTACGTACCTTGTGTCATGAAGTTATGTTTGGTATGTTCAGGTGACGTTTGAGGTGTCTGTCATGGTCAATTCCTGTCCAGTTGACCGATCTCAGTGGAATAAAACCTTCACGATCTATCCGGTCGGTTTGACGGAGAAACTCGTTGTCAATCTGGAACTGCAGTGCGAGTGTAACTGCGAGAAACCGGAGTTTGAAGTACGAAAGCTGCGACTCAATCTCTATATTGATAAATTCATTTGTCCGTCAACACAACTACTCTGTTGTCAAGACACTTGCGTTTACAGATACCGTTAACTACCACTTCCTTTACCGTAGTATCATTTACGTTATCAGTTACACTTGTATTACTACCAGTTACAGTTGCATTACCACTTCCTTTACCACATTATCATTTACAGTTATGTTACCACTTACACTTGAATTACTACCAGTTACATTTGCATTACAACTTTCGCTTTCTATGCATCTTTCGGTTGCTTTGAGCAGAATGCATCGTATAAGAGGCAGTAGTTGATTGGTTTAGTATCCGCTATGTAAGACAGAGTGTATGGGTTCAAGTCTTGTGCAGGGACCTTGAGCTAAACCACTGTAACTTGTAATTGATTAGCACCATCAACTGATTGTAATTTGTAATTGTAGTTTATATAGTGCCGCTTCAAGAGAAACTGATTTGAGGCGCTCTATATGCTAGCTTGAGCAGCTGTATAAAATCATTGACAATAGAAAACATCAGTTTGCAAGAAAAGCTGAGATTACTAGAATAGTCGACAGTTATCGTATCTATAAAGCGCCTCTTACAGCACGAGCTATTTGATAGCACTCTCATCGTGACAGAGCCTTGCCAATGAATTCGCGTCCAGAGTTGATAGTTCAGATTTTGTCACAGTATCAATACAAGAAATTTTTTTTAACTTTACTAGAATGTCGAATGCCTTTCGTGAAATGCTTGAGCTAGTAACTTTTTCATGTGATTTGACATTTAGGAAAGAAACAGCCCCAAGTGCAACTCAAGTGGAACATACGAGTGTGGAGCGTGCTCCTGTAACCCAGGACGTTACGGAAGACACTGCGAATGTGATGGCAGTCAGCTGGGCAGTGCAGACTACGATGCACAATGCAAAATGTAAGGTTTCAGCTGTTAGCAGTCATTGATACCTATGCTCTTAGTCTTAGCAATCGTTAATACTTATGATGTTAGAAGTCGTAAATGCTCTTAGCAGTCATTAATCATTAATGCCTATGATATTAGGAGTCATTAATTGCCTATGTTGCAGTTATTAATGCCTATGCTGGTATGAAGTCATCAATGCCTGTGATCTAGCAGTCATTAATGCCTGTGCTGTTACCAGTCATTAAAATTTAATATTATTTAACATGACATTGCTAGCATTGATAAATCTCTGATTGCCTGATGTTGCATAATCACCTATGTTCTTAGTCGATGTAATTTAGGTTATTAGTGTACCTTTGGGATTAAATTTCTAATAAACGTACGATGTAATTTATTGCTACCATATAGGATTAAACTACTAATAAATGTTGTAATTTATTGTTATTGTGGATTATTGTTACCCTTTGCGATTAAATTACTAATAAACGTATGATGTAATTAATTGGTATTGCGGATTATATTTACTCTTTGTGATTAAATTAGTAATAAACACACGGTCTCATTTAATCCTTGAATATTCTTCAGGACAAACACAAGCAAGGTTTGTGAGGGACGTGGCCAGTGCTTATGTGGCAAGTGCGACTGCCAGGCAATCAGTAGTAGCAACACCTCAAGACGTTACAGCGGTCCATACTGTGAATGCAACAACTACAACTGCGACTACTCTCATGATGAGCTCTGTGGAGGTCTGTTGTCTATGAGTAAATTACAGTGTAAATTTAGTGTAATGCAACAAAATTACAATGTAAATTTAATGTAACATAGTGTAACTGTTTAATGTGACTAAATTGCATCATTTAGTGTAACGTAGTGTAACTGTAATGTGACTAAGTTACGATGTAAATTTAGTGTAACATAATGTAACTTTGTAATGTGACTAATGTCAGCAGAGACCAGGGTTGTCCATAATGAACATGTACAAAATATTACCTACTTTGGACACCCTACTTTGAACCTCTCCCTCCCTCTTGTCCACTCATGTCTACATTTAGCATACAGGCATAGGGACATCCGTATTTCAGCAGAATACTAAGACCTAGATCAGGCTGCCCAGTGGATCTTTTAAGACTAATAGCTATGGTGTGTGTTACTTTGATACTCCTGCATCTTTCAAAGGGACTGCACTGAGATCAACATGGCTTAGGCTGTCTGCTGTCAGACTGAAGTTGATGTTTAAGGCACAGGCTGTACTGAAATAACTGAACCAAATTTTGATGCAGACTTCCATGTTCAGCATAATTCCTCTCGTTGTCTGCAGTTGGGGACGCTTGCCTACCTCCCTTTCTGCGGATGTCCTTTTTGCACGAACCCCAGAAGCACTGTGTCAGATGTATGTATCAAACACCGAGTTTGTGTCTATCAAGACACTTGTATAGTCCCCAGTAAGTACCTCTCGGAAACACTTACTTATTGCTGAATGGTGATTACTCGTTTTTGAGTAATCAGGCCTGCATTAGTTGATTGACGATTGACTTGTTGTTTTACAGGACCAACAAGAGGTGCATGCAAGTGCGGAAAGTGTGAGTGCATCAAAGATGTCTGGAACGGTTCTGCCTGCGAATGCCCAGTGAGTCAGGCAACGTGCTTGGCCAAGGATGGTGTAAGTATTGAAATGTTTAATTATATCAGTACTTACTGAGTCTTATCTATTCGATATTTATATTTTAATTTTGATTGAGTCTTAATGTTTGATTGCAATGTCTTGTCTTCAACCATCCTCGATCCAAAGATCGACTGCATCTTGGACAGTTTTTTCGATCTGCTTTGTTCTGTTGTCTCCCCAAAAACTGATCGAATTATAAATCAGTCCACAACTTTATGTAATCAGTCTATGTCTATTTAAGTTTTCCTTCAGCGCTTGGTCCTGGAACTGTACTTTGGATAATCTCCTTTCCAGGCGATTATCTCTCTCTGGTTCGGGTCGGAAGTGCCAATGATGAGTTTTTTTCGTGAATTGGCGCTTTTTAAACGTCAGATTACAATTACTGTAAGATGCATTGCCATTTAACAACTAGCAAATGGATTTTGCTCTCAAAGCATATGTCAAATTAACAACAAATGAACCAGATGTCCATATGTTATGTGAAAGTGCATATGTCTTATACTTGTAAGGTTCAGTTTGGCTTATCCATTGTTGCCCGGCTTATTGTTCGTTGAACTGCCAGATTTTTACTGGGTTTCTTCAGCATTTCTAAGTGCATCAGTATTTTTGGCAGCCTGAGTTTCACCAATTGAATTCTGTTTGAATTTTTGAAATTTCAGTCAGTCTGTAACAACAAAGGTGAATGCAAATGTGGGGTTTGTGACTGTAACAAGGACGTCACCTACAAGGGATCAACTTGTGAAGAGTGCCCGGTGAGTTACTTCTGTCTTTCATCCGTTGATCCATTCATTCATTCAAAGCATTTAGCTTGCATCTCATCAAGATATTATTATTACTCATTTATTGAGCGCCACTCTCTAGCAACCAAGCATTTGTGAGTGAAGTACTTGCTTAGGGTCGCTACACGGTAACCGTCTCCATCTTGTTAAGTACACTCATGTAGAACAGAGTTTAATTATCTCTCCATTTTGGATTTCATAATAAATTATTGCATTCATCTGTTGAATATTCTTGATTTGATTAAATAAGAAGAAGAGCAGTCCCTTAAGCTAGCACCCTGAGGCAACCATGGGTATGAAGAGCTAATGACTTCATTTTCTTAACCATAATGAGGGCAGGTGGCCAGTGCTTTCCTCGCCATCTCGTCTTCCCACCAACAGTGTACAGTTGGTGTACTCGTTATGGCTGAGTATCCTAGGGGCACAGGTGGAGCAGAAACCTCATACCAAATTTCTGCTGTTGTGGGGATTTGAACCTCGACGTCTCGATTGACAGTCCAGCACGCTTACCATTATACTATCGGGCACCCCAGTATGATTTTAGTAAAGCAGTATTGTAAAGTATTGTCTATTGCATGGTGAGTAAATTGTTGTTTATTGTTTGTCTTCTTCATTTGTGATATGGCACAGCAATTCTACATAAAGAAGAATTTGATTTAGAGTTTTGTTTGTCCGTAGACATGCCCAGGAGAGTGTGAGCAGAAGAAGCCATGCGTTCAGTGCAAAGCCTATCAGAACTACAAGACAATCTCAAAGGAGGATTGTGAGGCCAACTGCACCCACGTCGAAGTCGTCCTTGAACTGGGACACAATGGTTTGGAACTCAGAATTGTCTCATACTGACATCACATAATAATACATACACGCATGCGACAGATGAATCCAGTATAAGATGTTCAGGATTTGCTTTTGTAGGCATGTGATATAGAGCTGATACATTTCACGAATCTACTTCTTCATTGTGAGTGGCATATTTTAAATATATTGGATTAAATGCTATTGCCAGATACACCTCGGAACAAAAAGGTGAACAAGAACTCTGGAAAAGTCTGGAGTCAGAAATGGAAAGGCGTGCTAGGAACCATCCTTGTATATGGTAATGGCGAGATAACCAGAGGATCTGTTGTGTGTAATTAAATTACAACCCTTGCTGTCGTTGCTGCATAAATTAAGGATTATGTTATGCTATATGGAGTCGTTTCTTTGGTTAAATAGAGGATCCGGACAACTGGAAGACATGCAAGTTCCGTGATGATGACGACTGTGATGCAATTTTTGAATATCACTTCAACTCCAACAGTGTCAAAGCCCAGGCGACCAAAGGTGATGACTCATTCCTCATCCCTGGTTTCTAATGACCCTATATATATATCTGCAGATAGATTACAATATGCCAGTATATATGTTATATATATATATATAAATTATATATATATAATTATATATATAATTATATATTGCTGCAGTGCAGTTCTTGTATGTGCTGCATTGCAGTTCTTGTATGGCATATTAACCAATACAGCATATTTTACATTAATAACTTTGGGGGACGTAACACAACTTTGCATTAAACAGAATGGCACCTAAACTGGAAGCATGAAAACGAGTCACCACTGCCATTTGTAATTTTTATGGCAGAAATAATTAGTAGAAAATCTTGTGGGGTATGTTAGGGCATTGTAGGAACTGGTTATATTTCTATATATTGTGGAAATATATGTTTGCAATTACAGAATGTCCTGCTCCTGTTAACATTCTGGCAATCGTCCTTGGCGTGATTGGAGGGATCATTTTGATTGGCCTGCTGCTCCTGCTCATCTGGAAACTCCTTGTTACTATTCACGACCGACGTGAATATGCTCGCTTCGAGAAGGAGCGTGAGAATGCACGCTGGGATATGGTTAGTGCACATTTCTTTATTATTTATTATTGTTATTATGTATTGTTATTATGCATTATTTTTATAATGCATTGTTTTATTATGCATTATTTTGATTATGTATTATTTATGTTATTGATTATTATGCTGATTAGTTTTGGTAACTTTGGAATATTGATGACTGACTGTTTTGGTAAAACCACATAATGGAATTGTTTAAGTTACAATTCATGTCTGCATCATTTATTTCTCTATCCACTTTATGTTCATTGCCATAACTAACACTGCCACTAGCCTAATTCTTCTTTAGTAACTAACTGTTAGAGCAGAGATAATATTTGCTATCTCAGCCCATTTAATAACTAACTGTCAGAGCTCAGACAATTTTTCCTATCTGAACACCTGTAACAAGTTGCGACCTGTCAGCTTGGTGTTGTAAATAAACGAAAATGATTGATTGATTGATTGATTGATTGAGTTTGGTAGCTTTGGAGCATTGATAGCCGACCGTTTGGGAAAGCCATGTAATTTGAATATTTTTAGCATATACTAGGTTATTTATAGATTTTACTAACCTGCACTCCGAATTTTTCCAGGGTGAAAATCCGATCTACAAGCAGGCGACGTCAACTTACAAGAACCCCACGTATGCCAACAAGAGCTAATCAGTTGGATGTTCTTCTCTCTGGGATGCAGACAGGTTCAGGACTGGAATGCGTCTGTCCAGAATACTTTAGGTGTTCTCTTGATTCTGTGACCAGAAAGGCGACAGATTCTGGTTGCCTCATCATCTTTCTGCCAGTGTGTGATATGTTTCAAAGAATGCAATGAAGCTGCAATAGCATTGTCTGTATATTGCTTTGTCTTGCATTACAAGAATGACCCAGGTTAATTTATGAGAGGAGGCAAAAATCGATTATTTAATGCCTGAAAGTAGTTATGTTGTGTTATTTTTAGTTACTTCTCTGGACTACTTTTGTTTAGCCTGCAATTGTGCCATTATATACATTAGTTCTTATTACCTGCCTTGTGTTTGTAAGAAGGACTCATAATTTATTCAACAGAACATGTGTTTTCTTTTCACTAACGATGATACTCTGATGTCATTCTGAAGATTGGTAATAATCATGATAAAGAACGATTGTTGATTTGATGAAACTTAGATGATGTTTGCCGGCTGTTTACATTTGCATCCATAGTTCTATTTTGATCTTATCTGATCAATCTAATAACTTCTATATGACGTCTGTAGAAGTCTAAATCAATCTAATAATTTCTACATAACATCTATAATAAGATACAATCCATCAATCAATGAATGCTTACACAGAAGCCAGAGTCAAAATAGAAATCTGTTGAAGAAACCCAGTTAAAATCCGGTAGTTCAAAGAACAATAAGCCGGACAACAATGGATAAGCCAAACTGAAACGGACAAGTATTTGACATATGCACTTTCATATAACATATGGACATTTGGTTCATTTGTTGTGAATTTGACAGTTGCTTTGAGAGAAATGTCCATTAATTCGTTGTAAATGTCAATGCATTTACTAATAAAGAAAGCAATTTACAGGTAGTCACACAAAAGTGAACCATTTGGCATTTACCATAAAAACAATTTGTTGACACAAACACAAGTTGTAACGGCATTGATGTAACTTTATTATAGTATTCATAAATATTAGGTGAGCTAACTGCTTATGTTATCTGCTTATTGTCTGTCCAAAATGCAAGTAGATGTTGAAATGATCTGTGTATTAATATATATAACGTTATTTAATTAAGAGATTGTGTATGATTTAGATTTATATATGCTATCTTCAACGCCGAAATCTTGGTATGATTGCACTTTTATTGCCATGTACATACAAGTATACGTCTTCGATGCGTAAATTCACATGAAAGTTTGATTTCTATTTGTTAATAGTATGAGTGTAAGCAGTTGTTGCAAGAGTAAACCAAACAAATTAGTAGAATTACATGTATTAGGTTTGTGCTAATTCTTCCATTGACTTCATGGAAGTTACTGCCTCTCTGTAATGTATTTAGTGCAAAAATAATTTGATTAATTTCTAGGTTTATTTTACTCCGGTGGACAGTAGTGGCGCCAGGATTTCAGGTTTGGGGCTAAAACCCCAATTCCTTCCCTTTCTCCCCTCCTCTGTGGCATTGGCAGTGATTTCCCACTTTTGTTTGGGGGGCTGAGCCGCCGATAGGGGGTGCTTCAGCCCACCCTAGCCCCATGCTGGCGCCGCCACTGCCGGTAGACAGCGAGTTTTAGGAGGAAGAGTGACTCAATGATCGACTATTGGTTGCCATGTCAACCATTGTTTTCATGTTTTGTCTTTTACAATGTCTTCCACCGTTTCTGTCTTTCTCGTTCCATCTATTAGCCACGCATATTTCTGTTTGGGTGTCCTGTCATTTGCCATCCATATTACGTATCCTATCCAAATGAGTCTTCGTTTTTCATATCTTGTAGATTCCTGCATTTCATATTCTTTATCATCTTGAGAATCGTAGTTATCTGTTCAAATTTGTCACTATTGTGAAGAATTTCTTTTGTTTTTATGTATCTGATCCGTAGACCAATACTGATTTGACTGGTGCTCATTTAAGTCTTGCTTGGTTTCATTTATTGTTTGACTTCGATCAATATCTTAGTTCGTGTAGGCTATTGCTAATCCTGTTCTGAATGTCTAATTGAATCGATTAGCCAGATAACAGATATCCAGTGTTGGTTGTTTTTGTGCTTCTGTCTGTTATTACCTTACAAGAAAACCAGATTCTGAAAATGGTGTCATATCAAGATTTCAGGATAGTTTGTTATAACTTTTTGGAACAAGCTTTTTGCTATGATGTTGGCATTACATTTTCTGTGGAGGGAGTTTGTTTGGATAAATGGGACAATAAAGGAGGCTATTGAGCAAGTAGCAAAGATTTCTCTAACACTTCGTGTTTTTAAAACAATTTTGAAGAAATAAACAGTGAACGTGTCCCATGTCTGCCAATTTCAGAGGCTGCTATCTTGTGGGAATTTTGGCTGGTCTTTGTGTTCTGAGCTTGCTGAACAATAATCCTTTTACATAATATGTTACTTGTTTACAGAACACTTGCAGTCTGTCGACTGTAGGCTAGACCATTGGTTCTCAAACTATGTTTTCAAGCATGTGGCAGCGTCAGTGAGTTACCCAGTATTTGCACAATGTCCTTCCCTGCTTACAACTTAACACTGTGCTATCACAGTTTGTTGGCAAATAGCATTGTAGCCTGTTTCTTTATTAGACCGTTTTGGACATCACTATTTATCTCTTAGTGAAAGTTTCTTCTATCTTGCTCATTTCTGATAAAAATCATTGGGTTGTAGGGCTTAGGTTGTCCACAGTGAGTTGGGTAAATTGATCGATTGTTGAAAGCTTTGAGACCCTATGATCTAGACTGACAGGGCAACGGATTTTATGTTGTTCATTGTTTAACGTTGTCACCTGACTAGAACTTCTGCATGCATCAGAGAATGGCTAAATAGTTGCTTATGGTAGAGTTGTTGCATTCTGGCACTGTTGGTTTCTATGTCTAATCAAAATACATGTTAGGTTTTTGCTGTCTATGGAAGGAAGATCGTGGCTTCTCTGCATGCATATTGCAGGATTTCTGCTTGAAGTGTTCCTTAATAAATTGTTTTTGTCATATCTGTCATCTCAGTGCGTAACATTGGTGCTTCTTTGCCTTTTTGGTTGGCCGTTGAGTTTTGGTTACAGCTTTGCAGCGTTGAGAAGTGGGCTAGGCCTTGCTGCTTTCTTTGAAATTGTTACAGGTCTGCCTGAATTAATAACCCTTACCTGCTGTGTTAACACACTAGTTCTGCAAACGAAAGGTTGTGGGTGTGTTTCTTCTGAACAGGTTCATGTAGCAACTATAGGCAAGTTATTTGCACACACACACGCCTATGTCACCGAGCAGTACAAGTAGGAAAGTAGAGCAAGAACACGAATGACAGAAGACATAAATCTTAACTAGTAACAGAACATACAGCCTGCAATACAATACATGGCACTAATAGCAGCCTACAAAGCATGTCCACCTACGGGACTCGATCTCGGTACCTCTCGCTCTCTATGCCAGTGTGTTATCCAATGCGCTATCTTATCTTCATATAACAAAAATAATTATTTGGTTTGATGCTAACAGCATAAACTTCTGTTCACAGATATTCAGATTAATTATCTTTATCAACTGAACAACTTCTCACAACTCTATCTATAGCTGTCTGTCTATCTATCTATCTGTATGTCTTTCTGTCTGTCTGTCTCTATCACCTAATGTTTGCTCAACATCACTGCCAGTTTGACAGCGATCCAACACTGGTAATACCATAGGTCAAAATTTGACCAGCATTTGCCCAAATGTGACCCAGATTTTATTAACCAAAGCTTTATATTGGCCCAGCACACTGACATAGCCACTATCTGAAGTGAGCATCTCAGATTAGATTTCCATTATGTATGCACCTCATGTTGTAATGACTTGTAGAGTAAGAAATGTGTTAAGTACGTGCTTCGGCATTACATATAATAACAAAATTAAAACGGTACAGAGTAGTTTATGCCTATAGTCTCATACACAATCGACTTTGTTATAACTATACACTGATATAATTTGGTGTTTTCCGTGAGTTTTAAGACGTTTCCAACGCCTTATTTTTGAAATTCACAATATTCCTCTACATGACAGAACAGTCAGAACTGTTGAAAACTAATCAGACATTATTATTACGTTTCTACGTTTGTATGTGCATTTATCTCATTTAAACTTTGATGTTCAAAACTTTGATGTTCAAATTGTCTGTACTTGTTTCTGAAGCATGTGTGCCAAATAAAAGTTACTAGTACTCCTACTTCTGTTATTAATCAATCAATCAATCGAAATTTATATAGTGCCCCTTCAAGGTCTCTACTCGAGGCGCCCCCGACCCAGCCTCCCCAGGACAGGGTTGTTGGCTATTAACAAAAACCTCGTTTCTGTCGTATGTAGGCCTAATTGAGTTAGCCTATATGTTGCTGACCGTTTGCAGAACTCAGAGTTTTCTGTTGCTGATTGGCCCCATGACTCTGGAACTCGATCTGGGATAACATTCGCTCTGCAGAATCTGTTCTGGCCTCCGATCTTGAATGAAATCTTATGTTTTTCTGGACTTGTTCCCTGTGTAGGCCATTTCCAGATCTTCATTTCCATATTTTCTGGATTCACTTTTTGGCTGTCGTAATCGTATCGTAATTGTAATCTCAAGAGTTCTACAGCGTTTAAAAAAGCGAAGTCGCTGGAACCAACATATTCACAGGCACTTAGTCAAACATAACCGATAGGCAGGTTCCACGGCTTAGGGGCCGTCCATAAATGACGTCACGCAATTTTGGCCGATTTTAACCCCTCCCCCTCGTCAAGCACTTCGTCACAAAAAGTAAGACCCCTCTGAAAATTACGTCACAAAGCTCTGACCCCCTAAAACCAAATTTCCATGGTGAAGCAAAATGCTCCATCATGGAACAAATAGGAAAACATGAATATTTTAAACTCTAACGGTGACCAAATATTGAAATAATTAAAAAATTATTAATAATGATGCCCATATACATTAAAATAATTAAAAAAATAATTACAATTTAATCCTCAAAGTTAGTGCTGTTATTAATAAAATTAAATTGTTGTTAATTGTTAAATTTAATAACATAGACCTGGTGTGACGTCACACTGCTCAGACCCCCCACCCCCATGTCACACATCGTCACAAATTTCCGACCCCCTCCCCCTAGGTGCGTGACGTCATTTATGGACGGCCCCTTAATAATACTAACTCTTAATGCCTCAGCATTCGACCTCGAGTAGTAGTTAAGTTGCCAGATAGAGCCATATGTAGGAACTAATATTGTTCCCTTTGCAAGTTTAAGTTTTGTAGTCTGTTTTAAGACACGTACTTTAAGTTATCTGTTCCGTCCCTATTTACTACCTGGTAATTGGGGTCCCTCCTCTAAGCGGGATTCTTATCCCTTCTGGGGCCCCGTTGTTGCCTGCGTTCCAATGATTTGTTTTCTTTGCTGAGTTTATGTTTGTCTATTGTTTGCATTATATTGATTTGCTGTGTTTATGTTTGTATATTGGTTCACAAAGGTTTCAACAGGGCCGTAAATCTGTTTCAAAATGTGGGGAGGGAAACTGCACGTTCACTTAAGAAGCCCACTGAATTCAGTTACCCATTAGGTTAACACTTTAACGACGAGCGGCATTGGTTTCCCAGTCACTTTCAGGGACGTCATTTCAGTTTTTTTCAGGGGGCAAAAAAAGTTTTTACGGGGTAATACTTGGCCAGCTTGTCAAGTTTTGTATTAAGTCTACATGTGCAAAACTGTGGTTATTTGGTCGAACGTGTTTCCTTCTTGTTCTTATTTATTTCTTACTATTTTTATTCTGTGATAGGAAGTATTTTAAATACAAGTATTTAAAATACTTCTTTAAATACTATATAAGTATTTTCTACCTGTATTTAAAATACAATGGAATGACAATATTGATAGCCTACTTTTACTTAAAAATGTTTTGAGTGTTTTATACTTTAAATTATAATGCTAAAATAACAGTTAACAAAGCAATATTACTTGCTGCATGAACTAAGTCTGCAAAACGTATTATTGAGCTATTATTATTTATGGGGGAAGCCCATGGTCAAGGCCCTCAGTGGTCAGAGGAGCGAAGCCCCTGAAGCTGACCAAAGATAACAAAACAGCAGTAAGCATTGAAAATTTACTTTAAGAAGTTAAAACAGCTGTCATACCAATCATTGACAATAAATGATTGATTCATTGTAAATGAACCAATGAACCAATTGTGACTGTGTGCCTTTACTTCAATCAGGGATTCAAATGGAGTTATGAAGACTCAATTAAAAGAAAAACTTGGAAGCCACCACACCACTGTCACTAATAAGAAAATGATCATGCTTTTTAAAAACTTAATAGGCTTATTTGCTCAACAAAGAAGCACTGCTGGCCCTTTCCCCAAAAATATCTGATGTCAGTTTCAAAATCAATTGTTCTGGCAATATTAGACTCAATGCTCAACCTGGCCAAATGCACCAGATGTTAATGAGACATTATAGAGTTTTGAGTTTGCCGAATGGTCTCTCTGCAGAGGCTACTGTTGATGGAATTGTCAACATGTATAGTATACGTAAGCTGACACAAACGTTTGGAAATATCCAAAGGATTGTACTGTGTTAAAAAGTACAACAGGTCCAATGATGTTAACTGGGTGCATCCAAAATTTGCCTTATGTACAGAGGATAAATGTTGCATTTCTGTTATGACTTATGAAATCCTGACCATTAAGGCCAGCCAGGATATTGCTTTGCTAAAGCTAAAGCTTTTCCTGCCAAATCACTTGCAGACGTGGTTAGATATTTCCACAAGAAATAAACCTTTCAACCAGATTTAAATAAAATATGCATAAAACAGAAAAACTTTGACTGCAAAAATAATAAGATCTATAATGTAAGACTGATGAACAGCGAATGAACTTACCTCCACAATGGTCACTATTATTGATATTGACATCTAAACCTACATGTATGTGTCATGACAGTTTAAGTCCAAAATGCGGTGTATGCCACAGCTGGATTTCGCTGCAGAGGCAAGGGCTCCTATTAATATTATCCAGAGGTTCGTGGCTTAGACTAAATCCATCCTACATCCTAATGACCACTAACCTCCCCCTCTTCCTCCTCCCCTTCCTCCTCCTCCCCTCCTCTACCTCTTCCTCTTTCTTTTTTCCCTCCTCCTCCACTTCGTCCTCCTATTCCTTCTTCTGCTATTCCTCTTTGACTTCCTCCTCTGCTAGAAATTTGATATAGGCCCTACACTGCAAACCCTCGTCTCATGCATGACAAGAATGTGTGTGGGAGGCTACTTGATGTATCTTCCTGCTGATGCTGGAGCCGAGTCACGTATACAGGGTATTATGTGCGGGGCCTATATGAGACTTCACAAGAAAGTTTGAGGATTGACCTCATTATGTAGAGGTTATCAGGGTCTATCAATCTTACAAGCCTTGACCTCTGCAAGCTCTGCCAGTCAGTCAGTCGGTATATCCGATAACCTGGGTGCACGGCAGAAAGGCTAGCAGTCTGTTCGTCTGACTGCCCGTCACAAAGGAACAGATTGTAGCGACTGGGGTTTAAATATTCACAGTTTAGACAAATTTGTGGGAAGGGAATTCCTTCACATTCCCTTCCCAAGCTGAAAAGTGGGGAGGGAATTCCCTCCCTTCCCCTCCCAGGATTTACGGCCCTGGGTTTCAATAAATAAAATGAAATGAAATGAAATAGGCTAGATCACAAAAAGGTTGCTTGGTCTGACCTGGTGAAATACTTGGGAATTACTTTTTGTGCTGGTAGCAAACTGAGTTGTGTTGTGAATAGCATAATGCGCAATTTTTTATGCAGCCAGCAATAATATCTTCAATGGTAAAAATCAAAAACACTTCGAATTACCGAAAAATTTGAATTAGGGGAGACCGGATCTAGATGCAACAGGGGTTGGTTGCAACACCATCACTGGTTAAGCGCTAAATAGTGGAGCGAACAATTACATCACCTACCTTGTTTAGAATATATTTTAGGTTCATGTGACTTAATTTCTTGGCAGACAGTTGATTATAGCTACCGAAAAAAGTCAAAATTTATTTTCAGCAATCAAAAAGTAAATTTGTCGGTTTTGCGTATTTTAGTAATGTAGCTTAATGTTTTGAAGCAATTTAGTGTTGTTTGGCGCCACAAGTTGAACAAGGAATTGGGCTTCAAAATGCATTTAGTCCTTTTATTTAAAAACAACGCTGTCGATAAAAGTTTCCATAAACAATGTCTATGCATTGCTTCGGGGTTGGTTGCAACATTTTACTCTGGGTTGGTTGCAGCATGTTGTATTATTATATACTAGTAACCTACTGCTGTTAATTTATGAGCATTCATAATTTCGCCGTAGCGAGCGCGGGACAATTCAAAAGTAGCCCAAATATCACAAAGTCGCGAGGGAATAATTTTCAGTCTCGAGCGCATTAAAAAGTAGCCAACTCGCGATTTTCGCGACGACCTAGCAAACTCGTCGCTATCCGCCAGCGCAAGAATATTACAGTAATTGCTCACGAATATTTATTAGGCCTTGTCTCGCACCCGCAAATGAGAAGGCGCCTAAGGCTAGCATGTAATGAAATCATGGCAAGAGTGCCTATAATTATGCACTCGAGAGCCATTGGTTGCCGATGTGTTTCTCATAAAAAAAAACGGCGTCAGACTTGTTGGAGTTTGTCACAGAAACGTCTATGTGACTTAATAAGGAACTATGTCGTCTTGGTGAAGTCAAACCATCAGTTCACTAATTGATCCTGACACAAAGAAGATATCGTTTTGACGCAATAATAGTAAGTAGATGGATACTCTATGCAATTAGAATAAAGCAACGACAATTAGGTTATATACAATTATTAGGCCTATATATGTAGGGCCTATATGTAACATTTTACATTAGGCCTACATAAATTGTAGTTAAGCGCCTCTGAGTAGATACATGTATCTTGAAGGGGTACTATATCAAGTCTCTTTGATTGATTGGTTGATTGATTGATTGATTGATTGATTGATTGATTGATTGATTGATTGAAGTACCGGAATATGCTTTAACTAAAACATGATCAGTTCTATTCTCGTGTTTTTCTTCTTCTCGTGTATTTCAATTCAAAGTGAAAACAATGCCTTGCAATCATATTTAGATATGACTTCTTTACATTACATTGATCTTCACCTAATTTTCCTCTTCTTGTACTGCGAGCAAACGCTGTGTTCCAATTTATTGGTATCCGGTCGATCTTTGTTGGTCACTGCTCAAGGTTCTGGGGTTGGCGCATGTTTTATCAGCTCTGCAACTTGATGTCAGTTAGGTTAGAGTTCCATCTTTTCCATTTGCTTTTCCTCCGCAGTCTGTCTTGCGGTCTCGAGACCCGTACGTCTTTGACTGGTTTTGTCTATAGTGGACTAGCAATTTTTACCCGGCGTTCGCCCGGGTTTCCCCAGGCGTAATTGTAACGGCTGCAAATAAAGGCTACTTACTTACTATATTTGCTGATGGGCTTCAAATATTTAAAAAATGTCCATATATCTGAATGGAAACGATATTTAGAGGTGAACATAGTTGCTTTGCCCGTGTACTGCACGGGTTATCTCTACCTTATAATTATAGGCAATATTATTATTTTGTTCCCCGTTCTTTACGATTTATCTCTACCTGAAATAGGCGTATTATTTTGTTCCCCGTACTACACGGGTTATTTCTAAATTATAATAGGCGTATTATTTGCCGTTGGCCAGCGTGACGTAAGATTGCATATTTAGCCGCGTGACGTAATTTAAGATTGCATATTAATTTTAGTGACGTGGACAAATGGGCATGCTTATAATGTCCATAAATCGGAATTGAAAGCAAATTATGAGCTGAAAGTAATTGGGATGAGATAGAAATTCGAATAGCTAAAGTAAGTTTCGAGTTGCTTTGACCTAGAAAATCGGCAATGGCCGTGGTTGCAAAAATGTGAGCTTAGTGTAATTAGGTCACCAAATCTGTAAATGGTTGCGCTGACCTAGAAATTCGCCCGTGGCGACTTCTGATTGGTTGCTAGATGCTCCGTGTGACGTAAGATTGCTTATTAAGCATGCGTGACGTGAACAAATGGCCTTACTATGGGCGGTATTGAAATAAGCTCGCTGAAAAGTTAAATTTAAAATGGCCATATATCGGCGTTTAAATAAAATTGCGAACTGAAAATAGTCGCGTTGACCTAGACGTTGCGTAATAATGCTTTGTAAATTTTTTCAACTCGCTAAACCGTTCCGTTTCGGAGCCTTTAGCCGGACAGCGATGCATTGCAAACATACATACATACATACGGAAGGACAAACTTTAAGAATTATAGTATAAGATTAGGTTTTTTACTGCGGTTTTGCTGCCTCCGTCTATAGTGTCTAATCTGGATGTTGTATTGTATTGTATCTAGACATTTATAAAGCGCTGATGTTGGGAGATGTGGAGATGTGTGTGTGAGAGAGAGAAAGAGAGAGAGAGAGAGAGAGAGAGAGAGAGAGAGAGAGAGAGAGAGAGAGAGAGAGAGAGAGAGAGAGAGAGAGAGAGAGCGAGACAGACAGACAGACAGACAGACAGACAGACAGAGTGAGAGATGTTTGGGCGGACTACGGCTTGCCTTTTTTGTGTGCCATCGAATGATGTAGTAGGCCTATTGGCAATAGGCGTCGACGTGATAGAAGTTACTAATTACAATTTGGCTTATAAGTGATCACGCTTCGGTTGATGCCTTGTGTGATAATGATTAATGACACTGTGGAAGTTTCAAGTTTAGAGCATTCAACCACAATCCACCGATACAATGCCGCATTCGAGGCCATTCTTATACACTATAGGCTATAGCTACCAAAAGTGCTTCTCATATCTTCAACAAAACATACTTAAACAACCACTTATAGCTGCTAGTAAGCTTAGATCTCGGGCGTTTTGCTTCAAAATGTTATTGAAGTAGTAACTTCTATCGCGCCGGTGTCTGAAGGCATCAACCGATGGTGCACCAAAAACCAAGGAATAATCTGGTCAGTATCCTTGGAGTCAATCCGCTGAGGCAGGTGTCTATCATGGTGGGCAAGCAATTAGAAAAGGTAACTTTAAGAGTTATTGTTTTCTGAATACCGGTAACCAGAGGACAATCAGCTGACATACTAGAATGTAATGATAAATCTGCATGGGAATTAAGAACTTGTTTTTAGCATTTTGATTTGAGCGCCTCTGACTAGATATCTGAAGGTAGCTATATAATTTTTTTTATCACGTTTCTGTACGCCTAAGTTTAAATGTTTGCTTATGAGCGAACGTTTGATGAAGCACCTTGACAAAAATTTAATTGCAAAATTAGGCGATACTAAAAGTTACTATAGAAAACTAGAAGTTACTGTAAAATTAGAAGTTACTAATTACATTATATGATTATTATTTATGATAATTTGTCTACCAGTACTTTTACTGCAGAGCAAATAGGCCTACATAATTATAGGCCTGCATAATTAGTAGACTATTTACTTGAGCTGAAATCTATTTTACACGCAGCGGCTCGGTTGATCGGCAGATACGTGTTAATTTGAGCATATAGATCTATCCCATTTCATGCGGGGTGAGCTGTAAGCCTACTGGTAACCTATGCAGAACTCATCGCGTTTACGATCTTAATGCTTATGCCCAACTGTCATGCAGTTTGTGCTCCATGTCATCACTGCTACTGCTGCTGCTGCTGTTACTCTACTACTACTACTACTACTGACTGACAACTTTTTTATTTCCAGGAGCACAATGCATATACTACTGACTGATTAACAACAATTATTATAACTTGACTATTACATATCGGTGCATTGGCTAGGGAACAGAGGAGACCTAAAAGGGGCACAAGCCCCGCTTAATTAGGGTCACCCTTTAATAGCAATATTCAATTTTGGCTACAACTACTTTTACTTCTACAGTTCTACTACCACCACCACCACAACCACCGCCACGACTACAGTCCCTGTCATTATTATTATTGTCGCTATTGTTATGTTTGGTGTTGTTATTATTATTATTATTATTATTATTATCATCATCATCATCATCATCATCATCATCATCATCATCATCATCATCATCAACACCATCATTAGGCCTATATGAACTCCTTTATCGTTCAGAGCTTTTGGCTCCAAAAGCCCTGGAAACCATTTCTTCGATCGTGATTCTGCATTGTCGTTATCGGTATTTAATGGGTTTCTTTAGAAGTGGTGCTATATAAATTTGCGATTACAATTATAATTAAGTAACAAGCACTGAAACCATCGTAAGGAATTCCTGTAACGCCCCGCGGTAACGGATTACTTTAACAAGGCAACGGTAGCGCAGAAGAAATGTTAGTTACTTTGCTTTACTTTGAATTACTTTGCTTTAATTTGAAATTGGTCTTTGTTAGTTACTTTGCGTTATTTTGAAATCGGTCTTTGTTAGTTACTTTGCGTTATTTTGAAATCGGTCTTTGTTAGTTACTTTGCGTTACTTTGAAATCGGTCTTTGTTAGTTACTTTGCGTTACTTTGAAATCGGTCTTTGTTAGTTACTTTGCGTTACTTTGAAATCGGTCTACAGTGGCCCCTCCATGTCAACTGTTGATGGCGATATAGCCTACACATAAAAACCTGCAAGACATCACTTGATTAATGAATTTTCCTTCTACGATAATCTTAAAATCATGTAAGTCCCATAGTTAGATGGGGTGGAAGCCATTGCATGGCGTTATGCTTCACATTTTGAGCTAGGGTTTGGTGAAATGTGGATACATGAAAAGTCAAATCTTATGACTTTAATAGTAGGCTACCATTTCCATAATGCAGTAGGTCGTTGCTTTAAATTGAACATTAGCTAGGCCAGTGAAACAAGAAATCGACATTCCAATGCTCACTGTAAAACATCTCATATTTTAAACCAGGTTATTTTTTTATTAACAAATTAATAAACACATGTTTGCCAGATATATAGAACCTGGTAGCTTTAATTCCAGTCGTATTTCTGTGTAAAACGTTGTGCTCTTCTGAGCTATATAACTGTTTCTTTGGACTTTTAAGATTGTTAATAACGCATCACTTTTTCCTTTAACACTGACTTTGTGCTATACTTGTCACCGTTGTACGCATTGCACTTGAAAAGTGTGGACATTTGTCTTACACTGATGAAGATTGCCTACTTGCTTAAAATGCATTTGACGAATTAGAAAAATGGCTTCTTCATTCTAGCAGTCTTGCATGTAAATATTGATGTACTGCTATATATAGTTACTTTGTTTGTGTGCCATCTAAGGTCCAGCTTCAAGGAAAAAACTCTGTCACGTTCTATTAATAGCACTGCTATGTAGTTGTCTATTAGAGTGATCTTCCGGTGAAGGTGAATGTGTGAGATGAGTTGGCTGAGTGGCTGAATATGATAAGCCTTGGCAATGTGTTCTTATAATACTTTGCAGTCGTCATGGATACCAGACTGGAACTCTGCCTACTTTCCTGTTTGCTGTGGTTGGTCTGGGAAATCTCGGCCCAGGCGCCTCAAGGTATTTACTCATCTGCTTTAAGTGTTTGGCCCACTCAGAGGGGCATGCTCCCTTTTAACTGTCATTTCAAGACAACGAAAGGAGGCACTTGGACCACCAATTAATAAGGACGAACGTGTCAGTGGAGGGAGCTGGTTCCAGAGTGCATGGCCAATGACGGCAAATGCTGGGGGTTTGGCCATAGCAGTCCTTGCCGTTCAAGTGAGCGTAACGGACGGAGATAAGTGACTGAGATCGGCAGGCGGATGAATTGACGAGGATACCTGGGACATGGAGGCCTTAATACATATCGGAGTCCCCGCCTGGGAGCTAGGCCAGAATACGACCGATATATTAGAGTAAGAACCCTGAGTTAACTTCGAGCAATAGGGCGAGCCAGTGAAGGTGATCAAACATGAAAGAGGAGATGTGGGACGAGCGAGGAAGTCGGGCTATTAATCTGGCGGCAGTATTTAGATCAGAATGAGGGGAGAGACGGACTTTTGGGAGGCCAACCAGGTGGCAGCTCCTAACCCTGAGGAAAGGGAGGAAGTTCCCTGAGGTGGAGAAGCTGGAGGGTTAGGATCCGAAGATGCCGAGACAGAAGACAGCATGTATACCTTGGCTAGTCTGACATACGGACGATTGGTCATAGGACGATCGGTCATATGGACGATTGGTCGTACCTATTGGTCCTAGGACTATTGGTCATAGGGCCTACCGGTCATAGGTCATATTGGTCATAGGACCTTTCGGTTATAGGTCCTTTCGGTCATATACTGTAGGTCCTATCGATCATGGGGTCTATCGGCGATAGGACTATCGAAGGCTATCGAAGGCTAAAACAGAGAAGTTTTAAAACATGAACTACCATTAACTGGATCATTTACTATGAAATACGTAATAAGAAATACGAACAATAAGCTGATGCCTGCATGTAATTATCCTAATAAGTTTCTTGATTGGCACTGATTGTATTTATCTAAAAACGACGAATGTCCCTAATTGCTGCTTATTTTTCGTTCGGTGTGTTAAGCTTAAGACTAAGAATGTCCATAGCTAACGACTACAACCAATAATATTATGTCGGTTTGTTAGCGGCATATCACCGACAGTCCTATGACCAATGGACCCTATGACCAATCGTCCGTATGACCGATCGTCCTATGACCAATCGTCCTATGACCAATCGTCCTATGACCAATCGTCCTATGACCGATAGTCCATATAACCGATAGTCCTCTGACCGATCGTCCTATGACCAATCGTCCTAGAACCGCTAGTTAAAATCCATTAAAATAAATATGCACCGCACACAGTAGGCTACTTGTTGTTGTTATTCATTCATTCAATCTTAATTTTTTTCACTTATTATGTATTTATCTGGTATTTTATTCAGTTCTTTAATTCATTCGTTGATTCATTCATTAATTCATTCTGTCCGTCATTTATTCTTCTTTCACTTTCATCCTCAATATATCCAGTAAGATGCATCCCCAGCAGCGCCTTGCTTCCGGAAGGGAATTACCTTTTTAGATACTTAATGCGGTGAGAATGTTGTATGTGTCTGGCAGTAATTAGACATTATAAACTCTTTATAACATGCCTCAGTGTAAACCAAATTGTGATCTAAAGCAGTAAAGAAACGCGATTCCATATTTAATTCATCTTTCGAATGCTGTTTTAATGAACCGATATTGCAACGTAGCCTACGCTAGAATTTCCTTAATATAAAGCTGAATTTTTAGTCATGTCAAGTGCCACTTTTAAGTGAGGTTCGGTTAGAACGAAGTCATTTGCTAAGCAATGTTTTTTTATAGGCTATTATCAGCTGCTCCGGTTGTTTGTTCTGCAGAAATTCGGTTCCCAGCGCTGTTTGGCTATTTGATTAGAGTCTAATTTAGTGTTTAATTGTTACTACTACTACTACTATTCCTTTATTTCACAAACTCGTTGACACAAACGCAACAAGATTAGCTGTTTAGCGTGGGAAACACAGAATCCATCCCACTCTCATTTATTTTTGGGCGCTGTAGAAATATTGAAATTACGATAACAATAAGGAAGTGTAGAAATGTTCAGAGTCACTTATCACATTTCGCATATAAAAATGACCAAATTTTTCTGTCCATGCTTTGATAACGATTATATTTATTTTCTGCTTTATTTCCTGTAATAATTAATTTGTGGGTCTTAATAAATATTTAATGAATAGATAAATTTGATAAACAATAAATGTAATGAGTAAATGATGAGATAGAATCTACGACTAAGTAGCCTATTTATTTATTATTTACTCATTATTTATTTGACTCATTACTTGCTTTAATAGAGGAAACGAAATAGTTTATAGGTTGATTACAAATACCTCTTATTAGTATAAGGGCAGGCCTATATTAGTTTCAAATAGTAGACCCAACGATTGAGCTTTAAGGACATAGGCTTTGATGTTTATTCCAGAATCGAAGAAGACTAACGATTGTGTGGATCAGAAGACTTGTGGAGATTGTTTGGCAGCGGGTCCACCATGCGGATGGTGTCTTCAGGAGGCAAGAAACAAAACTCACCTACCTGTTTGAATTTTGAATAGTCATAAATGTAACTTATGTAATTAGTAATTTATAGTGCACAAGGCATCAACTGTTGGTGCATCAAAACCAAGCTCTAATCAGGTCAACATCCAGAAGATCACGTTATAACTGACTAGGAATAAGCATCTTTAGGTGCAGGCTAAGGTTTCCATATACTCAAGTGGTTAATCAATCAATCAATCGTTTATTTGTAGCCAAACAACAATAAACAATAATATTACAAATCAGATTGCACTTTTAAGTACGGATAGTTGAATGCCATAAGGGAAGGCCCTGAAGGGATCAAAGTAGGGACACCTCTATATAATTTCAACAGAATATATGGCGACCGAAAGATGCTTTACTTTGTATAACAGTTGTTGACTTAAATAACAAACAAATCTTAACTAACCTTAACTAATTTAACACGCTGGTCAGATGCTAAAATCCAGCCAGTGCAGAATGATGTTTTGACATTTCCGCTGCACTTGTGCCACCTAGCCAGAATCAAATTGGGCTATAAAATGAGTTCTCTGACTACTGAGTTGGTGGGAAGTCAGACGGTGAAGAAGTGCACCTGACCTCGCATGCCAAAGCTAAAGAACTAAAGCCGCTAACACTTCGTTTACCGACGATTGCCTTAGAGGTGAGGGTCTGTGTCTCAACCTCTTAAGTTGCTAACGTTCACAGCAAATTTTTCATCTTTCATGACTGAAGGTCAGGGGCTGGATGTTGATGACATGGCCAATTATTGTCCAGTCTCTAATTGCCTATGTTGTATTGAAGATGGATTTAGCATAGTGTTAAAGCAGCTGGCGTGCTATCTGGAGTTAAATTCCCTCTCACCCAAACAGTCTGGTTCCAGAAAGTTTTATTCCACAGAATCGGTGGTTGCACAAATTACTGATAATTCGTTGTGGCTGTTGTTCGAAGTCAGGTTACCCTACTCGATCTTCATAAGCGGATATGCATTCTTTGGGCGCTAGAGCTTGAACTGTTATGGGGCCCATTTGCAACTGGTTGTAGAACATAATCTCCGGGCATAATTCCCGGACAAAATCCCCCGGACATAATCCCCGGTGCAATTTGTCTGTTTCTGTATTTAATTGATAAGCCTTAATTGCCCAGTTTTCCACCGTTACATATGTCAGCTCGTTAATGTCGTTAAGGTAGGCCTATAGACTTAAGAGTCGTCAATGCCATTCAGATCTAAACTTAAAATTTGTTATTGTCATTAAGTTCCAAAGGAAAGACTTGTTAATGTCGTTTAGGTCTTAACTTAAGTTTTGTTAAAGTTGTTCACTTCTAAAATTAAATTTACGATGAACGCATGGTCGGCGAGATAAAACAATCGGCGAGATAAAACAATCGGCGAGATAAAACAATCGGCGAGATAAAACAATCGGCGAGATAAAACAATCGGCGAGATAAAACAATCGGCGAGATAATCGGCGAGATAAAACAATCGGCGAGAAGGAACAAAATCCATCGAGGATACGATATGTAGTAGTGAAACTGGAGAACACTTTAATCAGGTGTTGCTCACAAATAAACTGAAGAACCTCTGCACATTGAATTTTAGAGGGCGTGTTTTCTGGGAACGGACAATATCCCCTGGACATAATTCCCCCCGGACATAATCCCCGGGCAACAGCTCCTCGGACAAAATCCTTCCAAGCTAGGACATAATCCCCAGGCTACGACATAATCGTATAGGCCTATATTTTTGAATCCACTGGAAAAGTTTATCATATAGGCCTACTAGTCTGTCAAAAATTGTTACCAGAGGCAGCAAAATGAGGAAAAATAATTGTTGGCCTAAATGGAAGTTTGTTTGGTTGATGAAACTAATTCTAACTAATAAATAATTGTTTCCGTAAATAGAAGCGGGACTGATCAAACTAAGTCTTTGTTTCAATAGAAGCTAGATCTATTAAATATTTGCTTAAATAGAAGTGGGATTGACGAAAATAATTCTTGCATAAATACAGCATGGATTGAAGAAAAAATTCTTGGTTAAATACATTAACAAGACTTTCAATTAACAAATAAACGACATTAACACGGCTTAACTTTAAATCTATATGACATTATCAAGTCTTCACGTTTTAGTTGAATAACCGATTGACACTAGCAAGTCTTAACTTTCGAACTGAATGACACTAACAAGTCTTAAGTTTAAGTCTACACCTACATAGCATAGCGAACAAAACAGGGCAATTAAGGTTTATCAATGACATGCAGAAATAGGCTAATTGCACAGAGGGAGATTATGTCCAGGGTGCTTTTGTCCGGGGGGATTATGTCCGGGGGATAATGTCCTACACTCCGTGTTTTCTTATGTGCTTTGGGATTTCCTAAGATGAAAAATATCTTTGAATTGATGACACTCGCTTACATCATTTGGGGACGATATCATCCTTGTAATACGATATCATCAGTTTAATACTGTCTTCGGGCAGGCCCTGCGGCCCTCAAGCTTAAGCTTCATTAGTTTCAAGGTACATGTAGATCCGCCTCTGTCGCTCTTTTTCATTAAAGCGTGGCAACTGTCACGGTTGTAGGGCCTACTTGTAGATCTAAGTCATTCTCTGGATTTCTTTGAAATGTCAACAGCGATAATGACTGAATTCTGCTTGAGAGATCCTTTCTTTTCCGAAAAATCGTATTTCTGTAGAAATCCGTAAATACAATTTCACCACAATTAGGCTATGGACAACGGCATCAACGCATCTTCATGCGTACGTTTAGCGCCTTCGTGAGTTTCTGTAAGGCGCTATATAAATGGCCATATACATACATACATACATACATGCCAAAACATTTTGTGTCTTAACAGCATTGAAATTTGTTTCTTTTCTCAGCACTCTAATCAGTCCTGCATGTAGGCCTATGGTAGCTTTGAAAGGCATCAGGCAGTTGTTCATGTTGCGCTTAGTTACAAAGTAATTCACAAACGATTACCGTATAGTGCGTAAAACGTTGCCTGCAGATTTACAACAATCCGGTGCGTTGCGACATTGTTAAGAACCTCGTGGCAAACGGCTGTGACAACACCAGCATCATAAATCCAGTCAGCGAAAGTAATTTCACTTTGGTATGTGTTTTGATTTATTTACCTGTACTTCGTTATTTTATGTCCTGGATTGCGAGGTTGACACGAGGCTGGCTGACTGACTTGCTGGCTGGCTGTCTCCTTGTATTATCTGACTGACTTGCTGTCTGACTAACAGGTAAAACCTAACTGGCTTCCTGACTGGCTGCCATGGTTGGCAAAACTTAACTGCTTGCTGGCTGGTGAAACCTGACTGGCTTGCTGGCTGGCCGCCTGGGTGGTTAAACGTGGTACTTTTTATATCAAGCCTAACCACAAAATGGCTTGTTATTTAATGTATTGAACTGTCAACTGAGAGGTCGAGGATTCAAATCCATGCAGGGCAGAATATGCTTCTAGATTTCTCTTCCACTAGGGTCTGCCTTGCGAACTTGGCTATATGATGGAATTAATGAGTACACCCACCGCACACTGTTGGTGGGAAGATCTGATGGTGAGGGAGAGAACTGAGACTAAGAAGGTGAAGCAGTCAGTGGCGGCGCCAGGGGGATAGGGGGCTTAGCCCCCCTAACTGCGGCTCAGCCCCCCCAAAATTGGGAAATCACTGCAAATCACAGGGAGGAGGGGACAAAAGGGAAGGGCTTGGAGCTTTAGCCTCCAAAACCTGAAATCCTATAATTATTTTTGTTATTACTTCATTTCTTAAACATCATTATGATCAACACACTTATAGTTCACATAGTTGTATATAACGTGACCAGCATTATTACAATTCAGCAGCAAACATTATTCTTAACTAAATCAATTGTCATGGGGAATACGAAAGACATCTCTCTTCACAACAAGACACATTGATTGGTGTCTGTTGGTTCTAGGACAATCCTCCAAGGAATGCTGAAGCGGGTAAAGATGCCATCCAGCTGTCTCCGCAGGAGGTTAATATCAAGCTCAGACCAAGTGAGGACCAAAACTCTAGGATATGAAAATTAAAGCTTTGTAAATGCCTTGTACTGATAACTTGCGATCTTTCAGTTTATTTTGAACTAATTTTTTGATTTTTATTTAGTTTTATTTTACTGCTGGACCTGCAGCTCTTGGTGTTTTTCCGGTCGCCACTGATCAAATTTACTCACTGATCATTATGGTTTATGGCTTAAGCACTGTTTAATATTGGCATTAACTAAAACTTCCCTTTTGCTCTCTTTAAAGTCGGGCTGTGGCAGTCAAGTGACACACAACATTTTAGCTTAAATGCTTTAATGTTTTCTGTTTGCTTTTATGATTAGCAGCCAATTTGTCGAGTTCAGTTCAAATGTTTACTAACCAGTCCATTATCGCTAAAATAGTAGACTTATCTGCAGTGTATACAGTGCAACGTAAACTAGAAACTGTGTCTGTATACATTCTAAACGGAAATTAAGATTACTAGTGATACCAGTAGCCTATTAAATTAGTTGGATGGATCCACAGTTTAACGGCAGCTTATGACAACATAGGCCGTTGCCGCCGACAAAGATTATTTTTTGGGCATATTACAGCTATGCGAGTCAAAGCTGCATTGTATTAGGAAGTGCGCATTAAATAAAAACGGTGTTTAAATGGTTGGCACAAAACCGTCCATTATACATTTATCAAGTTGAGTAGATATCTTGAAGGGGCGCTATATCAAGTTTCATTGATTGATTGATTGATTGATAATACTGTCGAGAAGACATCGCTCTTGCATTCTCTGTTTAAGAAATGTAGTTAACGCAAGTAAGTAGGCATACGTAAGAATATTCTTTATTAGACTATCAGCAAACTCACATGAGCTTTCAAAGGTATAAATCTTGGTTACAATTTATAGAAAGTCGTATAACATTCGCATAATAAAAGTTCTGTTGGTAAAGACAGCAATTATGTAATTGTAATTGAATTGAACATTTGTATAGCGCCACTCTGAGATTCAGAGGCGCTCCCGACCCAGGGCTCTAACAAATAAGATAGTCTTCAGGCGTTTCCAAAACAGAGGAAGAGAAAGGCTGAGGAGCTCAAGACGCAATTCATGCGGAAGATGGTTCCAACTGGAGGGGCCGACATAAGCAAAGCTTCTGGATTGAACAGTTGCACCACGCATGCGAGGGACAACCAGAAGGCCTCTGGCGGCAGAGCGCAGAGCAGAGCGACCAGGGAGTGTAGAAACCGATGTGCATAAGGCCTGAAGCTATGAAGGAGCTAAGCATGTTGGGTAAGCATGTTGAATGGGGTGACCTTACGGGAAAAGAGGAGCTCCAGAAGGATTTGGCTCCCTATCCAACAGCGGGTAACCTTCAAAATTCTTTCCCTCATGCGTAACTGCCTTGTTGGGGTGGTCCCATCCTACCTGAGGCCTTTTTGCATCTTTGTCTCCTCCTTACCAGCGAGGGCCTCTTTGCGATCTTCGACCCGTGGCCTTATGGTTGTCCCTCGCATGCGCTCTGCTACGGCCCACTCGAGGTGCTTTGCCCGTGTTGGCCCATCAGCTTGGAACTCTCTTCCCCAGTCTCTTCGCTTTGAGTAACTAGTCCTCTCTCCTTCCCAGTTCCGTAGACGTCTTAAGACTCTTTTGTTTCCTGATGCAGAAGTTTCACTGACGCAGGTCGAGAGCGCTGCTGATTTTGAGCGGCGCTATATAAATGTTCGATTACAATTACAATTACAATGGGTTTAGTAGGACTGAGCGGAAAAGAGCAAAGTTATCTATACGGAGGATTATTCTTCAAACGAAAGAAAGTCGACAGGAAGGAAGCCTGAACTGGTCAATTTTCTCAGAAGACCATTAAGGCGATTTCGCTCTCCTACATTGGCGAATCCCCACCAAAAGAAGTTAATTACCTGTAACAATCTGTGCCTTTAGGCCTACATTTTAACTATGCGATGAATTAATGTTAATATCTTGCATGTTGCCAGAGAAAAACCGCCTTTGGAAGTTCTTCAATTTTTAAAATCCAATCGTTACTTGGAACAATGCGCGTGTTGTTAACTGTTCCAGTCATTGTGGCAAAAGTAGGTAGACCTCCTGGTGTAATTGTAATTGCAGTTGTAATTGTAATTACGACTATTTATATAGCGTAGTGGGTATAGAAGAAGCTTTCCAAAGTAGAAGCTATACTTAAAACATACCTGCGGGCCTCTATGACAAAGAAATAACTGACTGATCTAGTTGTGCTGTCTATCGAGAAAGATGTACCCAAACACATGACTACGGAAATAATATTTGCAATTCTGAGAGTTTTAAGTAAATTAGTAAGTGGCCTTTACTTGCATATGACAAACGCACATGCATAGAATTAGATACAACGATGACATACATTTTAAAATAGACTATTACAGTAGCAGATTATTAAGTCACACATGCACAACTAAATATAACTAAAGATGCATCGGTTAGTAAAACTGCTTTTAAACACTTTAGATTAACAAAGGCAGCATGAAAGCATGTCCCCTCTTGCGAAGTAAGTAGACCCTACTTGTCCCCACGAAGAGGTGACAAGAGCAGCTGTTGAATGCAGTGGCCAAAAGAACTGCGATTTCTGGAAGAGCTTCCTGTCTGCTCGCGCAATCAGCTCTTCTGCAGTATGGATCTTCTCATATGTTTGTCATCTGTGAGAATTTTTACGGGCTACATTAATGCGCGCAATATCATGTGACGTGAGAAATCTAGCAAAGGAAGGCAGTGCATACAAAGTCATGTATGATTCATGAAATAACAATCGCTTGAAAAATTACGTCTAGCTTCGAGATATGTAGACCGTGCTGTCTCAAAAGGTTCGGAAGAAAGTATCGTTGGTTTATAAGACTAAGAATGTAGTTAACATGGCTTGAAATAGAAAGATTAGACTGTATGATGATTCCAAGCAGCTTGACACTATCCAACTGCTCAGTATTGGGCAGACGCAGACAGTGGTCTAAAGGACGCTCGATACCAGGCCGCCAGAAAATTATTTCCTTGGTTCTGGATACGTTTATGTTGTCGCAAATCCGTAAGACCAGCAATAGGCGTTACCGTAAGAATTATGGTAACAACAGCTCGTTTCCAGGACGACGACGGTGGTTTGCCTTGGCTGAGAGACAGATTTCTTATATGTGTCACAATTATAGATGCAAGTTAGCAAGACCAGTTGCGAAAGAACAAGCAATTAATATCGTGGATTCCTGGTGACGTTCGTTTTGTATTTGATAAGAGTTTTTCTATTTCAGATTCCTGCAGAGCCTTATCAAGACTTGTTGGCTGCAGTTTAGATAGCTGGTCCTTTTCTGTAGTACGGTACAGTAGATTGAATCAGTGGCAATATTAGCCAAATGAGAGTTGACAGAGTTTCGTTCGCTCAGAGTTAACCCTCGGGCTACCAAGGGGGGGTGGTTGCCACCCCCCCTAGGTTTTTTTCATTTCAAACTTTTTCCGTATGGAATAAAAATTTGACCTTTTAGGTAGCTGTAGTGGGTTCATTTACACACGTTTTGAGGTAAAATGTGAGATGATATCTCACACCGTTCAAAAGTTATAGCAATATACCCGAGGCACCAGGGGGGGGTGGATACCAACCCCTTTAGATTTTTGACTATATCTTATCCGTCATTTAATATTAAGAGACATAAATTTTACCATTCTATAGAGGGAATGTGGGGCTACATTTCTATGGTCACTGAGTTGACCTGAGACAACCGGAAGTGCTCAAAATAAATAATAATACGCGTAATATGTGTGAAAAATGGCTGAATGGAAGGACTCCCCCTTGGTTTTTGTCTGTAGCATATTCATTTGTCTTCCTGGAAGCGAAACAAAGATACCATTCTTTAGAGGGAATGTAGGGCTTCATTTGCATACCTACATCTTTGTCTTTTGAATACCGGAAGTGATCAAAATAAATAATAATACGCGTAATCTGTGTGAAAATGGCTGAATACAGCATTACAACGTAAACCGATATATATGTGTAGATATATATGTATGGATGTACATTTATACTATATAAACATGTGTAGGGGTGATTTTGTGTATCTTTTATACATAGATTAGTTTCAAAACACACATAATCTTATATTTGTTTATCCAAAAGTACAAAATGTACGCAATAATATAAAATATTGCTAATTAATGGGTTCCATTGTTAAAAGTGATGTAATTTCGAGGTGCATTCACATAATGTACAACTAAATATACCATTCTGTGCAGAAATGAATGCTGAATCCAATGCTATATTACAAGTTATGATATGTGAAACCAAACACGAAATCCAGGGGGTGGTAACCACCCCCCCTTGGTAGTCCGTGTTACAAAAAAAGCTTGGTAGCCCTAGGGTTAAGGTGGCTGTGGCGCATTTTGCAGGTTTAATCAGTTTTCACAACTCTGAGACTTTAGTGTCTTTGCAATTGCTTAAGATCTAGGTTCAATGTTCGTCTATCAGTGAGCGTAGTTTAATACTGATGTTCAGACTGGATCAGACTATCGTGCCTCAACGTCCGATTCCTTTTTCTTAGCAAATTTTTGACGAGAAGAGAAATGTATGAAGGGGTGGCGAGTCTGAGAGTTAGGCCTACTTTCCGCTTGGGGATGTAAGTGTTAATGTGCAAATGAACAACACAGAGAAGTCGAGATAAACTCGCTCTACATCATGGTTGTTTAGAAGGTGGGTCCGGTTTTAGCTTGAAAGGGCACGTCTAAGATCATCAAGAATCTGATGTTGCACTCTGATGTCGTAACACTCTCTTACGCGTCTCTTGGTGTCTGAGGCCAAGCCATTCTGTGAGGAAATACAGGGAACCCGGTTGCTATTAATGACAGCAGCTTTTTGGTCACTCTTGATACAAGAAGTGACCACGCTACAATCGTCGCAGCACGCCATAAGAACTGGCCTGTTGGTAGAGCAAGAAAAGTATTTTATAAGCAAAACAGGCTTTTGTGTCAGTTTTGATAAACTGAAACATGAAGGAGAAAAACTACAAGCAAAACGATTTCTGATTACATCAACAATAAATTCCTTTTAATAAATAAAATAGTTTCTTTCTCGTGCATTCGAAGTGTTTCTACTTTTTACCATTCCCAAAAATTCGAATTATGCAAGGTTGACTGTACTAATAAGAAATAAAAATAATCATAAATAACTCAGTTGACTCAAATTGAGCTTAATGTTCTGGTTCCTCATTGGGTTGTGACTGTGGATCGTGGAGTGGGGTCAGAGGGCGCCAAATGTATTCTTTGCCTAGGGCGCCATTTGGACTAGGGCCAACCCTTTTGCTCAAAGTACCTAAACAGTAGCTGTCTCAGAGGAGGCTTTAACCCGTCGCATTACTCGATCGGCAAGCGCTTTAACCAATCGGATATCGTGTCGAACACTTCGTTCACTGGACACTAATGTTACAGAAGGGTGATAAATTATTATGCTTCCTACAGGAACTTTCTGTTTGTTGTGTTGCAGATGAGCCTTATAAATTCCACGTTTCCTTTCGTCAGGCAGAGAACTACCCTGTTGACCTCTACTACGTAATGGACCTGTCCAATTCGATGGAGGATGACAAGGCCAAACTGGCAGAATTAGGGGATCTGCTTGGTTTGTGTCATTTTTTTATACGAGTAATTATACAGGATTAAGGCGAAACACTGCCAGGCCAGCGGAACACAGTACTGTTGTTCCAGTTTGGTTCTCCCTCTGACACCCGTGATCCTGTGCGGCCATAGAGTGATACGCTCACTTCGATCCTTCTCATGTATTGGATGCTCTTCGTGTAACAGTCTTCAACTTGAAATTATAACTTTACCCTCATAAATAGCTCATAAGACATTTTAAACTCATCTTAAGACGCACTTTTTTAGATAGCTGTGTTACAGCGTCTTTGTGAGGCTCTTAAAATAGCCTACACTTGGCTGGGAATCTGTTTTGTAGTTTTCTGTGCTAAATTGTACGTACTGATGATTTCCTTAATGGCATTTCCATATAAATTATCTTAATGAATTAATAAATAAATTACTGAGATTAATGGTTAAGAAGTGAAAGGACGACAGAGCAAAATTTCTCGATTCTCTCTTACGTTAGGTCTTTGGTTGATTTTATCAGCATCTGACATGAGCAACATTACAAACAACTTCAATCTTGGATTTGGATCTTTTGTCGACAAGAAAACGATGCCTTATGTAAGCACAGTCCCCGACAAGTAAGTGCACTGACTTTTTGCTCAAATCATTCATTTTCGTCATCTTTATCGTAATTATAAAATACAAATTTCCAAAGTGCTACTCTAAGGCTAAGCGCAGTGCACCCGCTTATTCACTAGCTCTGCGTCGTATCAGAGGGGATGTCCAGAGAGCAATATCAAGCAGGGATGCGGCTGAGGTTGCTAGAGAGACCAGAGAGGAGGCAGAGCAGTTGCTAATGCGGGTTTCGTTGAGTACGATAAAGAATTGGGAGGCGGAGTATACATCATCATCATCATCACGAACAACGTTTTAAGAATTGTCATCACCATCATTATCGTTGTCACTGTGATCTTCACTTTCATCATCCAAATACTGACTAAGTCTATCATGCCACCACTTGGCTGAGAAGTAAATTATGCATGATTTTCTCTAGCTTTCTTATATTGGACATTGAAACTCCAATGTATCTTTTTCTTAAAGTCAGCATTTTGGATTTTGTGACGATTCCGATATGAATGAGAATTACTTTTGATGGAGACTCGTATGAAACCTTTTGTTATTCAGGCTGAAAAGTCCGTGTCCCGGTTGTGCCGCTCCGTATGGGTTTCTCAACAAACTGCCACTGACAAACAACATATCGAGGTTCAAGGTAGGCCTATGCGGAGACCATCGATTGTCTCAGGCTTAATAAATTTATTGTTTACATTGCCACTCCGAAAATATTCGCATCCCTTGACTTGTTTTATCATTGAAACTCGTAATTTGGAGGAAATTCAAGGCACTAGTTTCTCACTTTGCAACTTCCCGTGAAAAAACCCCATTAATCAATCAAACAATTTATTTATTTATCGTTACTCCTTGGTATGCATAGTTGATTTTAGGCCTGAGAAGGATGACGATCAGTTCAAGTAGCTTCATCTTTTTGACCGATTCATTGTTGATATGCGTATCATATCAGCACCTCCATATCAATGCAACATACTGCAAGACAGATACAATCTAATTGTAAACTTAAAAACGTTTGCGCTATAGGCCTACTGGTTAACACCTCGTACAGGAACTGGTGCTGAAGATTATTCTGTCGATGTTCTTGTTGCAGACTGAAGTACTTGAAGCCCCGATCTCAGGAAACTTAGATTCACCGGAAGGAGGACTTGATGCTATCATGCAGGCTATTGCTTGCACGGTAAGTGAAACAAGGCTTTCTTGCGTCTTTGGTTTAAGGAGGCGCGCTCTGGTAACGTTCAGCTCGAGAACGTTTTTCGTGTCGATTTCGCTTGACAGGCCTTCTGGAATCGAAACCAGCTCACAGAAATAAAAAGCCGTTGCATCATGCCACTCAAAGATTTTCTTTTGCAGATGCTGAGTATACACAGGCCCGTGCAGAGCTGGTAATAGGCCCAGGCCAGATGGGAAAATGTAGGCCCCATTAAATTTAAACTGCTCATTAAGTATTTTAGTAATTATCAGGTACATAATTATGATGATATAATTTATGTATATACAGCGTAATATACATTTACTTTAGATTAGCGTATATGAATATGATGTAATTATCTAGTTGCGTAGAAGAGCGTTCGCTGCGCCTCAACACACCAGAAACTAAACGTACTTCCAAGTTCCTCTGGTTTCTCAACCACAAGCATCCATAGTCCAATGGGCGAATGCAGAGCAAGCGCGGTTTCCGGTTTGGCAACAGCCCCAGTTACACTGGAACTATAGGATCTGTTTCCGTCTACTGCAGATTTTAGAACTGGTGAACGTTCCAATCGCTCTAAGCGCGACATCACATCTGACTGGAGCTTCAGAAGTTCAGTAGCCTATGACGTTCCACAGAGTCCCTATGCATGGTTCCAATCTGCGATGTACCGTAGTCTGGCGCTCTACAAATTCGGATTGAATAACAGATGCTGAGTATACACAGGCCCGTGCAGAGCTGGTAATAGGCCCAGGCTAGTCTGTCCAACATTAATTTCAGGGCGGATCCAGGCCTAGAAGTACGTGATAAGGGCAAGGCCCTTCCATTTTCTTCCTCGCTTCGGCCAAGCGACGTAAAGCACACACAGTGAACCGCTGTAAAGCCAAAGAAACGAGTGTACAGTATTATAAACAGCACGAAAATATTGCATCAGTTAGCAAAACAATGTCGATCTGTTCATATAGCCTATACATGGATCAATTGACGCTTTTCAATTATCGAACAGTCGATCGTTTGATCGCCATAAATCGCAACTAACCATTTATATTGCGCCGCGTCAAGAGAAACTCCTCAGGTGACGAATTAAATTTTGTCCATGAAAGTGCTTTTTTGTTTGGCAGACGGAGATTGGGTGGCGAGAGCAGTCGAGAAAGATGCTGCTATATGCCACCGATGCTGGATTCCACTATGCAGGCGATGGAAAGGTGTTGCATTTTATTCCGTTTCCTCCAAACGTCATTATCTTTGAACTAGTTATTCATTTTTGTAATGCATTTTCATTCATTCCTTCATTTCAGGTAGTTGATATAGCGCCCCTTCAAGAAACCTACTCAGAGGCGCTTCCAGCCCAACCACGGAAGTACAAATTAGACTTGAGTAACTTGTAAGATGTAGGCAAACTACCCTTGGCAGTAGGCGAATTTATAATTGGAGGCCAATTTAACTATGTCTCTTACTAGTAACTCGTTGTTTCATGATGGAATTACTAATCTAATAGTGTTTTGATTTCTTTAAATCCTTGTGGTTAATTTATTATGTTGATTATTCCAGGCACTGTCGACCTAGACAAAGTAAGTAAGCAGGCATCATGTGAACCTGCCATCTGTCCATCAGCTGAATGACGAAAAGTTGTTTCCCTTACAAGATCCACTCTCTTCATGCAACTGAAGATATATGCACGCATTCTCCATGCGTTTGCTGGGAGGGCATCTGTGTGGGTATCGGTTAGGTGCTGCTATATAAATTATTGTAATTGCGCTTTTATTAAGTTCCACTGTCTAATTACAACGCATCAATCGATGTCGTTCAGCAATAATTATTGTGAGTGGAGGACTTGCTCAAGGTCCCTACGCAGTAACCGTCTCAGAGGAAGCTCGAACAGGAAACCCTTTCGCGTTACAAGGCAAGCGCTCTAACCAATCGCCTGAAACAAAACGTGTCTCACATCAATTATTATGTTGCATATATAAAACTATTTATATGATGCTTTATGGTCACAGTTGGGTGGAATAGTGACTCCAAATGATGGACATTGTCACCTAGACTCCAGTGGTGAATATACCGAAAGTCTCTACCAGGTACTCATATGCTTTCCAGATGTCAGTAGAGGAAACAGACAATCTTAATGATGCAAAGAGACATTATCTTCCTAATCTAGATTCTTACATAAATATTCTGTGTGTATTCTAGTTATGTAATCATTTTGCGTGTGATAGGTTTGTCAGGTTATCTTTGACTCTGTAGTTCAGATTATTATCTATCTGTGATTATATTAAGCTTATTTTATCTATTGTGTTTTCGGAGTATTAGATAATCTTTCTGTTATTAATATTAATAGATATTCTTCCTTTGTTTGATTGGGATTGTTAGATGGTCTTCCTTTATTTGCGTAGGATTATTTGAAAACTCTATTTGTGTGATAAAAATTATTTGATAGCGTTCTACTGTATTGGGATAATTACGAATTGATCTTTCTTTGTGTTTCTAGGTTTACCATCGATCATTGGTAGAATTACGAATTTCTTTCTTTGTGTTTCTAGGTAGGATTATCCATCGATCGGCCAGTTGGCTCATAAGATCGCTGCGATGAAGGTGAATGTTATCTTTGCTGTGACCACAGACCAGATTAGCGCCTATCGTAATCTGAGTGCCTTTATAGAAGGATCCACTGTGGGAGAATTGGCCAAAGACAGCTCCAACATCGTTGAGCTTATCAAGGACAACTATGATGTATGTTCGGAATTACTTCTAATTAAGATTCCAATCATGCAGCTAATTAGTAAACGCCATCATTCTGCTGTGGCACTGTATGGAGTGCTTCATCCAAGTGGTCGGGTACTGCTTCTAAACCCACCATGTGATTCCGTATAGTGAGGAAAGTATTAATAAATAATCTCTCAAGAAATGAAATAGTAATGTTTACGAAATTCTAATAATGTTAATAATCTTATTCGAAAAAATTAACATTTCTGTACCCTGGGCGTCCACGTAGCACATGCTGTTCTTCCATTAGGCTGGTGCTGAAAACAATGTGATAACATGATTATAGGCTTCCAGGATTCACTTTTTAAGTAAAAGGATTTTGGGGTGAAATTATAAAGTTATACAGCGCTGCTTTAAAAGAAACTACCAATTATCAGACTTTCTATTCTGTCTGCTAGGCCTAAATGATGTTAAATGTTTATAAGAACCGAAAATCCATCTGTTAGACAGCAATGCTGAGAATACTGGAGAACTGCCTATTGATGTCCTCCTACGCCTAAATGCTTTCAAATCTCGCGAGTTGTTATATCCACCGTTGCGGCAACATTGCGTTCTCTCCAGCCATCGCCGGAGTAGGGCGTGTCGCACTACTACGATCTTGGGAGTGACCGTACGAGACGATCTGAGCGCATCTACGCATATCGCTGGAGTAGTGGGGGCCTGCTCCAGCTCCCTGTATGCCCTCCGCGTCCTCAAGTATCTTGGCCTCCCTACGGCTGTTTTGCATGACGTATACCTAGAGCAACGACCGGAGCCCGTCTTCTTTATGCTGCGTCATCCTGGTGGGGCTTCACCAAGGCTGAGGATGGGCATAGGCTGGAACGATTTCTACAAAGAACACGACGAATGAACTATCTTCGAAACAAAGCGCCCAATGTCTCAATGATGGTTCGCCAAGCTGAGGACAGACTGTTGTTGACCGTCAACTGGAACGCCTGTCATGTTCTGCGGAAGCTATTTCCGCCTATACCACCAAACGCCTACCACCAAACGCCTCTATAGTCTCCGCCAAAAACCCACGATGTTGAATACTTGTGTAAATTACCAGCAAAGAACGATAAGAACTATATACCTAGGGTGCTCTACAGGCGCTTGCTCAAAAACCCTTTAATCGCTCGTGTTAGACAATAATTCACTGTATAGGCCTACTGTACTCTTTTCATTTCTCAGCTCCCTGTAATCGTGTTGCGACTTGTCAACCTGATCTACATTAAACGAATTTATATATCATGGCGATATAGAGGCGACTGCTAGCGATGTATGTATACCTTGCCACTCACACTATGCATGGCAATCTCCGTTGGTATAGCGACATGTGTGTTTCAACTGACAACGACAAAGTTTGTGTATAACATATCAGATTATAACTTGACTATTACATATCAGTGCATTGGCTAGGGAACAGGGAAGACCCCAAAGCCCCGCTTATTAGGGTCACCATTGTAACAATTCATTGGCTGGTTAGTCATAGAAGAAAGGTTCAACTCAATAATGTTCTTAACTATAATAACATTACAATTTACTAAGAAGATCAATATGTAAGAAAGAAAGGTTCAACTCATAGCTTAACTAAATAATAATGTTCTTAACTTAATAACAAATAAGGTATCTATCGTTCTAGCGCCCCAAGTTATTCGCCCATTGTTATTCTTGCTTAAATAGAAGTTGGATCGATGAAATTTGTTTCCTTAAATAGATGTTGGATTGATGAGAATAATTCTTGCTTAAATAGAAGTTGGATTCATGAAAATAATACTTGTGTAAATGGAAGTTGGATTGATGACAGTTATCATTTAGGCTACATTGGTATTAAAATGCCATGCATAGGCTATAAAGCGATGTAACGATAATTTATGTTATAACGCGTACATAATAAGGGGCGCTAAAACGATAGATTACCTCAGATAAAGTTATCATCGCCTTTTCGGGACGAAACAATAGGCCTATGTCTTCCAGATAGGTCCCTGGTCTAAGTATTCGAAGTAGGGGTCCTTTTTCGGTTAATTCTGCCAGATGGTTGTGCAATCGTGTTTTGAGGCCCAGTTGTACCACTTGACCAACCCAAAAAGCGGAAAAATCTACATAAGCCTGGGGAGACAAAGACTTCGCTTTCGAGATGGGAACCATGGCCCTATTATACTCGAATCGCTGCGTGTCTGTGTGATTATTTCCCGTGAATTTCGGTATGCAAGGTATTTCTTACTCTTATCCTCATTAAGGGTTTCACTTCAGTATTTATTATTATATCATTTACCTATCACTGGAGTATATTTCTTATCTTAAATTGCTTTTATATTTGATCGAGTAGTTTCCTTCTTCAAAGAGCTAGTTCCCTAAGCAGATAACATAAATGAGAACTCTCGAGTGCTTAGGCCTATCGTACAGACTACTTAATAGGTGATAAAAGCGCTATTATATATATATATATATACATATAATTATATACTTTATATACTTTATATATATATATATATATATATATTAGTGTGGTCCAAAAATATAAAGTTTGGAAATTCAATTCTCCACAAGGCTTGCCCTTGTTCCATATCCTATTAGTGATTTATTTGCCAAGTTTGAACAAAATTAAACAATGTTTACTGGTACCAACTTTCTGCAACTTTTTAATTAAACATCGAAAAATTACAAAATTCCCCTTTTGTCAGTACATCGATTACAATTATCAGCTTTAAGCAAATAGTGTCATTAAAATGAGAATCTGTCTATTAAGGCTATTAGACTAATGTAAAATTAATGACAGTCTTATAAAAATTGAATTATAAAATGAAAAATTGTAGATGTTCTTTATTGTTCAGTCCGACGGCCATAGAGCCGGTTCCTTTTACAAATAAGCCATGGCTTCTTCCTGGCCATTTGTTGCAAGCCCGTTGGAAGTAAATGGAATGATGGAAGTCTGTTGGGTGCTCTTTACACTTTTCCTTTCTGGCCGCTTGCTGGGCATTTCTGAAGTTTTTCTGTCTCTCCTTAGTCGTCAAACATCTGTATATGCCAGACATGCTGGAAGTTTGTGTCTTCTTTTTGCATCATGAGAAATGTTTTGTCTTCCTAATTTTTCATGGCATGAAAAGCATCTCTTGTGGAGATAGCGTACAGTTCATCCAGATTAGTCTCAAGTCAAAAGGTGCTTTTTAAGCTCACAATACTTGTCCTACATTTTGCAGAGCTTTCTTATTGGGCTTTCTTGCAGTCTGCTTACTGGGCTGGAATCCGAGCCTTTGCCCAGAGCCCCAGATAGCTATGGTAGCATCCATTGTCATTTGTCACTTTAACACTTTGCGCAATTGTTAGTCCCTCTTCTAGATGGTGAAACATAAGGTGTTTGAAAATAGTTCTATTGATTGGCAATTCAGATCCAAGGATACCCATTTCAGGCTTCTCTACTAGCCATATTTGTGGTGAACTGCTGGTCATTGCTTTTGCCATGACTATCAAACAAATATAAATAAAAAATAAAAAATTCTAGAATCTAAATATTATATAAAACTGAAATGACTATTAACTAGAATAATTGAAATATAGGGCCCTACGTATTGCATTGGTTAGAACAGTCACTCAAGCAGTCATACCATTAATGTCAAAATTTGTCAATATTTATTGCAAAGGCACATTGGGACATAAAAAAATTTAGCATTGATCTTGTTCCTACACTGCTTACTCCAGATCAATATCATAGTATGTTACTAATAAATAAATGATGTTTACCTCAGGTGACTGAATAACACAGCTACGTCTTCACAAACTTTACACATTTATTTCTATTAGAATTTTAATACTTGGGATTTACAAATAGTTGTTTCATTTATAATTTTTGCTTTTAACTACAATGTGTACTTAAATCTAAGTTGAAAAATAGTAATTGTTTAAACTAATTGCAAATACTAGAAATATTTTGTCAGAGTGTAGCCTTGTCTATTGGAATATTATTATCATTGTGATTGCCAACATGGTCACCATCTGGTGACTGAATATTTTATTGCTAATTAATCATGAATATACACAACATTAAACATCAAAACTATATTCAAAACTGTCCACATTCACTGCAATTCTACCCAATAGGAAACCAATGCAAGTTTGCCCAATAGGTAAATAATTATTGTGCACTGTGCAGATATAAAGTGAGAATCCTTTATAATTCAAAACTCGAACATTGATATTTGAGGTGCTATTTGGTTGGTACCCCTAAACATGTTCCAATTCAGTTCAAATTTTGCATGTGGATACCTACAACCATATGGAATAAGGGCAGCCTTGTGGAGCCGCATTATTATAAGAACATTTTTTTACATGTAATCTTGGACCACGCTAATATAATATATACACAAAGAGTGCAACCAATGGATTACCATCCAGAGTTGACATGTTCATGACTCTGACCTATTTTTAATTAGTAAATTCTATAACACCGGTGTCTTATGTAGGCTACAAGGTATCAATTGATGATGCACCGTAGGCAAGCTGTAACCAGGTCAAAAAGCAGGCCCTATTCAATTCAAGACCTCAGATCTCGTTGCACTGGGAATAAGGAATGACGACAGGTTACACGTTTATAATGATGAATTGTGTTTGGTAAAACTGTAGAAAATCAGTAGCAGTATTGAGCTGAAGACAGTAAATGCTGAAGATGTTATTGTGAAGTTTAAGACGAAGTGCCTTGGGTAAGTCTTAATTCCTTTAAGCATGTCGATGTACTCCTTACAAAAATCATTGTTATGCATCTATTAAGTGCCAGTCTAGTTATTGATGACGACGTATGAAATTATGGCGCTGAGACTCTCCTGGGCCAGGGACTGTTCTGTTTACTGAGAGAATATCTGCGTGGGTATCATGAAAAGTGCTATTTAAATTGGTATTATTGCACATTTATTAATTGTCTATTTTTTGAACTGAAGTCCCGAGATATTCTATCCCCCCTAAAGCATGAAATAAACCGGTTTAGAGTATCCGGGGGGACAAACCATTCTATCCCCCATCGTCATACGCATCAAGATAGCCAAGACGAAAATCCAGTAAAAATTATCAAAAACGAAGTAAATTAATTTCAGGTCGACGTACAAACTAATGATACGCAACTTAAAATATTCTATGTGTACAATAAATCCAAACAGTACGACTGAATACACTTAGAAACCGCTAAAAATGCAAACTAAACAAAATATTCCATTTCGCTAAGGCCTAAGGGGGATACTCATGTATGGGATACTCTATTTCGTGACACCGGCACCAATGGCCGGTACTGAGCAATTATGAGCAAAGGATGTGCTTAAGGTCCCTACACAGTAGCTGTCTCAGGGGAGGAGACTCGAGCCCGTACTTTAAACTTTACAGGGCAAGCGCTCTAAAAAGTCAGCTATCATGTCCCACTTGCTCTAACCAATCAGCTACCATGTCCAAAAAAGACGTAGGCCCAAAACATGACAGTGCCTTAGGTAAAGCAAAGTGCTGTGGATATGTCAATGTGCCTATATGGGAAGGTGAAATGAAGGACAAGATGCAACAATTTTAGTTTCTAAATGCTTATCTTGCTCATTTCTGCCAAATCATTTATCCAGAAATTTTCTGTGAGACTGTGTGCCTACTGTTCTGTTGTAAAATGTTTTATTATTAGCCACAAGAAACGTAACGTTGCAAAGTGTGAGAATATTGGAATTGGACAGAATGTGAGTGGATCAGTCTACGGTTTTTCTGCGCTCTCTCTGCTCAGTTTTAATTTATTTTGTAGAACAGCAAAATTTATACTTCATGCATATAATTATGGCAAATCAAATACATTATCAACTTAATAACTGATTATTATCTTATGAATGAAAGCTAAAGTTTCTCAATTCTGCCAAGATATGGAAACCAGTCTGTCCTCTGATCATAGTGCCGAGCGTCTGGTCAGGAGTATTTAGTGGCCTATTGTATTCTGACATTTACAAAGGGCCAATTCCAGAAAAAAAAACTATTCGGTGGTGCTACATGAGGCAGATCCACTGAAATTTTCAATTTTTACTTGGAATTTCCAAATCGCATGTGTTGCTATACTTGAATTTTGCAGTGGCGTATGAGGCTTATAGTTGGTGTCAGACTGTCAGGTGACATCAACTACTTTGACTTGATTACTTGTCTCTATAGTCTTTCTTTACCTTTGTTCCGTAAGCGCTTTAAAACCATTTAGTTCAGTCATGGTTTTCAGTCGTTAGGTTAGAAGCACCTCTGATGAGTCTCTCTTGTAAAGGCTTTCTTATAAATTTGTGATTACATTCACCAAAATTACAATTGTCTTGAAGAGACGCTGTATAAATCTGTGGTTACTTTTACGATAATTATTGAAATCTGGAAAAGTCTAGCCTACATGTGTACAATTCTCACAAAAGCATTTCGATAGACATTTTCTTCAATTGACTTAAGACCCTTTACGTGTGCCGACTAGCTTCTGTTGTTTCCTTGCTGTAACACATCAATTGTCTACTTGCTTGACTGATAGACATAAAATAGTAGTTAGTGGCTAATATCATGACGCTATAGAGGCGACACATGGCGATGTACAGTGTACGTATAGTTTGGCATGTCACGTGTTTGGCAATCTCCCTTGGTATAGCGACATGTGTGTTTCATCAACGACAGAGTGTGTGTGTCATATAAGATAACGTCATCATCGCTGTTTACGGACGAAGCAATGTCTTCTGGATAGGTCCCTGGTTCATAGATCCGGGGTAGTGGTCCTTATCGGTCGACTCTGCCAGTGATTGTGCAATCGTGTTTTGGAGGCCCGGATGTACCGAGTGACCAACCCACACCACGATAGTCTTTTTAAACCAGGGGATACAAAGATTGCACATACGGGTTAGAAAACCATGGCCCTACCCCAATCACATCGTTATTGATGACTGTTTCGGTGAATTTTTGGTATGAGAGTTTATTTCTTATTCTTATGTTCATTATGGATATAATTTATGAATGATTGTATTTTCATTTATCCATCACTGGAGTTCATTTCTTACATTAGATTACTTTTATCTTTGAGCGAGTAGTTTCCTTCTTCTATGAGCTAATTCCCGGAGCAGATAACTTCAGAACTCTCGAGTGAGTCTCGTCGAGGTAGCTTAATAATGGAACGACATATTATGCTGGAGAACCTCCACTATAGGCCTACTGTTTTCGCGCCGGTGTCTAATGCACAAGGCATCAACCGATGACACATCAAAACAAAGCCATTATGTGGTCAACACCCAGAAGGTCAGTTCGTAGGACAGAGGCAATAAATGGTGAATAAGCAATTTGGAAGAACAAAATGACACTAGCGACTGAGCAGAACGGGCAAAAGCAGGCAGATAGTTGCACAATCTAGGACAAAGTTAAGGTGAATTAACAAATGCTTTACTTGCGTATTTTATGTCATGAAGTTATGTTTGGTATGTTCAGGTGACGTTTGAGGTGTCTGTCATAGTGACCTCTTGTCCGGGTGACCGATCTCAGTGGAATAAATCTTTCACGATCTATCCTGTCGGTTTGAGCGAAAAACTGCTTGTCAATCTGGAACTGCAGTGCGAGTGTAAAAGCGAAGGGCGGAAATTTGAACTACTCCGGGTACGAAAGCTGCGACTCAATCTCTATATGATAATTCATTTGTTCGTCAACACAACTTCCTAAGTACTCTCCTGTCTCTGCATACATGCGTGATGTGTTGCATTGGCTGCCTGTGTCTCAGCGTATCTCATATCGCATTGCTGCTCTTGTTTCTCGTTGTGTTCTTGGCTGCGCTCCATCTTACTTGCGTGATCTTTGCCGCCCAGTGTCTGATGTTCCAGCGCGTCGGGTGCTTCGCTCTGCAACGAAGTGTGAGTTCCTTGTTCCACGGACTCGCTTGGCTATTAGGCAGCGCCGTGCTTTCTCGGTTGTTGGCCCTTCCATTTGGAATGACCTACCACTTAAGCTCCGTTTTTTACTTGTAAGCCATCTGACAGGGTTCTACAAGTCCCTCAAGTCTTTTTTCTTCAGTCGTGGCTGGGCCGGGAGCGCTCCTGAGTAGTTTCTTGAAGGGGCGCTATATAAATGCTCTGAATGAATGAATGAATGAACAACTACTCTGTGTTGTCAACACACTTACATTAACACATAGGCTACGTTTTACACCACCACTTCCTTTACCACATTATCATTTACAGTTATGTTACCACTTACACTTGTAGTTAGCCTACTACCAGTTACAGCTGCATTACCACTTTCGCTGCTGTGCATCTTAAGTCTTCTTTGATCAGAACGCTTCACATGAGATGCAATAGTCGATTGGTTTAGTATACGCCATGTAACACAGACCTGAGCTAAGCCACCATAATATAATATTATAATTGATTAACGCCGTCAGCTGATTCTAACCTTACCTTAGTTGCTGCTTAACGAGACTGTTTCATAACAAAGATGATTAGTGTCGCCCTCCTCCTTTCTCCAGGCTTGGGACTGGCACTGCCACAGATAGGGCAGTGGCGGAATTCTAATCTGTAGTTGTAAATTTGATTGTAATTTGTAATTGTAGTTTATATAGTGCCGCTTCAAGAGGAACTGATTCGAGGCGCTCTGTATGCCAGCTTAAGCAACTATAAAGTCATTAACACTTCAACGACGAGCTACATTGGATTCCCAATTTCCCAGTCACTTTTATTACACGCTTGTCGTTTTGTGTTAATAATTGAAAGTTTATCAGTTTGCATGCAAATTCAGAGATTACTAGAATAGTCAACAGTTGTGGACTCCTGCGTTTAAACGCAGAGCCTAACCAGTGAGTGCAAAACCTGGCTTGTTAAAGCGCACTATATAAATTTTCATTTGTATTGTACTGTATAGTGAATTCAATGCATCCAGTGTTGATATTTGAGATTTTGTCACAGTATGAACACGTGAAAATGAATTTTTAAAGTAACTTTTCTGAAATGTCAAAATGTGTTTTGTGAAATGCTCGAGCTAGTTAATCTGTGTTTGTGATTTGACGTTTAGGAAATCAACAGCCCCAAATGCAACTCAAGTGGAACATACGACTTTGGGGTATGCATCTGTAACCCAGGACTTTACGGACCACACTGTGAATGTGATGGCAGTCAACTGGGCAGTGCAGACTACGATGCTCAATGCAAAATGTAATTTCTCAGCTGTCTCTGACAGTGAAAGGCTTTTTGCAGTCAGTAATGCTTATGATGTTAGAAGTCATTAATGCCTATGTTCTTAACAGTCATTAATGGTTATAATGCTAGAGGTCGTTAATGCTTATGCTCTTAATAGTCATTAATGTTTATGCTATTAGGAGTCATTAATGCCTATGATGCTAGAAGTCATTAATGGTCTACGATGATGACGATGATGATGTTACCAATCATTAAGATTTAATATAATTTCACATGAATTTGCTAATTGCCAGGATTTAGAAATCTATTATTGCATGATTTTGTATAATCACCCATGTTCGTAGTTCATGTAGATTAGTGTATTAGTCCTACCCTTTCGGATTAAATTACTGATAAAGTATAATGCAGGCCCGTGTTAAGGGACCCTGGGGCCCTGGAGCACTCTGTCATGTTGGGGCCCCTCCGACTTTTTCGGCTCCTCCTCCCTTCCCTTTCTCCTCCTCTCCCGCCCGTCCCTATTTCCCCCCTTCCCTTATTTAGTAATATTCAAGTCTGCTCAGACTCCAATAAGCAACAAATTCAATAATAATAATAGCCTAAGTAAGCATATTAATTTTACTCAGGCATATTATAGCTTCATTACAATTTCCGTTGTGTTGAGAACCGATCGTTCGTTGTCGCCTCCAAAAGGTAGGCCTCTCTCAGAAAGAAATCACACTGGTGACAGATATACTTTGAAAATACAATATTACAAAAGAATCTGAAAATTACGAAATAACATTGTAGGCGAATATATATTTTACAGAATGAAATCTTACCTTGTATTTTCACATCAGAGCAATCCCTTTGCATAATTAGCATTATACAAGTTATAGGCCTACAACTAGTAGTATAATTGCAAAAAACTGATATACTTTCTGCGACTGCTTTGTCTATAGCCTGTTCGGATGAGTAACTTTGAGACTGATAGCCTGCCATAACTTCTGAATTTTGCGGCTTCATAAGGAATAGACATTGCTTTGTCTATAGACTGCTTTGTCTATAGCCTGTTCGGATGAGTAACTTTGAGACTGATAGCCTGCCATAACTTCTGAATTTTGCGGCTTCATAAGGAATAGACATTGCTTCACAATAATATTAGGCGTTGATAGACTGAATTGTACTTGAAATTGCAAACATTTCATTTCCACGTACCCTGTCTTTAGAACTCAAATTATCATCGTCACGTTCGTCAGCGATCGATCTGCCGACTATTTCCGGCTCACTATCATCACTAGCCTCTCCAATCACAATCACAGGCACGCTATCATAATCAGACGCAGATTGCGATGCAGTACTATTAGGCTACTTTCAAAGAACGTCGTCAGTTTTGGGGTGCTAGTTAACACTTTGAGATTTGGCTTCCTTGTTCAAGCTTTTCAGGCCTTTCAAAAACCCTCTGGCATACATGTACTTGCAAGTGCTCGACATTATTGAATGATTATTCAATACTTTAAGTTTAAGTTATAATGACTAAAACTACAGCAAAGTTACCGCAGCTGTAGATTTAACGACTGATAGATAGATTGAATAATAGATGGATACGAATGAGAGAGAAACGGTTCTCTGCCTTGCATGCATACTACATATATTATATATACATTTATATATATATTAGATTATACATACATTCATACATGCAGTATGCACACACATACATAACACTTACTTACACATATGCATGAACGCCCAAAGGCTATGTATACGTATGATAATAGTTCAAATTACATTGACTTCTGACCCTAGGCGGCCGCCAGTCGTGGCTTGAACCTGGTTCGCCCGGTGAGCTGAAGCACGGACCCCTAGTTTACATAGGAGCCCTTGGCTGAAGGCATGCTGTTCAAAGTCCACGGCAGGAAGAGAAGAACGAAGAGATAGGTACAAAGACAAACAGAGATACGTATACCGAAGCGTGGTCAGTCTAGACTCTAGACTCCCTTGACTAGTACGGTAATAGCCTCACCCAAACTAACTCCAGCGTCATATCTGAGAAGTTTAAGGCTGAGTGGAAAATAATGTGACTTGTCGCCGTACTTTAACAAATATGAATTCAAGTTTTTTCACCAAAAGTGAATAAGTGAATTCAATTTGCGTTTTGAGATGCAGAAAAAATTGCTCTTATTTGGGATTGGGGGCCCCTTTCTCGTCGGGGGCCCTGGAGCACGTGCTCCGTGTGCACCAATGGTTAACCCGGGCCTGGTATAATGTGATTTATTGTTCTTGTTGATTAGTGTTTTTCTTGGGATTAAATTATTACTAACACACAATCTCACTTATGCTTTGAATATTCTTCAGGACAAACACAAGCAAGGTTTGTGAGGGACGTGGCCAGTGCTTATGTGGCAAGTGCGACTGTCAGGCAATCAGTAGTAGCAACACTTCACGACGCTACAGCGGTTCATACTGTGAATGCAACAACTACAACTGCGACTACTCTCATGACGAACTGTGTGGAGGTCTGTTGTCGATGAGCAAATTACGATGTAAATTTAGTGAAACGTAACGTAACGTTGTATTGTAACTAGATGAGGATGAACATTTTATGTAACATACTGTAACTTCGTACTGTAACAAGAGGATGCAAAAAATAAAGTGTAACGTAGTGCAACTTTGTACAGTGACTGAGGAACTTAATTACAATGTAAATTTAGTGTGACATAGTGTAACTTTGTAACGTGACTGAACTAGCCTACAATGTAAATATAGTGTGACATATATAGTGTAACTTTTAATGTAACTAAATTATGGCGCGAATTCTTGTAACGTAATGCGACTTTGTTTCAAAGACTAGGTGTGGGTGAGTTGTTTTATATGTTGCTTGCTTGTAAGATTAAAATTGTATGAATTGCGTTTACATAGATTTATTTATAGATTTATTAATTTGTTTTTGTGATTGATTACATTGTCTCGCTTTTGTTTATGTAAAAGGGATGTGTGATAGCCTAATGCGTAGCATGCTGGGCTGTCATCTCAGAGGTCGGGGTTCACATCCTCACCAGGGTTGATGTTTGTTGTAAAATATTTGCTCAACGTGTTCCCTGTAGCCAATATGGACTTAGTGAGTAGACTGACTGTATGCCGTAGGTGAGTCGATCAGACAGTGAGGGTGAGCATTGACCACCCGGCCTCACATAGTCTATATACTGAGACTAATTATTGTAATTGTAATTAAACATGTAGATAGGACCACTTCAAAAGACCGCAAGCATAGGCGCTTTTTCCGCCTGCCTATCTGATGTTAAATGCTGTAAACTGAAAGCGCGCTGAGAAAATGATGTTCATAACATTTCAATTCATGGCTGGCTCTTTCGGTGATGCATCAGCTGATTCATTTGCTGGTTTGATCTTTAGGAATGTAAATTGATGATTTAAAAAGGTAAACTATTTCCCTGTTTAATTTGAATAACTGACCAATATATATTAACATATATTAACATATATATATATTAACTAAATGATTGTAACATATAATTGTTATTGACTAAATAATGTAATGTACTGCAATGTCAGCAGTCAGCAATGGGTCGTCCACAAAGAACGTTTGAAAAATATCACCGTATACCTTGAAATCCCCCACTTTGGACCTCTCCCTCGCCCCTTGTCCGCGTATGTCCGGTTTTAACATAACCCCGGCTGTACTTAAATAACTGCACGCACTAAATTTTGATACAGACTTCCACTCCTACCCTTGTCCGCATTTGGGGGACTCCTCCCTACGTGCATTATCGCGGACGGTCTTTTTGAACGAACCCCCGGAAGCACTGTGTCAGAAGCATTGTAGGTTATTAAGGCACTCGCTTAGTTCCCGATAAGCTCCTCTCAGAAACACTAAGATTGATTATTGCTGGATGGTGGTTGCTCATTTTTGATTAATCAGGCCTGCATTTGTTTATTGACGATTGACTTGTTGTTTTACAGGACCTACAAGAGGTGTATGCAAGTGCGGACAATGCGAGTGCATCAAAGATGTATGGAGCGGTACCGCCTGCGAATGCCCAGTGAGTCAGGCAACGTGCTTGGCCAAGGATGGTGTAAGTATTGAAATGTTTAATTACTGTTAAATAAATTCAATAATTACTGAGTCTTACCTATTCTATAATTGCTAATACTTTTTGTTGAGTCTTCATTGATAATTGTAGCGTCTTGCCTTCAACCGTCCTTGATCCTCTGACAATTTAGTTAAATCTGCTTTGGTGTGTCGTCTCCCCCAATATCTGATCGAGTGATAAATCAGTCCACGACTTTATGTAATCAGTCTGTGTGAATTTAGGTCTACCTTCAGCTCCTGATCGTCAAACTGTACCTCGGATAATCTCCTTTTCCATGCGATCGCCTCTCGCTGGTTCGGGTTGTGAGTGCCATTCATGCGTGCGTGCCTGAAGTGGCACTTTATAAATGTCAGATTACAATTCTGTAACATAGCATTTCTAAGTGACTCATTTCTAAGTGCACCAATATTTTGGTAGCATGAGTTTCACCGAATGAATTCTGTTTGAATTTGTGAAATTTCAGTCAGTCTGTAACAACAAAGGTGAATGCAAATGTGGAGTTTGTGACTGTAACAAGGACGTCACCTACAAAGGACTAACATGTGAAGAGTGCCCAGTGAGTAACTTAAGTCAGTCGTCCTTTCACCGGTTCATTCGTTCAAAGCATTTACGCTAAACCTCTTCCAGATATTACTATTATGCATTTATGATGCCACTCTAATGACCAAGCATCAATTGATGGTGCTGAGTATTTGTGAGTGAATGACTTGCTTAAGGTCCCTACACTGTAATCGACTTCTGACTTGGGACTGGCATTGCCGGGGTACAAGCAATGACAGAGGTAACTTCTGCAGCTACTTAGTAGGCTACACACACGAATAACACAGTTTACCTATCTTTTTCCGTCAGTAAAAACAGGTTTATGGTGACACGCTGTAGTAAAGGATACTCATGATATTTCATAACATTGGATTCATCTGTTGAATATTCATGATTTTATTAAAACGGTATTGTAAAGTGGTCAAGTCCTTTAATAACTATAAAATCTTCAATACTAACAGTTAGGCCTATATAAATTAGGCATGCATAGAAAGAGAGACAGGTAGGCCTAGGTAGATAGATAGGCAGACAGACAGACAGACAGTGAGACAGACAGACAGAGATAGATAGATAGTTACAGCAATACTAAACATGAAATTCATTTCATATTGTATATTGTAAGGTAAGGTAATTGTTGTATATTGCTTGTCTTCTTCATCTTTATTATAATGACACATCGTCGTTAAACAGCAACTGTACATGAAGAAGAGTTTGATATAGAGTTATGTTTTGTCGTAGACATGCCCAGGAGAGTGTGAGCAGAAGAAGCCGTGCGTTCAGTGCAAAGCCTATCAGAACTACAAGACAATCTCAAAGGAGGATTGTGAGGCCAACTGCACCCATGTCGAAGTCGTCCTTGAACTGGGACACAATGGTTTGGAACTCTGAATTGTCCCACACAGACATTACTTTATATTTAAGCGCCTTTACGAGTTACAAAAATGCGCTATATTAAGTGTTCTCATGCATGCGTATACATCCATACATACATACATACATACATACATACATACATAGTTTACACACATACATACATAATATATACACGCGTGCGATAAATGAATCCAGTATAAGATGTTCAGCTGTTGTTGATAGTTGATAGTTTTATGATAAGTAACACCATCTGGATTTGGTTTTCTAGGCATGTAATAATTATAGGGCTTGTACTTTTCAAGAATCTACCGTATTTCTTCATTGTGAGTAGTATTGCTAGACACACCTCAGAACAAAATGATGAACGAGAACACTGGAAAAGTCCAGCGTGTGGAATGGAAAAGGCGTGCCAGGAACCATCCTTTTCCGTGAAGATAGTAATGATGAGAGGTAATCACAGGATCTGTTGTTGCGTTTATTAAATTACGACGCTTGGCTATCGCTTCTGCATAAATTAAGGATTACGTTACGCTATATATATGGAGTCGTTTCTTTGGTTAAACAGAGGATCCGGACAACTGGAAGACCTGCAAGTTCCGTGATGACGACGACTGTGATGCAACGTTTGAATATCATTTCAACTTCAACATCGTCAAAGTTCAGGCAACAAAAGGTGACGACTCATTGTTTCTAATGAACTTATGTGTATATATATATATTGTAACATCCTTTCTTAAACTAGGGTAAAATTAAAGATGAAACTCGCTTGGAAGAGGTTTTTGAAAGGATGTAATATTTACAACAAGAGATTAAACAGACATAACATTCGAATTTCGATATAGGATAACTCACATGACCCAAACTGCGTAGAAGTTCATTCAAGACGTTCGACATAGGAAACATTTGAAGGTCCAACAACTCGAACAACTAAAGTGCAACATAAAACTCTAAACGTGGTTGCCCCTTGACAATGGCGAAGAACCAGAAATCTAATACGAAAATACAAAGGAGAATTGGCTGCCCTAACATGAGATCACAACGCTGTGTCTCTTACACAAAATCTAAAGCCAATCTCAAAGCCTCTACAACGCAGAGACTTAAATAGGAAAATAATGTCACCAGAGGTCGGAAAATAATGTCACTAGAGGTCGGTAAAGACCAACAGACCCTCCTGCCTATCCCAATGTCCGAAACAGGTACCATCACACAACAATATATGTATATATATAATGTGGATGGATTACAATATGCCAATATATATATATATATAATATATACATATTTCTATATATATGGCGCCTAAACTGGAAGCATGAAAATAAGTCCACACTGTAATCAGCACTTTTTATAGAAAAAAAATGAATTTAATGAGTAGAAAATCTCGTATGTGTAGCCTATGTGTTAAGGAATCATAGGAACTTGTTGTTTTTTTCCGTATGTTGTGGAACCAGTGGCGTAGCTAGCTTTTCATGGGCTCGGATGCAGGGTTCACGCATGGGTCCCTGTTTGGCCCTATAAGGCCTGTAGCCATGTGTTCTTACGGTCTTACCAATATTGTCATGATCTCATAAAATCTTGTGTATGCCATCCGCCACTTACGTCTAATAGAGTGCTGTTTGGCAGCTGGTTATATTAAAGAATATACTTACTTACTTACTTACTTACTTAATGCCTAAATCAAGTTCTTAGGTCACAGTCATAAAGTGTGGCATAATATCTGTGGGCCCCTGGTAGTCGTGGGCCCGGATGCCTTGCACTCCCTGCACATTAGTGTATGATAGCTACGCCGCTGTGTGGAAATATAGTTGCAATTGCAATTACAGAATGTCCTACTCCAGTGAACATTCTGGCAATCGTCCTCGGCGTGATTGGAGGGATCATTTTGATTGGCCTCTTGCTCCTGCTCATCTGGAAACTCCTTGTTACTATTAACGACCGGCGTGAATATGCAGACTTCAAGAAGGAGAAAGCACTCTGGCAAAAGGTAATCGTGCATTTCTTTATTTTGTATTACTTTTTTATTATGGATTGTTATGATTATTTTTTATAATGCACTATTTTTTTATTATGCATTATTTTTTATTATGCATTATTTTTTTTATTAAGTATTATTTATGTTATTGATTATGATATTGATTAGTTTTGGTATCTTAGGAATATTGATGACTGACTGTTGTGGAAAAAACACGTCAATGAATTGTTTAAGTTACAATTTTTTCTCTGCATTATTTATTTCTCTATCCACTTTGATGAGTTTGGTAGCTTTGGAGCATTGACAACTGACCGTTTACGAAGCCATGTAATTTGACTGAACTGGATCCTTTTATGCCACAGACTAAGTTACCGTACTACTTATTGATTTTACTGACCTGCACTCTAAATTTTTCCAGGGTGAAAATCCGATCTACAGGCAGGCGACTTCAACTTACAACAACCCAACCTACGCCAACAACAGCTAATCAGTTGATGTTCTTCTCTCTGGGATGCAGACAGGTTCAGGACTGGAATGCATCAGTCCAGGACGCTTTAGGTTTTCTCTTGATTCTGTGACCAGAAAGGCGACAGATTCTGGTTGCCTCATCATCTTTCTACCAGTGTTTGATATGTTTCAAATAATGCCTATGGTAGAGTTGTTGCATTCTGACGCTGTTGGTTTCTATTTCTAATCAAAATAAAATGTTAGGTTTTTGCTGTCTATGGAAGGAAGATCGTAGCTTCTTTGCGTGCATATTGCAGGATTTCTGCTTGAAGTGTTCCTTAATAAATTGTTTTTGTCATATCTGTCATCTCAGTGCGTGACATTGGTGCTTCTTTGCCTTTTTGGTCGGCTGTTGAGTTTTGTTTACAGCGTTGAGGAGTGGGTTAGGCCTTGCTGCTTTCTTTGAAATTGTTGCAGGCCAACCTGAATTAAATTTAACCCTTACCTGTTATGCTAACATGCTGGCTGGTTCTGCAATCGAAAGGTTGTGTGTTTGTTTCTTCTGAGCAGATTCCAGGTAGCAACTCTGGGGAAGTTGTTTGCACACACATGCCTCTGTCACTGAGCAGTACAGCTAGCGCAAGTAGGGAAGTAGAGCAAGTCCTGCAATGGCCTTGTGTCTAGGACTGTAGGATGCTGGAAACCGGACTCGGACCTCCTCGGACTACTCTTTTGGACAACCCTTCTGACTAGACGCAGCGCTCGTGAATAAGCTGGTGCCCTGCGCTTGGCTTTCGAGTGGCGCTTTAGAAATTTGAAGATTACGATTACGATTACGATCTATTACCGAGTCATGGGCTGCTAAAGAGTGAGAAATAAGTGCATCCCCTACATTTTATCGGGATCTTACGTTTACTTTACTGGGCCCAAGAAAGGCAAGTACTGGTAATTCCTGTCAGTATTTGCAGTTATTCGGGTTGGCAGATTGCAGAATGTATTTGTTTTTGTCATCTGCATGTGGTCATGCAATCCCAGTCAGCACAATGCCAGTGCAATGACAGTACTGTTGTTTCAGAACCTTTGCATTTCTGCATTTACCTTCTATCATTTGTGGTGTTTTAGCACATTTGCAGTCTATTTAGTTACATTGACTTCTGATCTACAAACTTTCATTGTATAAAAATATTTATTTGATTTGATGCTAATGGCGTATAAACTTCTGTTCAATGATATTCTGATTGATTATCTTTGTCGACTGAACAACTTCTCACAACTGTGTTTCTCTATCTGTCTGACCTAATGTTTGCTCAACATTACTACCGGATTGACTTGTGGTCCAACACTGGTTATAATTATCATAGGTCAAAATGTTACTGGTATTTGCCCAAATGTGACCCAAATTTTGTTAACCAAAGCTTTACATTATCCCAGCACGCTGACATAGCCACGACCTGAGGTGAGCATCCATCATTATATTTCGATTATGTATTCACCTCATGTTGTAATAACTTATAGAATAAGAAATATGTTTAAGTACATGCTTTGGCATTACATATATAAAAACATTTAAACGGTACAGAGTAGTTTATGCCTATAGTCTCATACACAATCGACTTTGTTATAACTATACACCGATATAATTTGGTGTTTTCAGTGAGTTTTAAGACGTTTCCAATTCCTTATTTTTGAAAGTCACAATATTCCTCTATGACAGAGCTGTTGAAAACTAATCAGACATTATTATTACATTTCTACGTTTGTATGTGCATTTATCTCATTTAAACCTTGATGTTTAAAACTTTGATGTTCAAACTGTCTGTACTTGTTACTGAAGCATGTGTGCCAAATAAAGTTACTAGTACTCCTATTTCTGTTATTAATCAATCAATCAATCGAAATTTATATAGTGCCCCTTAAAGGGCCCTACTCAAGGTGTCCCGACCCAGGACAGGGTTGTTGGCTATTAACAAAAACCTCGGTTCTGTCGTATGTAATTGAGTTATATGTTGCTGACCGTTTGAAGAACTCAGACTTTTCTGTTGCTGATTGACCCCATGACTCTGGAACTTTCTGGGATAGCATTCGCTCTGCAGTCTTTTCTGGCCTTCAGATCTTGAATGAAATCTCATGTTTTTGTGGACTCGTTTCCTCTGTAGGCCATTTCCATATCTTTTCGGATTCACTTTATGGCTTTCGTAATCATATCGATTATGGAATATCATATCGAACTCTTGAAATTACAAGGGTTTGACAGCGTCTAAAAAAGCGAAGTCGCTGGAAGAGCCTGGAACGAACGTGTTCACAGGCACATAGTGAAAACATAATCGATAGGTGGGTTGAAATCGATTCCAGGTCAAGATCCAAAGGGTTCAGGCATGCAGACATTCGCACGGCTAAGTTGGATGGTGCTTAAGGGAAGAAAAGGAATCAGGAGAGGATTTGCGAAAAGGCAGTGTTCAGTTTTGAGTGAAAGACCTGTGAAGAGATAGCAGGGAGTGAAGTTTTTGCTTTCGACCGAACTCAACTGGGAATTTGACACGTAGAGCGAGTTTTCCTAGTAGCGACCATCAACCGATGCCCTGTTAAACTGATGATATAGAAATTCTTCGGTTATTATTATAATTATTTCTGGCTTTTCATGACATCAGGCCCGTAGCCAGAGTCAAATTCAAGACGAGGCAAATCCCCTCCCATTCCCGTTCTTTGACCTTCGCTCCCAACATCTCCGCTTTCCTATCCCTACCTCCCTCCTTTTGGTCCGTTCCCATCCCTTCTCCTGCCTTTTCCACCCCGTCCTGTCCCCATACTATTCCCTTCCCTTTCCTTTAAATGGGAACTGTGGGGTCCGGGGGTGAAACCCCCGGGAAATGTTTAATATTGGTGGGCATATTGTAGCTGTTTAAGTGGTGGGACAAATGTCCGACCACTGCTCGGATTTGTGCCACCACTAATTTGAATAGGCCTAAATGTATCGCGCGAAAAACATTTTTCACCCTTTTTTCAATGACAAATTTTACTCTCACCAGGTATTTGTCCCACCACTTCAAATTCACTAAAATATGCTATGTTAAATATTGTACATAAGTTTCTTACTCGTAGGTGAGTTTTAGAGCATTTTGAAGTAAATAAAAGTTGCCAATAGAAGCAGCATTCTGTTATGCCTAAATACATTTTGAAATGTTCTGTTAAAGCCTGTCTGCAACTATTAGGCCTACCATACCTAAAGCCGAAGCAAATTTTGAAATAAACACGACATTTTTGTGGATGTTTTGCATGACTCTAATTGCGTTGTTCAAATTGTTCTAACTTGTAAGATGTATTAACACATTTCAGTTTACTGTGATAATAACAAACACTTTTCAAGTTGTGTAACACAACAGAATGTAGGCCTAATCAGGGGCGTCCATCCTATGGGGGAATGAAGCAGAGATCTTCATAGTAGCCTTTTCAGGGGGGGAAAGAATTTTTTCACTACTCATTTTTTGAATTTAAGAAATTAATAGATGTGCTTTTGATTTTCGAAAATGCTTTTCTTTGTTTAATTTAATATTAAAATCATTGTGCTGTTCTCCGACCGAGCTGACGATTAGTCTTCAATTTCATTATTTTGGCCTATCGTTATATAGTCTTTGGTAGTACGATGACGTCACACTGTGTATGAGACTTGAGTTATAATGCGGTTCTATGAATTTGCAATTTGATTTTACTAGACAAGTAATCATTGTAATCATGCCCAGAGACAATGTTTTACTAAAGTATAAATGTTGCGAGCCGTTGTGCGGCATGCTTATCCGTAGTGACAAATGGCGCATACATTGTACTACACACCACAAGTGGAAGACTACAAGGTATGTATAACTTTGAACATTGTAAAGTCTGTTACCGCCGACAGAGTAGCAGTGGCGCAACAACCATATAAAGAGGGTGAACAAAGTCCAGAGGCCCCGAAGTCCCAAGGGCCCAAGTTTTCTAACTAAAGAAATTAATGTCTTTTTTTCAATTTTTTTAGTTCAGACTGCAGAGTCGCTATAGCCTGTATATGACGGATGCTTCATGATACATGATTATATCATACACAGGTCCACAGACATATAGGTCACCGGATTATGATGTGTCGGATTATGTGACTCACACTATTGAAGCAAACACTCAGTTGTATAAAAAAGATACGTTAACTTGGGTGCGCGCCAATAGACCCAGCCTGTGCTAGGCATGATTCTCTCTTTCACGTTTACAACCACTGCATTCCCCAAACGGTAGATAACTCATCTCGAGCGCTAAGAAATATGCCTGAAATAATATCTGCCTTGTTCTCACTCACTCTCTGTCTGTCTGTCTGCCTGTCTCTCTGTCTCTGTCGGCTGTCGCAATGTCTCTGTCGCAATTCAGTGTCCCTCTGCAAGCCATGTGGCCTGTACACACCATAAGCCTACATAACTCCAGTCTCCAGTCTTCATGTTACTCGACGTTATATATAATAAGTAGCCTAGTCCTTCATGTTCACAATACAGTCATTCGTTTACTTTTAAATATACTACCTAAAGACCTAAACGAAAATTATCAAAACAGCGAAGACCATGATAGGAATGTACAGTTCTGGCAGTTAGAAAAGAGCAGAGAAAAAGTCAAGAGATGGAGGCTGCTTTTGTCAGTAGGCCTACACCTACCATCAATTCTTTAAGATGCAAATCTCAAGTCCCGATTCTTCCTGTAGCTGCAGCTGTTACGGATGTAGCTAGTCTACGCACTCTGCTGCTTTGAAGAAGCACCTATTGTAATTTTAGTACTTATGTTATAATACTGTCTGGCCGTTCTGGCCGTACGCCTCTGTCTGTGTAATGCATAATGTTGCTTGATTAATGACTTAAACGTTAAAGAATTCAGCCTTAAAATTATACTTCAAATTTCGATAATAAAGATTTTCTCTTTTGTCGACAGTCGACCAGTCGTCTGGGGCTGTCGTCGTGGGGGCATTCTGATAAAAACAAACACTTTTCAAGTTGTGTAACACAACAGAATGTAGGCCTAATGTAACAAAATAAAAAGTTAGTTCTTAATATTCGACAACCAGAAAATTGAAAACAGAAACAAAATTGGAGTTTAGGATATACTGAAAATTTAAATCTTGTTTTTACGATGTTACGTTTGACGGTTTGACATGTTAGCCTACATTACAAATATCAATGTGTCGAAATTAATATGTTTATAAGCTTATTCATGATGATGTTGCATCATTTTCACACTGAATGCCAAATAGATTCTGTGATGGCCAGAGCTGTCCCATCTCCTCAATGTTTATTTTTATATTCTGATGAGCGTAGGGTAATGCAAAGCCATTCAGTCTAGCGAATGTTTTCAGATGTCTTAGACTGTTAAACGATCACTCACAACAGCATGACCCTATATCGGTAAACAATGCAGAAGCTGCAGAATTGTAAAAAAATATCTGGGCAGAAGACTTCCTGGCATGAAACGAAGGTGTCCTTTAGAGTAGCTGGCAACGCATTTTTTCCTTCTCGTACCAGCTTATTAGTAGTCACTCCATTCCATCTAATTTCCTGTAATTATTTCCCTCTATTAATTTCTTTTAAAAACATTGATATTCGTAAAAGTACAAGCAATTTTTATAAGAACATTTTCAGGGTTATTTTGTTAATGATAGTAGTCTACAAATAAATTACTACAAAAAATAATAATAACCGCTGAAATCGTTTCTGTGTCTCAATTTCAAGTTTCTATAAGATGTATTTCTATGCCCCATCTTCCTCTACGCCTAAAAATGCCTAAATGACATTTGCTGCATAACTGTCATCAGTTTTATGATCTGTCTGTTTCTTCTAATTCGAGAAAATGAACTTTCCCCCTTGTTTCACAGTTAGGAAATGAAGTTTAGACTGACGTAGTCGTTTTGTAGGTTGTCAACTCATCATGATCTTGTCCTGTAGTGTAACCGATTAAGTCTTCTAATCCTATAGGCTTCTAGCTTATTTGAAGTTATTTCTTAAACTGATTTTGTAAATAGTATTAAATGTGAATTTAGAAAGAAAACAGATAGCTAATCTTTTAATTACTTTTGATTACCCGAACTTATGAAAGAAAGCAAAATGACGATTTGAAATTGTAGACTGGTTTCATAGGAAGACCTATACCTAGATTGCGTTCGTAGTCCTACATAATTATAAAGGTCAGCAGAGGTAGGCTAACCCATTAATATTATTTAGGTCAGACGCTTGGAGAAGATGCCAGGCAAAGTAATCAAATACTCTAATTACACTTTACATAATATTTTAATTCTCATGTCGAAGAACGACGAGGCATGCCTCGTCTTGCCTCGTCTTGAGAATTACGCCGAGGCACTCGCCTCGTCTTGCCTCTTACTGGCTACGGGCCTGCATGACATGACTAATTGTATATTGGCTGAGATCGTACAGCCTCTCCATACAGTGACGTTCATTGGGCTTGCTTAAATGCCATTGATGGCAGTTGAGTACAGTTGGACCATAGCGTTCCATTACGACTCTTGACTCTATACAAAATAGCCATTGTGTCGATTATAGAAATTTTTCATCACCAGTCCTTGAAACTTACTTAAAATAGATATCAGACCAACAATAGACTTACAGTTCGTTATCAAAACAATTGATTACATGACGTAAAGCGTAACAAATGAAGCATGCTAAAGACCTAATTTTAACTGGTTATTCGTGGAGAAGATGCGTTCATACTCTGTAGCTGATAGACAGACTATCTCATAAATATGTCAACAGATTTGATAAGAAAACCAAAAACTTTCCTGTTTTACGAATTAGGATTGTTTTTTCACCTTATTTTACGACTACATACACGGCAATAATGGTCTATGGGCTCCATGTGAGCATACTGGCAGGATAATTGTGTCGGCCTACTAGTGTAGGCTACCGGTACCTATAGTAGCTACACGAGCAGCTATACGTGCCTCCAAACAAAATTAAGTGTTCAACAAGAAAGTGGTCAAGTCCTTTAATAACTATAAAACCTTCAATACTAACAGTTATATAAATTACATAGAAAGAGGGGCAGATATAGGAGATAGATAGGCATATAGATAGACAGACAGACAGACAGACAGACAGACAGACAGACAGACAGATAGATAGATAGATAGTTACAGCAATACTAAACGTGAAATTAATTTTTTAATTCGTTCATGAAAACAATGTCTCCGCACGAAAACTTCAAACTTCGAGGTCGATCGGCTGCCTTTGACCAATACGCCCTTCTCGCCCATCACACGAATGCAGGGATTGCACGCCGACTGTTTTTAATATAACCACACGAGAAAAAAAGGTTCGTGTGGCATACGTGTAGAACTCACGCATCAAAGGCCACACGCGTCATCTGTCCTTGTCTGACGTTCACGATCTGGTCACGAGCCTTGTATATTACCATAGATCATTGTTTTTTATTACATGGCACGCGCGCCTCCACCTGTACCATAGGTGAACACGCAACAATGAGCGTTTGAGAGAGCACGATGGAGTGGTGGACCAACCATGCGTCGACGTCAGAGAATCTGGGAGGCGGTTAGGAGCACGCTAGGCTACACGTAGGGAGGCCTATGTGTCTGCACGGATCAGTTCCTCGATCAATTGGCGTATCAATAACGTAATTGTTAGTCTTTAAGCCTGCGAATCGATCGTCTTATCTCCGCTGCACGTAGACCTATATCCTCACTGGGTCTTTTGTTTCCCTTTGAAAACATTCGAGACGGGTAAAGCAAAATAAAAACATATGCATACAAGCTTAGTTGATTCAAGTTATAAGTAGGGTCCGACTATATATATGCGCTAAGCATGTACGTATGTTGCATGCATGTATGCCTACAATAATAATAATAATAATAATAATAATATTTATTCTTTAATGAAGCGCTTGACAAACGCATGCAGTGCGCTGTAGGCCTACATGTACATGTTATGACGATGAAACAATTCACAAGAACACAATTACAGAAGATATAAATCAACAAGTGCAATGTATGTGTATTACGTGTATGTATGTATGTATGTATGCATGCATGCATGCATGTATGTATGTATTGTAGAGTCATGGCCAAAAGTTTGCGACCACCAGCGCTCGTGAATAAGCTGGTACCCTGCGCTTGGCTTTCGAGTTACGCTTTAGAAGTTTGGAGATTACGAATACGAATACGAATACTTTGGGGCATTTTTCCAATGTTGTGATAGTGCTTAGGCTATTCCTGAGCTATTCTTCTATGCAAGTGAGCCTATTTTTCTATTAACGTTGTGATAAAAGATTGCTACTATGTTAGATAATTGGACAAATAGTTGGAAATATTTGGATATTAGTTTAAAAGTCCATAGTTTGATCATTTTGTCCCAGTCGTTTTGCTGTCGTTTCCGGCAAGAAGCTGTACAAAAATCGTTATTTCAATATCCTAATAGTTTTAGAGATTTTATTGCAAGTGTGATCAGATCCAGATTACTTGGGTCTCCAGGCAAGAAACCCAGCAAAAGAACAACTGAAAGAAGATTATTCGATGTTGGTCTGCAGTCGTATCGTCCTGCACGAAACCCTAACATAACACCAAAGGACGTATAAAGGACTGGCTGACCTTTGGTCATAAGTACAAACAGTGGTCTTCTGAGCAGTGGGAGAGCGTTAAGTTTTCGGATAAGAGCACTTTCATGCAGTTCTACAGTTTCTGCAGGCATGTGAGGAGACCACCTAACCAAAAGCATAATCCCAAGTACGTCAAACCGACAGTGAAACAGGCACCTAAGGTCATGGTGTGGGGAGCAGTGTCAGTCTGTCAGGTGCTGGACTGACTGGTCTGTGGATAATGCCAAAGAACACCACAATGAATGGAAAGATGTATTGGAACAACCTGAGAGAGAAACCGCCAAACTTCATCAAAATCCATGACATCAGCCACTTCCAAAAGGACGGTGCACCAGGCCATGTCATGGAATAAAGGCCGTCAAATCCTGGCTGAAGCAGTAGCGCATTGTGCTGCTGGAGCCGTGGCCCGGTAGCAGTCCAGACTTGAACATTATTGAGAGTGTGTGGAAGGTGTTCAAACAGTAGGTTTCTGTCCACAATCCAACTTCTGAGGCAGTCTTGATCAACTGGATCAAGGCCGTATGGATGCGCGAGAAAACACCTGAGTTCTGCTGAAACTGACCCGATCGATGCCTCTGCGCATACAAACTTGCATTAAAAATAAAGGACATCCTTGCAAATATTGAATTTCAGTTCTATTGCTGCATAATGTTAATTGCTGTTATAATGTTGCACAGAAAGTAGAAGCCGTGGAAAATCTTTGATTTTTGAGCACTGAAGCTTCAATGTCCTAAAACGAACGTTTGAAAGGATTAGCAACTTTGAACATCAACAGTGGCAAAGCAACTTGCTATTTTTTCATGTTATTGATGGATTTGCCCAAAGTAAAGCTCGTATAGCATTTTTGAATGTTAAGAAGTGATGACCACTTCTGATCTGATGTTCTGACATTCCGAATGCAGAACAGGCCTCTAAATCGTTCTAGTTCTTATATGCTGCTCTGTTACTGGTAAATTGTAATTACATCATATTCATATCCGATAATGTAAAGTAGGCTTACATGTATTGTACAGAAATCATATCATCATATGTAGTTAAAGCGTCCAAGAATGCACAATTTCACCCTCCTCACCAAGAATAAGCGTAACTACATTCTGCGAGTCTTGTTCAAAGGTAGCCTATATATTATTATTGTCTCCTAATCACTTGCGATTGTTTTCAATAACTAACTCCAGCTCGGCTCTACAGCTAATTGGTGTTACTTTTAACCAGTTGCGTTCATGACAACTGGATTTATTGAATTAAACGACTATTGATTGATTGATTGATTGATTGATTGATTGATTGATTGAGCACCAAAATACTTAATGAGCGGTTTGAAAGTAATGGGCCCTACATTTCTCAACTGGTCTGGGCCTATAACCAGCTCTACAAAAGCCTGCTTGTATTTAGTCTGTTTTAATAATAGTAGCCTTAGCCTATCTAAATAACAATAATAGAAAACACGTGATAGTTTTGTATTTAAGTTGTTCGGTTTATCTATGAAATTTTAATTGACCGTAGGACACATCTAGATCAAAGAGACGCCGACACTTGTCTTAGGCCAGACATGTCTAAGTTTAGAGTGTCCTTATTGAAATTGAACGCTTAGCATGAAGGTATTCTCTGCGTAAGCAAACACGACGATCGTTGGCGTTTCACAAAATACCAGTTGTGTAGCATATACCACTAAGGGCCTCCCTTCCTAAGAAAGGACCGTGATACCAGTTAAGTAAGTAAGTATATATCCTTAAGCTTTATTGAAAAAAAAAAAACTGCTAACCGCATTTTGGTGTACATAGTTCATCAAATAGAAGAAAAAAAATTAATAAATCATCCGTGTGACGAATGTTTTATAGATATCCTTAGGTAGGCTATAATTCTGTGTGACTGGGGCGTAGTGAGTATGTTTCACTGGAGGCAGTAGAATAAATGAGAGTTGCTGATGATGGTAGAAAGTAGGCTATTCTTCTAGCATTCTGGTATCTAGTGGCTCGAAACTCTGGGGCGTAGTGAGTATGAAACAGGTTTCACTGGAGGCAGTAGCTGGTGTAATAAATGTGCAGAGTTGATGATGGTAGAAAAGAGGTTGGAGTCTTCTTTCTGGTAAAGTTGCTCACTCGAAACATTTTGTAGCATTCCAGTAGATATCTAGACCGGACCAGTCGCCGAATAGTCGCCTGAAGACGCGTAAGTCCCTCGATCAGCACCCACGAAGCCCCACCACGCCGGGGCCGCATAGAGCATAGAGCATCCGCGACACTGTGGTTGCATTTGTTACATCACTCAGGGATGGGCTCATTAACCCATGTGCTGTTAGAACGCGGAGGGCATACATCGACTGCCTAGCCTTAATGATGATGTTGTTAACATGCGTGTCGAAGCTGAATTGTTCTGACATCGTGACACCTACACTGTTAAAAAAAATCGTGGAGATCTCCAC